>JAGFNQ010000766.1:0-74906 GCA_024364735.1 Boesenbergia rotunda
TTGTTTTATATCGAAAAAAATAGATTTCAATAAACGATTCATAAAAAATCGAACATTTATAAAAAAACTCTGAATATTTTTGTCAAAGTCGAAGATGAAGATATGAGTTTAGACAAAAATTTTTAGCTTTAAAATTGTTTATTAAGTCTGAAAATAACAGATACGAGTTTCAGAAGAATTTTTTTTTTAAATTATAATGAGTTTTTCCACTATATCTGAATCATGAAAAATTAGATCAATAAAAATAAATGATTTATCTATTTTTTAAAATTTTAATTTCAAATTTTGACAGAAAATATTTGAAAAATATTAATATAACTTTTGTAAAAGAATTCTGCACAAAAAAACTTATCAGTTTAAAATAAATTTTGGAACCCAAAATAAATTTTCATCTACGGGGTTAATCAAAAACTTTGGAGGAATATAATTTCTAGGAATTTTCCTAATCTAGCCCTTATGATTTTTAACATACCAACTCAAATTTTCAGGATAAAAATTCTTTTTAATTCTTAAACATGCAATATCATTTTCTAATTTCTCCACTAGATTTTTCAAATTTTCATTTTCTGTTTTTAGTTGGTCGGATAGAACAGATGAGCATACAATGCCAAATCTTTCTTTTAACTCAAAGTTTTCTATCTCCAATTTATTCATCGACTTAAGCATGAATTTTATTACCGAGTAGATTCGAGCAGGTGGAAGTAGACATACCTCACTTACCGGGTCGGTTTCGAAGTTAGGACCTTCCTCTTCATTGCTGCTTTCTCCCGAGGTGCTTTCTTCACCTTCGTCTTGGTAGCTTGCCATCAATGCAAGTCCGACGAACTCTTCGGCGTCCGATTCATCTTACGAGGTCTCGTCCCAGGTGGCTTTTAGTGCCTTTTTCTTCTTTGGCTGGTTCTTGAGTTTAGGGCACTGATCTTTCAGGTGTCCCTCCTCATTGCAGTTATAGCATCGGACCGTTCGTTTTTTCTTTCTCTGCACCCTTTTTGAGCGGTTAGTATTAATGAATTTACATAATTTTCTTACCGCTAGTGCTGTTTCTTCATCATCCGCTGAAGATTTTTCGTCGAGTTGGATCTTCCTTGTGTTTAGCGCAATGTTGTCAACTTTCCTGTTCTTTTCTACAAAGCGAGATTCGTGAAGTTCCAAAGTAGAAAATAATTGTTCTAAAGTACTTATTTCTAGATTTTTTGAAATATAATATGCATCGATTACCGAGGTCCATTCCGGGGTTCTCGAAAATGCGTTTAGAGCGTCCTTTGAGCATCACGGTTAGTTACCTTTTCTCCGAGATTTTCGAGGCTTGTGATTAGTTCTTTTACCTTTGCATGTAATCTCGCAACAGATTCTCTGTCTTTCATCCGTAGATTGGTCAGTCGGCTTCGAAGAACATCTCGTCGCGCAAGTTTTGCATCCGAGGTTCCTTCGTGCAGTTCCAAGAACTTTTCCCAAAGTTCCTTCGCCGATTCGTACTTACCGATCCGGTTCACATTTTGCTCTGGGAGGACGGTCAGCAGATGAAATTCTACCTTTCCGTTTGCTACAGCATCAACTTGTTCCTTTTTGTTCCAAGAATCAGGATCCTTGATCTTTCCTTCATTGTCATTGGGAGCTGTATAGCCATTTTTCATAATAATTAATAATTCATAATCCGTAGTAAAAAATGTCTGCATCATCCGTTTCCATGCCGCAAACTCCCCCACAAACTTAGGCGGGTATATCGCTGCTCCAACCATTTTAAAATTTGCTGCAGTTGGCATTTAGTCCTTCTGCGGCGGCCTCGCTCTGATACCACTTGTTAGATCGGGTTGGTCCGGCTAGAGGGGGTGAATAGACGGCTAATAAATGAAAAGTGGTGGAAACTCGTCTATTAAAAAAAACTTGGTTGCAACTTGGTCGTTGCTTCCAAGACGGTTAAAGCTAAAAAAAATCTCCTTGTGGCGGAGAAGCCTTACAACTGAAGATCACTAAACTTAGAGAATTACGAGAATGAATTGAATGAGTTAATTCTAAAGCAAAACGTCTAAGTCTATTTATAGCCTAAGAGAATAAATCTGGATTTTGATTGTTGATCATATTTCTCTTGACCGTTGATCCATGGATGTAATCTGGATGGTTGATCTTGGATGGGATTAAACTGCATCCATAGGATTTGATTAAAGGATAATGTAACATTATCCTTTAAGTTTTAATTGTTTTAATTAAAACTTTATCTTCCCTGGCTCGAGATGGCTGTTGTAATATCCATATCGCTGTTGTAATCTATAGGTAGAAATATCGGTAAAACTTTATTTCAATCGCCCTTCATCCCAATTGGTAAGTGGGTTAGTGTGTTTGGTAGAGGGCTTGGGTTCGATCCTTCTTGGCACCAAATACCTTTTTTATTTCTTTTGGCCGCTTGGACTAGTCTTTTTTTCATTCTTCGTCTTCTGGGTGATTTCCGGCCAATCGAAGTTAGGCTCACCCGAACCCGACTCCGGCCTTTCACCCCTCGAGCGTCCTTCCTCCCGGCTTCTCGTTCCTCGGACACCGCGCACGTCCTTCTCGCTCCACCGGTGTACTCTTCCACAGCTTCCGCGTCCCTCGGATTGTACTGAGCCCGTCGGCTCACTTCCCCGCGCAATCCTTCTCGTCCACTACGTCTTACGCTCGACTTCCTCCGTACCTAAGTTCCTGCACACTTAGCAGAGGGATTAAAACCAACAGGACCTAACCTAACTTGGTTGATCGCATCAAAACCAACCGGGGCACCAACAATCTCCCCCTTTTTGATATGCATCAACCCAAGTTTAGTTAGGGATCAACAACAAACAATAATAATATTGTAACAGAATTAAGCATAAAAAAATTTTGCAATCATATACATAACCTCCCCCGAACATAAACTACTCTCCCCCTTAACTTAATATTATTCCTCCCCCTTTGATCACATCAAAAAATGGGGAAATATAATTAGGGAAGAAGAAAAATTTTAAGTGTGATAACAAATATTCTAAGTAAAAAGAATCGCATTACCACAAATTTTTCAAATTTAAAATGACATATTTTTTCCGAAGTTAATTCCAATTTTTTTTATATCGAAAAAAATAGATTTCAATAAACGATTCATAAAAAATCGAACATTTATAAAAAAACTCTGAATATTTTTGTCAAAGTCGAAGATGAAGATATGAGTTTAGACAAAAATTTTCAGCTTTAAAATTGTTTATTAAGTTTGAAAATAACAGATACGAGTTTCTGAAGAATTTTTTTTAAAATTATAATGAGTTTTTCTACTATATCTGAATCATGAAAAATTAGATCAATAAAAATAAATGATTTATCTATTTTTTAAAATTTTAATTTCAAATTTTGACCGAAAATATTTGAAAAATATTAATATAACTTTTGTAAAAGAATTCTGCACAAAAAAACTTATCAGTTTAAAATAAATTTTGGAACCCAAAATAAATTTTCATCTACGGGGTTAATCAAAAACTTTGGAGGAATATAATTTCTAGGAATTTTCCTAATCTAGCCCTTATGATTTTTAACATACCAACTCAAATTTTCAGGATAAAAATTCTTTTTAATTCTTAAACATGCAATATCATTTTCTAATTTCTCCACTAGATTTTTCAAATTTTCATTTTCTGTTTTTAGTTGGTCGGATAGAACAGATGAGCATACAATGCCAAATCTTTCTTTTAACTCAAAGTTTTCTATCTCCAATTTATTCATCGACTTAAGCATGAATTTTATTACCGAGTAGATTCGAGCAGGTGGAAGTAGACATACCTCACTTACCGGGTCGGTTTCGAAGTTAGGACCTTCCTCTTCATTGCTGCTTTCTCCCGAGGTGCTTTCTTCACCTTCGTCTTGGTGGCTTGCCATCAATGCAAGTCCGACGAACTCTTCGGCTTCCGATTCATCTGACGAGGTCTCGTTCCAGGTGGCTTTTAGTGCCTTTTTCTTCTTTGGCTGGTTCTTGAGTTTAGGGCATTGATCTTTCAGGTGTCCCTCCTCATTGCAGTTATAGCATCGGACCGTTCGTTTTTTCTTTCTCTGCACCCTTTTTGAGCGGTTAGTATTAATGAATTTACATAATTTTCTTACCGCTAGTGCTGTTTCTTCATCATCCGCTGAAGATTTTTCGTCGAGTTGGATCTTCCTTGTGTTTAGCGCAATGTTGTCAACTTTCCTGTTCTTTTCTACAAAGCGAGATTCGTGAAGTTCCAAAGTAGAAAATAATTGTTCTAAAGTACTTATTTCTAGATTTTTTGAAATATAATATGCATCGATTACCGAGGTCCATTCCGGGGTTCTCGAAAATGCGTTTAGAGCGTACCTTTGAGCATCGCGGTTAGTTACCTTTTCTCCGAGATTTTCGAGGCTTGTGATTAGTTCTTTTACCTTTGCATGTAATCTCGCAACAGATTCTCTGTCTTCCATCCGTAGATTGGTCAGTCAGCTTCGAAGAACATCTCGTCGCGCAAATTTTGCTTCCGAGGTTCCTTCGTGCAGTTCCAAGAACTTTTCCCAAAGTTCCTTCGCCGATTCGTACTTACCGATCCGGTTCACATTTTGCTCTGGGAGGACGGTCAGCAGATGAAATTCTACCTTTCCGTTTGCTACAGCATCAACTTGTTCCTTCTTGTTCCAAGAATCAGGATCCTTGATCTTTCCTTCATTGTCTTTGGGAGCTGCATAGCCATTTTTCATAATAATTAATAATTCATAATCCGTAGTAAAAAATACCTGCATCTTCCGTTTCCATGCCGCAAACTCCCCCTCAAACTTAGGCGGGTATATCGCTGGTCCAAACATTTTAAAATTTGCTGCAGTTGGTAGTTAGTCCTTCTGCGGCGGCCTCGCTCTGATACCACTTGTTAGATCGGGTTGGTCCGGCTAGAGGGGGGTGAATAGACGGCTAATAAATGAAAAGTGGTGAAAACTCGTCTATTAAAAAAAACTTGGTTGCAACTTGGTCGTTGCTTCCAAGACGGTTAAAGCTAAAAAAAATCTCCTTGTGGCGGAGAAGCCTTACAACTGAAGATCACTAAACTTAGAGAATTACAAGAATGAATTGAATGAGTTAATTCTAAAGCAAAACCTCTAAGTCTATTTATAGCCTAAGAGAATAAATCTGGATTGTTGATTGTTGATCATATTTCTCTTGGCCGTTGATCCATGGATGTAATCTGGATGGTTGATCTTGGATGGGATTAAACTGCAACCATTGGATTTGATTAAAGGATTATGTAACATTATCCTTTAAGTTTTAATTGTTTTAATTAAAACTTTATCTTCCCTTGCTCGAGATGGCTGTTGTAATATCCATATCGCTGTTGTAATCTATAGGTAGCAATATCGGCAACATTTTATTGCAATCGCCCTTCATCCCAATTGGTAAGTGGGTTAGTGTGTTTGGTAGAGGGCTTGGGTTCGATCCTTCTTGGCACCAAATACCTTTTTCATTTCTTTTGGGCGCTTGGACTAGTCTTTTTTTCATTCTTCATCTTCTGGGTGATTTCCGGCCAACCGAAGTTAGGCTCACCCGAACCCGACTCCGGCCTTTCGCCCCTCGAGCGTCCTTCCTCCCGGCTTCTCGTTCCTCGGACACCGCGCACGTCCTTCTCGCTCCACTGGTGTACTCTTCCACAGCTTCCGCGTCCCTCGGATTGTACTGAGCCCGTCGGCTCACTTCCCCGCGCAATCCTTCTCGTCCACTGCGTCTTTTGCTCGACTTCCTTCGTACCTAAGTTCCTGAACACTTAGCAGAGGGATTAAAACCAACAGGACCTAACCTAACTTGGTTGATCGCATCAAAACCAACCGGGGCACCAACATTAAAGCATCTACTAAACAAGACTTAGGCACCCATGCCTTGACAACTTTCTTTTGAGCCCTAGGTGTCTTAGATTGTCTCATATCAGTCCTAGACATCAAAGACACAAATGATGGTTCTTTGGGTCGGTAACCAATACCGACCCTATTGTAGACCGCCCTTTGGGCATTCAAAATCATGTCTAGGGTCTTTGAGCTTGTTGAGAACTTCTCAAGAATATTCTTGAGTCTCTCAACTTCGCTCTTTAATGATTTATTTTCATCCTCTAACAATTCAGCATGTAAATCATCTACATCCTCATCCATAGAGGATTTCAAATGTTCAATCTCAATTTTCAAAGATTTAATATCATCCTCTAACATTTCAACATGCAAGTCATCTATGTTCTCATCCCTAGATGACTTCAATTGTTTAATTTCTAATTGCAATGATTTAACCCTATTTTTTAATTTTTTTCAGCATATTAGTTAAGCATGCAATTGCTCTATAACATTTTTCAAGTTCGGGAGAGGTTACCTCTTCATCATCCGAAGATGATGAAGCCGCGTTTAAGGAGTCGGAGGATTCATCATTGCTTTCTTCTCCTCCAAGAGCCATGAGTGCCATATGCCGTGTACTCTTCTCCTCCTTTGCTTCATCGGATGAACTTGAGGAGGATTCATCCCAAGTGGCCTTCAAGGCCTTCTTCTTCTTCTTGGATTTTTCTTCCTTCTTCTTGGATTTCTCCTTCTTCTTCTTTAGCTTTGGGCATTCACTCTTGAAATGCCCTTTCCTGCCATACTTATAACAAGAAGCATTAGACTTATTAACTTTAGCTTCACTAGGGTTACCTTTATCCTTGAAGCGTCGACCCCTTCTCATCATCCTTCTCACAAAATTTGTCATTTCAGAGGAAGAAGACCCGTTGCCATCTGTTGGTGACGAGATGGCTAGAGAGGGGGGGTGAATATAGCCAATCACTAAAATTTGCTCTCTTAAGTTTTCTGCGTGATCAGGTTAGTAGCAGCAGAAGCAAACAGCACAAACAGAACAATACAAAGAAAGAAAGCAAACCAAATCGCTAAGACGAAGATGTACAAGGTTCGGGGATAACTTGCCCCTACTCCTTGGCGTGCCCGTGAGGTGGGCGATCCCTTGATCGTCGGCAGATCAAGCCCCGGTGAACCCGGATAAGATAGAGCCTCCTTCTCGGTGGAGAAACCTCTCCACAGATCTCACGGATGATGGAACTTGAGTACAGGAGATCACACAAGAAGGAACACTCACAAAGCTCTCACAGGAATGCAACAAGATCGCTCAAGCACAAAGCAACAGAGAGCACGAACACAACCCAGCCAAACTTCCCAAGTTTCTGTCTTGTTCGCCTCCGCTCCTCTGCTTCCAGCTTCGTCACTTAAGCTCTGCTCACCATCACAAGCTTCATCAGCATCCACTGAGCCAGCCTGAACCCACTGACCTCCCTGAGCACTCAGTCCACTGAAGATCTCCTCTCCAGCTGAGCCTCCGTCAGTCGCCAGCTGCGTCAGTTGCCCGTTGAAACCTGAGAATGAGAAACAGCCAAACCTGCTCAACGGAAAGCCTCCCATTGACCCTCCTTGAGTGTTTGAATCACCTGCTATCACCTGCACACTCCAACAGAGGCTTAGCAATGCATATCAAAACATATCAACAGTGTATCAGAGAATCGGCAGAGAAAATAGACTTCTGACAGCATATTTGAATTAAAGTTCTGCGCCTGATCGGTCACCAGACCGATCCAGAAGTCTTCTGCACACTCCTGATTGGTCACCAGACCAATCAGGCTCCAGCCTGATCGGTCACCAGACCAATCAGGCTGCTTCCAGACCGATCAGGAGTCATCCTGATCGGTGATAGTGAGAACCTTACGACAAATGATCGTTCACTAGACCGATCTGAGTAGTATCCCTGATCGGTCACCAGACCGATCAGGAGCAGATCAGCAGGGGAACTCAACTCACTGTTCGCTCCCTGATCGGTCACCAGACCGATCAGGAGCTATGCAGTGAGTGAAACACACACTCCCTGATCGGTCACCAGACCGATCAGACATCGCTGGATCGGTCACCAGACCGATCCACGAAGGAGCAGCATGCCAACTCCCTAATCGGTCACCAGACCGATCCAGGGACGCAGACCTAGCCTTCCAAGCTAGGATTTCATTCACCTTAGCCCTCCAAGCTAAGGATTTTTCAATCTAACTCTCCAAGTTGGGAATTTGCACCTAACCCTCCAAGTTAGGACTTTTTACCTAGCCCTCCAAGCTAGGACTTTTCACCTAGCCCTCCAAGCTAGGACTTTTCACCCAACCCCTCCGAGTTAGACCTTCATCCAACCTAGCCCTCCAAGCTAGGCACCTGACCCTCCAAGCCAGGACTTTTTCACCTAACTCTCCAAGATGGGACTTTTCACCTAACCTTCCAAGTTAGGACTTTTCACCTAGCCCTCCAAGCTAGGACTTTTCACCTAGCCCTCCAAGCTAGGACTTTTCACCCACCTCTTCCGAATTAGGACTTTTCAACACCTGGCTTCACTCACTAGGACCCGGCTTCACTCACCGGGACTTCCAATCACCTGGCTTCACTCACCAGGACCCGACTTCACTCACCGGGATTTCAACCTAGCTTCACAAGCTAGGACCTGGCTTCACTCACCAGGGTTTCATGCCCAGTCTCCGACCAGGACTTTAACCCAAATTCGCTCAACCAAACTTAAATTATTGTCAAACACCAAAACAACAATCGGGCCAGACTGCATCAACACCATCTCCTCGGAATCGGACTCGGATTCGGAAGAGGATGAAGACGAAGAGACTTCCTTCTCCTTCTTCTTCTTGTTGGATCGTTCCCCTGCAACTAAGGCAATCCCCTTCTCCTTAGGGCCTTTGTTAGCCATTTCATGTAATTCCATTTCATAAAATAAATCATCTAGTTTAACAATTGATAAATCCTTGGAAACTTTGTAGGCATCCACTATGGATGACCACAAAGCATTTCTTGGAAATGCTTTTAACACATACCTCACAAGGCCGCGGTTCTCGACCTTTTCATCAATAGAATAAAGACCATTGAGGACCTCCTTGAACCGGCTATGAAGTTCATTTACGGTTTCATTCTCCTTCATGGAGAGATTTTGGAGTTGGTTGAGGAACAAGTCCCTCTTGGAGATTCTTGAATCTCGGGTGCCCTCGTGGAGTTCTATGAGCTTGCTCCACAAGTCTTTTGCACTTGTGAATGGACCAACCTTGATGAGTTGGTCTTTGTTCATGCCACATTGTAGGGTGACCACCGCCTTCGCGTCGGCTTCACTCTTTCGAGTTTGTTCAGCCGTCCACCGCCAAGATTCAAGTTCTTTGCCTTCATCATCCTTTGGAGGGGTAAAATCCTCCTTCACCGTGAACCAAGTGTTGATGTCCATCTTTAAGTAATACTCTATCTTCGATCTCCAATATTGGAAATTTGCGTCATCGAAGAAGGGAGGTCGGGTGGTGCTAAAGCCTTCTCTCAACGCCATTCTTGATAGCTCTCGATTGTTAATCTGCTTGTACAGAGCCCCAAGCTCTGATACCACTTGTTGGAACTTGGATGGCTAGAGAGGGGGGGGTGAATATAGCCAGACACTTGATGTTTAGCATTTATCGAAATTTCTGCAACTCAAATGTCAGTAGCACAGCAGAAGCACAAGGAAAACAGAGTATGCAGAAAACTAAAACTAAGTTAATCACAAGAACAAAAACGCTAACAAGAGGATTTACAAGGTTCGGGGATAACTTGCCCCTACTCCTTGGCGTGCTCTTAAGGTGGGCGATCCCTTGATCGTTGGCAGATCAAGCCCCGGAAAATCCGGATAGTAAGCAACTTCTTTCTCGGTGGAGTAACCTCTCCACAGCGTTTCAACAAGGATAGAGTTTTAAGCACAATGAAACACAAGAAAGATCTTTCTTAGCACTTAGGACAGGCAAGAACACAAGCAGCGCTTCACTCGAGCTCCACCCAGCGACGATCTCACACAAGAACTCCCTTCTTCATGTCTTCTCGCTGATGGACTCACCAAGCCTCTTGTTTCTTCCTCCAAGTGCTCAAGTAAGGGATGGTTGCTTCAAAGATTGCAGCTGCTTGCTCAAGAACGATGGAACAGCAGAGAACACAAGCACGCAGCGTTACTGATCAGAGTTGTTGCTGTTAGAGTTGTGGAGACTTGTTCACCCAAGCGCTTAAGTCTCCTCCACTCAGCTCCAGGTCACCATCTCACTGCAGCCTCCAGCTGCTCTCCTGCAACCACCAGCCACTACTGAGCTCTTCTGGACTCCCTGAGCCTCCCTCAAACTAGCCCCAGTCAGCAGCTCCAGCCAGCGCCAGCGTCCGTTGCAACTTGAGATGGAAAACGGACAAACCTTCTCCAAGGAAAGGCCTCCATTGACTCTCCTTGAGTGTTTGAATCCTTCCCTGTCACCTGCAGCTTAATCAGACCATTAGCACAGCATATCACACAGAGAATCATGCATCAGATGTTAAGCGCAGAGAATCAGATACGTTCAGACGCGATCAGAGCGTTTGACAGTGCAATTTGAATTAAAGTGAACGGTTACCGGACCGATCCAGGGCTCGTGGGTTGGTCACCAGACCGATCTACCGCGTTACTGGGACTCCCAGCTTTCGCGACGACACAGGCCTGATCGGTCCACTCTTAAGTGAATAGTAATCACAGAAATCAGATCCTAGGTCGTGGATCGGTCACTAGACCGTTCAGTAGCTGATCAATGGGGGAACTTAACTCACTGAGTGCTCCCTGATCGGTCACCAGACTGATCAGGAGCAAGGCAGTGAGTGAACTGCCTGCTCCCTGATCGGTTACCAGACCGATCAGGAGCCGCACAGTAGGTTCCCAACTTCACTGTGTGCTCCCTAATCGGTCACCAGACCGATCAGTCATCGCTGGATCGGTTGCTAGACCGATCCACGAAGGAGCAGCGTGCCAACTTCCCTGATAGGTCACCAGACCGATCCAGGGACTCAAACCTAGCCCTCCAAGCTAGGATTTCATCCAACCTAGCCCTCCAAGCTAGGACCTGACCCTCCAAGCCAGGATTTTTCACCTAACCCTCCAGTTGGGACTTTTCACCTAACCCTCCAGTTGGGACTTTTCACCTAACCCTCCAAGTTAGGACTTTTCACCTAGCCCTCCAAGCTAGGACTTTTCACCCAACCTTCCGAGTTAGGACTTTTCCACACCTAGCCCTCCAAGTTAGGATTTTTCACACCTAACCCTCCAGTTGGGACTTTTCACCTAACCCTCCAAGTTAGGACTTTTCACCTAGCCCTCCAAGCTAGGACTTTTCACCCAACCTTCCGAGTTAGGACTTTTCCACACCTAGCCCTCCAAGCTAGGATTTTTCACACCTAACCCTCCAGGTTAGGATTTTCCAATACCTAGCCCTCCGAGCTAGGATTTTTTATACCATGCCTAATCCCCGATCAGGACTTAATCATAATCATAATCATCAACCTAAACTAAAATCGATGTCAACACCAAAACAACAATCGGGGTCAGACTACATCAACAGAAATATGTCAATTACTGTCAGAGTTACTCCCTGCTGATAACATAATGACTGATAGTTTCTACGATACAAAGAAATTGGTTAGAGGTTTAAGTTTGCCTGTAGAAGAGATTGATTGTTGTTTAAATAACTGCATGCTATATTGGAATGAAGACAGTGAACTGAATGAATGCAAAATCTGTAGTCACCTACGTTATAAGCATCGTACTTGTATACCAGGGAAGAAGAAGAAAAATATTGCATGGAAAGTCATGTATTATTTTCCGTTAACTGCTAGATTCAACGCTTATATGCATCTGCCGCTACAGCAAGCTACATGGTGTGACATCATGAGCTTGAGCACGAAGCGGGTATTATGTGTCATCCCTGTGATTCCTCTGCATGGAAACATCTTGATATTGTATATCCTTCATTTGCAATGGAACCTCGGAATGTTAGATTGGGCCTTTCTGCGAATGGTTTTTAGCCATTTGGTCAGTCGGGACAGCAATATTCATCCTGGCCAGTAATATTGACACCTTATAATTTACCTCCATGGATGTGCATGAAAGACGAATTTATGTTCCTTACTGTACTGATTCCTGGTCCAACCAATCCTAAAGATAAGATAGATGTTTTCCTTCAACCTCTAATTGCCGAGTTGAATGAATTATGAAATGTAGGCTCAATGACTTATGATGTTGCAAGTAAAACAAATTTTCATTTGCAAGCTGTATTATTATGGACAATCAGTGATTTTCCAGCATACTCAATGTTATCTGGATGGAGCACAACTGGTAAATTAGCATGCCCACACTGCATGACAGATTCTGATGCATTTTAATTACCTTGTAGTGGGAAGGTATCTTGGTTTGATAAACATTCCTCTCATACTATGCAAGCTGGAGCGCATTTTTCCACCCAGTTTTTTTTTTATTCAATGGAACATTTACCAGTACATTTACCACATGAAGCAGAAATAGCTAGTCCAGTGCAGTATAGATGGATGTATCCATTCGAACGATTTTGAGAAAAATTAAAGAACAATGTTCGTAACAAAGCAAGAGTTGAGGGGTCAATATGTAATGCCTATCTGGTTAAAGAAGCATCTTCTTTCTGCTCTTATTATTTTGCTGACAATGTGAAAACAGGACATCGTAAGTGTCCTAGAAATTCTGATGATGCTCAACCGAATGACCCATCATTGCTTTCTATTTTCAACTTTCCCGATAAGCCAATGGGTGCATCTGTTACTAGATGGTTAACTGAACAGGAATATGATGCTGCAAGAACATACATACTGTTAAACTGCGATGAAGTCAAACCATACATAAAGTAAGTTGACTTCTCTAATAATCCTGTTAGTCTATATTAAATGTTTGATTGATATACCAATTGACTTAAAATATTTCTCTGTCATAGCTTATACGAACAACAACTATATATACAAAATCCATCACTGGCTGCAAGTGAGGTCGCTGAAAAGTTAGAGGCCGAATTTGCATTATGGTTTGAAATATATGTAAGTTGCAATATCATCAACAAATTTATATATTTATGTCTATTCTGTTCGGTCTTAATTTATGTTATAATTTATGTAGGTGAAAGACCCCAGAATATCAAATATGTAAGATGATAGAATAATAAATCTTGCATCAGGACCACTCCGTAAAATAAAGGTCTACTCTGGATATTATGTGAATGGGCTCAGATTCCATGTGGCACAATGAGATTTACGGAAATTAACATATAATTCTGGAGTTTGTGTTAAAGGATATATCGACAACAATAACACAGAGTTTGATTATTATGATACACTTGAAGAAATCATAGAGATTGAATACCTACATTACCTATAAAACGGTGTGTGTTGTTCAAATATTCATGGTATGATCCGACCCCAAGAACAGGTACAAGAATACATCCAAACTATAAATTAGTGGAGGTTAATAAAAATAGAAAGTTCAAAAAATTTGAACCTTTTATTTTTGGAGTACAAGCGAGTCAGGTTTTTTATCTTGAATACCCTACGAAAAGAAGGAGATCTAGTGAATGGTTGTCAGCTTATCGAATGAAGCCTCGCTTGACTATAGAAATGCCAAACACCATCACTACTCAAAATCATGATGCATTTCAGAATGATGAAGTAGAGAGACATTTAATTGATTCACAACTTCCATCCACATCTGAATTACTTGTAGATGTTAATGTGCTGTACGAGGATATAGATGATGAAGAGATGTCCAGCAGTGAGGATCTTGTTGAACTATCAGAGTCTAGTGAGGAGGACATCGATACTAATGATATATAAATAGTGCCATTATTGTTTATCTAGTAAGTGATGTGTTGTTATACTTATTGTATTTTTATTACTCTGTTACTCACCTTTATTATGATGTGTTGTTATATATTATTTTGCAGACATTTCTATGGCAGATCAGCAGCCAGTGATTCCCCGTGGCCATCGAGTTTTACACATTGTTGGAGATGTGTAAGTATTTGTTGTTAGATGTAATTATTGTTCATATATTATTTTTATATCTTATATTGATATGTTTATTTTTGGTTATGCAGTTTTACACCAGATGGTCATAGGGTTTCAAATTATATTACAAGTAAATTTAAAGAACGAGCTTGCAGATCTACAACATGGAGGCATGTAGATCAAGAAACGAAGACTTTTTATTATAATGAATTTGTTGTAAGTAAAATCAATATATCTTTGATTTTTATATTATATTTACCCATTACTATGTTAAATTTTGTATTTATAATTGCAGAAAAGATATACATGGAAGGAGGGTCAGGAGGATATTTTTAAAGCAACATGGAATAATTATTGTGCCAAGCTTTACAAAGACTACCTCTACTATATTAGAAAAAGGGCGTAAAACCGACGTATGTTCCTGAGAAGATATGGGGTGCATGGACGACCACCTGGGCTGAATAGAGGTGGAAAGATAATGCCGATAAGGCTCGAGCTAATAGAAACACCGAACCAGGTGGCCCGAGTACCGGGACTGCTCAACATACGTCTGGTTCCAAATCTATAGTAGAGCATGCTCTTGATTTGGTGAGTTTAATTTAATGTTGGCACAAAATATAATTATCATTTATTATCATACTTGTATGATATTTGCCTAATATATATTTGTATACAGGAACAAGAACTAGCTCGACCGCCCACTAGTATGGAGGTCTTTGTGAGGACGCACAAGAAAAAAGATGGCACATTCGTAGATTCTCGTTCTGCGGCCATCCATGAATGAGCATTATTTAGTGTTTATTTTAGTTACATTTTAGTACGATTCATCGAATTACTTATTAATCATGTTCTATTTTACAATATAGGCGGAAATGATCGAGAGAGTCGCTCAGGCATCTCAGCCTGCAGTAGAGGGGGGAGAGTCTCAATCTCTATCCACCGAGGCACTTAATGACATATATTATGATGTTGTCGGTGGACGGACAAAAACTCTACCATCTATGGCAAGGCTCTCAGGCCAGAGTTGCATTTGATGATCGCTTGAGGGCTCTGAGGGGTCGATCCAGTTACCGTTCATCTTATTCCAGTGAGATGCATAGAATATTAGAAGAAAATTGAGATCTGCGCAGTCAAGTTCAAACAGTACGAGGAGAGATGGCGCAATGGATGACCGCTGAGAATGAGAGGAGGGTCGCTGATGAAGCGGCGAGGGCAGCTGATGAAGCGGCGAGAGCAGCTGAAGCAGCAAGGAGAGATGAGGAGCATCAGCAGATTATTGCACAAAATAGAGATCTCATGAGTCATATGCGATTCCTCCTAGATGGTTTGCCTCGTCCGCCATCACAGGACGCCCCCGGACCCTCTCATCTGCCGGCTGATTAAGTTTTTTTGAGGTATGTTCAATTACATATTAAACCTTGTAAATATATTTATTCTGTTTATATAGTCTACTAATATGTTAATTTGATTTTTATTTCAGGGATTCTCTGTGATTCAGGTATGTTTTTATTTATATCACTTTATGTTTGTAGTTTCAAGATCCTCTGTGATCTACATTTTATCTCAAGCGTTTTCTTATAGAGTTTTATGTTTATCCATTGTAACTATTCCCTTGTGTGTGTGTGTGTTTTAATTGATGACACTATCTTCAGATTTAGTTCTAGTTAGGACAACTCAACTCGAGGGTATCCATCACTTTACTCTTGCATATATATTTTATAATACAAACCTGATTATTTGATACTTGAACTTGGCTTAAACAAATTTACATCTGTGGATACGGGGCTATTAGGGACCTATTGCCATCCCTAGTGTCAACTTATGGATCCTGTCTCGAGCTGTCAAATTTTAAAAATCTTAGTTTCATCTGGATCGCTGTGTAAAGGAGAAATAGTTTTGTTTCCTAACATGGTTGATTTTTAATGTAATAGAGATCCTGTCTCGAGCTGGTTACTAATCTTATTTTCATCTGGTTCACTGTGTAAAGGAGAAATAGTTTTGTTTCCTGACATGGTTGATTTCTGTCTGGGTTTTGAAGTATCTGTATGACCCATTTGGATGACAAATGCTAATGAACAATTATGATTTTCAATGTCATTCTGATCATGGAAATTTAAGACAATCATTCATTTTGTGGTAGTTGATTGATTTTTAATTAAATTCAATGTTGAATTTGTTATTTCAGATTTGACAAAATCATAAAGAGAGAGATTCCTTCAACTGTGGTTTATGAGGATGACAAGGTAAAATATATTTCAACCTGCACTTTGTGTGTGTATGAATGCTAATGTTTGTGTTCTTAACTGTGTCAACAGTTTCAAAGTTCTTATACTGGATATGCTATAAAATTAGTTTCTTTGCTTCTGATTTTCATCTTGTGCAGCACCAAACAGAATAGTGCTTGGCTTATTTATCTCTGGAAGTTAATTTCTTAAACTATATCTCTAATTCCACCAAAATCATCTTTCTATATGCATGGAATTTTTACTGATGAACCCATGCTCATGGTTGGTTGGTTTCTTGTATCAAAGTTGGACTTCAGTGTATCCAACCCATGAGTATGTATATCTATCTAATGTTTAGAAAGTCTTATAATTTTCTTGGACATCAAGAGATTTCCTTATGTATTTTTCATGAATTCTTTTCTTAGACTGTTTTTTCATCTGCGTGGATGTTTTTTCAAAGAGAGAAACTCACATGCATAATCTTTGCTATTGGTTGCCACATTATTGGATCCATCAATCATCTATGAATTTCAATTCCTCAAGGCTGAGGTATTTCTTGAAAAACAAGCCCTTCATGTCATTTATGTCAATTGCTAATAATGAACTAAGTGGCAGTGTTTAGACAAACACTGTCATGGACAATTGTGACTTCTATTTAGTTTGGAGCAAATTAATGCATTGCAGCATGTTAAACATTGTTTCGAAGTATACGAGACAACTTCGCTTGTTGGATTGTAACAAAAAGGTCACCAAAAAAAAAAATTCACCTGCTCGCATCTTTGTGAGTTTTTCAAGTTCTTGATACATCATGATCTCTTGTATACACTTGAGTTACTTCACTTACCAATTATTCATCATAGAAGGAATAGATAAAATGATAAAAACACTACAATTAGATCGTCTTATGAGAGTAGTGCTCAAGTAATTCGCAATGATATAAGGATCGAGAATTTTACAGCGGCAAGGAATATAAATTCAAGCAACTTCATGGATCATCCTTATGGAATCCTTTGCTGTGTAGATTCAATGTCTATTAACTACTTTAGCATTAGTGCTTTTCTCACAAGGTTCATTACGATTTGTTTTGTTTGCATTTAGAGACTGCAGATTTCCAGGAGCTGTGAAATGTTTGAAAACCAACATATCAGTTAAAACTTGATCAGTCCTGGTTTATGCATTCTAATTAGCTAATTAGCATTCCTTTTGGTCTTGTTAACTAATTAGAATTCTAATAATCTATATTTTGCACTTGCAGAGATGTGAGGCAGCTGGTTTGTGCGAGTCAAATTATGTTGATCACTATGTTCGTGACTTTCCTTTTCTTTTAGCTGAAGGCTTTCCTTTCCAGTCATGTGCTTCTCCAACAACATAATTTTTTTACTTGTAAGCATATTTCAAGCTTTCGAACGATATTGTTAACTCCTTATTATGTATGACTCTATGCATGTGTATATATGAAAGAAATGCGATGGTAGTGAATTTTTTTAAGCTGCTGTGAAGAAATGTCTATTGCTGTGAATTTTTTCTGAAATTTGTAAGCTGTTGTGAAGAAATGTCTATTGCTGTGAATTTTTTTTGAATTTTGTAAGCTGTGAAATGTATATACAAATTAAATGTTGAATTTTTTTTTGTTTACAGACGGATTTCCAACAGAATATTAATTCCGTCAAAAAATATCGAAATAATTCCCGACGGAAATCGGGTGATTCCCGTCGAAAATTTCCGACGAAAATCTTGATTCTGTTGGAAATTTCCGACGGGAATAACCCGATTTCCGTCGAAAATTTCAGATGGAATCAGGATTTCCGTTGGAAATTTCCCACGGAATTTTATTTCAGTCGGAACGGTATTCCGACGGAAATAAAATTCCGTCGGAAATTTTACCAACGGTAAAATAATACCGTCGGTAATGAATTACCGACGAATTTTAATCCGACAGGAAAAATTCCGTCGATAAGTGGACGGAATTTTATGTCAGTCGGAACGGTATTCCGACGGAAATAAAATTCCGTCGGAAATTTTACCGACGGTAAAATAATTCCGTCGATAATTTAATCTGACGGGAAAAATTCCGTCGGTAAGTGTGTTTACCGAAGAAATTCCGTCGGTAAATTCTGTCGGAAATGTAGTTTTTTTTTTGTTGGAAATTCTGGGCCGCAAAAACCGCTTTTTGCGTTGCGGAAACCCCAGAAGTTCGGCCATGGATCCGTGCGAACATAAAAATAAATTACGAGTATGAGTTTAATCTACATTAGATCTACTTGATAAGAATCATTACCCTTGACGCGTAGCCCTTCGCTTTCCCGCTTGTCCAAAAGGCCGCCGGATCTCGTAGAGTATCAAAGCAGACACTCCTCTATACGTATCCACGCGAACAAATGAAGATGAATCAAAACCTTAGGTGTGCTAGCACCCTATAGGTTTCGGCCAAGAGGAGAGGTCGAAGAAGCACTCCAACCAAAAATCAAGAGAGAAGAAGAAAAGCCTCACACACCAAAATGAAACAAAACATCGGTTTTGTTCCTTCATGGTGGCCGGCCACTTAATGGCCATTAGGTGGCCGGCCATAATGGCTATTAAGTGCCATTAGGTGGCCTTCCATATCCCTTTTCAATTTGAATTCGAAATTCAAATGGGGGGGAAACCAAGTCATCACTTGGTCAAACAAAGGTGAGGTGGGTTTTGGTCAAGTCAAACTTGCCTTTTATGGACTTTCCATAAATAGTCAAGTCAAACTTGACTCCATTTCTTCTCCCATGTCAAGTCTAACTTGAAGTGGAACCAAGTCAAGTCAAACTTGATTTGGATTTAGGTCAAGTCAAACTTGCCTTTTATGGACTTTCCATATTTAGCCAAGTCAAACTTGACTTCAATTTTTCTCCAACTATTTGTTCTTTGCGTGTGACCCTATAGGTTCTTGTAACGTTGGCAATGCTTCTAACCTCTTAGAAACATAAGCAATGAGCGGTATCTAGCAACACATCATTGCTACCCAAGTTACAAGAATGTTGAGATCCAACATCACCTTGTGACTAATAATTGTGACTCTCACAATATATGATAATGTCCCTCTATCCATGATATCTAGATTGACTCAATTGAGGCATAGACCGTGTCATCCTCGAGTCAATCTATATCTTGAACTCCAAGTAGACTCACACTAATCAAATGAGTTCAATATCTCATATTGACTCACTTGGGCATGGCCATGCACTTTGTGGTCTCACTCTATCAAGAATACGATATCGCTCCCGTCATATAGGAGGGATAGATCCCATCTACATCACTCACATCCCTCTCCATAATTTGTTACATACCCAGTAATCGCCTTTATAGTCCACCCATTTACGGGTGACGTTTGACGAAGCCAAAGTACGTAACTCCTTATGTAGGAATCCATGGTGACTTCAGGTCCAAGGACTAATAGTCATACTAATAGCCACATGAGAAAGTATATGACACTCATATAACGATCCATGATACTTTCTCATGGTGGGTCATTCAGTATACATTCTCCAATGCATACCCATGTGTCAACTTGATATCTCTATATCTATGACTTGTGAGATCAAGTCATCATGTTGACCTACATGCTAGCCTCTACGTATTAACATTGTCCTTGAATGTTAATACTTGACTAGGAATTATTTAGAGTAGTGTTCTCTATATCATCTCACTATCGATTCAACCAATCGATTGATATAGATAAGAACCTTCTACTCAAGGACATTATTATACTTAGCTAATTGGCACAAATACACGTAAGTATAATAACCATAAAACATGCCTTTATTTATACATAGGAATATGATACAAATTAGTCCATACAATCATTACATGATCGGCTCTAGGGCTCTCACCAACAATTTTGTAGTGAGCACCTTATATACCTGATGTCCATCCTTCGCACACAACCACCTCCCCGTAACTGCCTCCCTTCTCCCCACGTTTAATGGCCCATGGTCATTTGACAACTGTTCCATCCTTGGGAGGGTAGGTAACGGCTAACACGACCATTAAGGCCATTATTATCATGCGTTATAGGGAATAACTATCTGTCGGACTTCCTATTCTGAAGGGGAGGTGCTCTCATAGCCCACAGTGGACTTTTTCCCAATCCGCGTTCTTCTCCCTGAATTGCTCTTTGGGCTCTGCTCTCCCGAGCTGATCTCGGGCAGATATTTCCTGACTTGGTCTCGGGACCTCCTCTTCTCGACCTAGTCTCGGGACCTTTTCTTCCTGACCAAGTCTCAGGGACCTCTCACACGATCAATCCTGTCACGTAGCTTTTTCATGTCACGTGTCGTCCCCAAATTACATATCCCTATAAGAAATTTAAATATACTATCTATTGTTTATTTCAGCATTTTTGGAGGTATTAAAATATTATAAAAAATCAATTAAATCCTAAACTCTATGCATGGATAAAGAAGAAATATTGCACATATAAGAGAGAGGGAAAAAAAGAAAAAAATGTGTAAATAAAAGAAAAAGAAAAAATTGAATTTATTAGAAGAGGTAAAATAAAAATATATATATAATTGAGTGTGTCTTTTGATAAAGGACAGTGTTAAATGGCTAGAATATATCCAGCCAGATTTTTTTAAGGATTTTAAGTTTTTTTTTAATTTTGAAATCATTATTAAAGATATTTATACCCAATTATATCATTTTTTATTTATTTTCATATGAAATAAAATTCTTTCTTATTTATTTCGTATTAAAGTATATTCTTTCTTATTTATTTTCATATTAAATTAATTTTTTAACTTATAAAAATCTATTATTATTATTTTTTATAATTTTTAGGATCATTAAAAATATCTAAATCCAATTATATATTCACTTTTTATTATCATATTAAATTATATATTTTTTATTTTATTTATATTAAATAAATTTTTTTATCATGCTAATTTATCAGAATCTGGTCCGTTAAATTTACCATTTAATAAATATTAAAATAGTATCGCCATTTAAGTGCGCATTTAATAAATGGTCGTTTATAAAAAAAAATGTATTTTAATGATTTAGATCATTTGAGACTTTTTTGAATTTTGTCCGAAAACAAACAAATGCCGTCGAAGTTACTGAAACGACGGGGAGTGGATAAGACCGACACGTCCCTCCATGATTGAGACCATTGGGACCTGCTTGGAGCAGATCCGTGACCTTCGCAATCCTCCACTGGATTGATCAGTGGTCGTTCCTCTGCTCCGTAGTTGCTGTCGTGGAAGGTTTGTATTAGCCGAGCAAGGATGCGGTGTCTTCTACCAGACACGGCACGGTCATGCACAAAACTGGAAACCAGCAACTAGCCGCCCATGGTTTCCTAAAAACCGCTTATCCTTTCGATCTATAAAGCAAACCCCTTTCCGGTGGGTGAAGAATCTCTCCGGTCAAATCGCCGACGTCTCCGGTGATCGTGGCAAAATCGTCGCGGGTGTACAGGACAGCAGGGTAATTATGAACCACGTTAACAGAATCTGGACTAAAGTGGCGCAGGGCCGCGCGGACGGCGGCCTGAAGTCCACCGCCCTCAGCTCGGCCTCAGCGGCCGCCGTGGCCGTCGCCGGGTTGGGGATCGGCCGAGCTCTGGGCGCAGCGAGCGCCGAGGACCGGAGGAAGCAGGCGGAGGACTCGTTCCGGAAGGCGATGTACCTCAGCTGCTGGGGCCCCGGCTGAGCGTGTCCCGCTGCGAACGGCGATCGGGCCGCCGACGCACTACTCCGGTTGTGGGGTGGAATGCGAGCTGTGTCCGTGGGCAGAGTTTCGGATAAACTGGATCGTGTAAAATTGTACAGAATTGCTCTTGGAGCAAAGCGAATATGTTTGAAATAAGAAAGAACAGAAATTGGCTAGAAATCGATGGGTTTGCCGAGTGAATCTTTCGTCCTACTTCTTTGGAAAGAAAAGTCAACGAAGAATTTTGGGGAAGAAGATCAGGAGATGAGGTGGAAAACTAGATAATAGGCGAAAGACGTGAATCTTTTACTTCATAAATATTTGATCTGAATTCTAATACATCCCTTCATAGATTTTTCAAATGGCTGAAAAATAAGATTCCGTCAACATTGGCCCTAATAAATCTCAAGGGACATACCATCACAGGGACAGATGATCCACTACATACATTACTGGTATCACGGGTTACGCGCCCCCGCCTAGAATTTGGTGCGGTGGTAATAGATCAGATATTTTTTAAACCATCAGAGTTTAATTCTTAATTAGTTATATCTATGAGAATAATTAGTGAAGTATACACGCGGATCATTGGCGCGCATCTGTGTCTAGACGTGCTGAATGTTGTACAACAAGTTTTTTTTTTAAATTTGTTTAAGATATATTATATTAATTTAGTATTTAAGATTTTAAAATTTAAAAATTAGGTGATTGTGGATTTTAAGTGAATAATTTTTTTTTCTAGAATTTAAATTTTCTCTTGAGTTATAGTGTTTCAGATCAAAAAATTTAGATGTTCACGGATATATTATATGTAATTAACGTTTAAGAATTTAAGATTTAGGGTTGAGTTATAGTGAATTTAAGTCAATAAGATTTTTTCTTTAGAATTCAAGCTTCCCTCTTAGGTTATAGTATTCAAAATAAAATAATTTAGATATTCACGGGATATATTATAAGATTAGGGAATTGTTTATTAAAAAAAATTTAAAAAAAAAAGAAAGATGGACCAGGTGCCTGGATTTGATCCAAGCGCTTGGATCGCCAGCGCGCATAGGGGCATGGTGGACAGTCCACAGCTTAGCGCTACTATATATGTGTGTGTCATAGTTTCTCCTCTAACTAAATCGACCATCGAACTCCATTTAGATCCCATAACCTGAGAGATCAACATAAATTAGGACTTGGGTCTGCTTACCAGCACGACACCTTCGACGCTCAAGTCGATCATTGAGAATAGAGATGGAGGAAGAAGAAGAACGAAGAAGAGAGCATAGTAGAAAAGAGTTACTTCATTTTTCAAAATAAGAGAACCAATGTACCTTTGAATTTACCTCCACCCTCTTTATATAGCTGCAAAAGAGCATCTCCATGTCAGATGTCGAGCGCTTCTTTACTTTTTCCTATGAGTTGGTGAAAAAGAGTCTTCTAAGAGTACGTTACATCCTTTCTATATATTAATTGCCCCGTATTTATAACCTGAAACTTCAAAGCTTATTATTAAGGGAAGTTAATTTTGATATTTGATGGAAATATATTCTGATGCTTGGTAGAAGTAGACTCCAATGCTTGGGATTCTTATTATAATGTTTGGGAGAAATAGATTGAGCATAATATCTTTACTTATTGTAGCTTTAGTAACATGCTGATACTATAATATTTACTATGAATGTCATTATTGAGGAGATGACTCTATCTCATAACATTGTAACGATATACTTACTATAGATTTTTATTGTAGCAATGTTGTTATCGGAGGATGTGATTGCTTGAAGATTAATTGATTTCTAGAACACTATAAAAGAGCCAGTATCGTAGCATTTACTATAGCACAGAAGAATATGATTGATCGCATAATAATTAAAAGTATTATAATAATATAGAAAAAGATGATTCGTTCACCCTAATATCCCTATTAATCCATCCTAGGATCAATACGAAGGAGGTAAATCACGGGACTATTAGTCCGGATGCTATGGCTAACGCGCGGGGAGGATGGGCATACTGACTTTGTCAGATTTTGATCTCAGAGCCAATGAAAGTTATTATACGATGACGGGGCATCTACCACCATGAAGGGAGTTCTTCTCGTCCTCTGCAAGATATCATCCCCGGGGACAGGGACAATGAGATCTATCCTAGTGGTTGCATTCGATGCTCAGTGAAGCCGAACAACGATATCGAGATAGGACACAACTCACCCTCATCTACTTGTATCTGGTCTAGCGTCGCCTTATACAGGATGTTGACGAAACTTCCTATATCCACGAAAATGTGCTTAATCTCATAATTAGCTATGCGAGCAAGAATTATCAGTGCATCTTCATGGGGAGCTTCAACATCCTCCAGATCATCAAGGATGAAGGAGATGGCTGGCTCTTTGCGCTTCTCCTTACTTGTCCCGATGGCGTAGTTTTCTAACGTACGCGTATGAGACTTCCTCGCCCGATGTGAATCCCCATCGGTCGGGCCTCCTGAGATCATTCCGACATGACCCGACGAAGGTCCTCGGGCTGGAGCCTTGCCCTTCTCCGGGTCTCGCTCTGGTGAGGTAGATCAGCGAGGTGAGGCCTCCTTGGATCTCCCTCTTGAAAGCACTCGAGCCCGCCTTCTGGGTTCCTCCTCCTTTGAAGGCTTGTGTCTACGCAAAGAAAAAGTGGAACCTGAGATTCATCAGGTATCAGTCGACTGATACGGTGAGTTGAGTCGACTGATAAGTGGAATCAGTTGATTGCTTCACGAACAGAAAGATCAGTCGACTGGGTCAGGTCCCAGTTGACTGATAAGTGACCGTTGAAGGCTGACGACAGAAATCAGACACAATCTACTGTAGCCGTTGAAGCTCATCAGTCGACTGATGATATTGCCAGTCGACTGATATCGAAGTTATACAAAAAGCAAATTTCAGAACTTGAAGGAGATATAACTTGACTCTCTTGATTTTTCTTGCTTGTTCTGATATCTCCAAGCTTACAAACTCTCAATCTCATCCTCCAAAATCATTCTAATCTTGTAAGAGGAAGAAATCATCTTGTAAGGGTTTCTCCACCTTCAAGCTTGATTTGAAAAGGAGAAAAGCATAGTGGAGCTTGATTGTGTGGGTGTGGATCCTTGGATTAGTCACCTCAAGGAGGTGGAGACCAAGTAAATCAAGGGAGTTAGCAATGCTTTCATTGTTATTGTTTTTGTCTATCTTTTTCTTGTGCTTTGGCTAATATTTTGTAGACAAAATCTAAAAGAAGCTATTCACCCCCCTCTAGCTAGACGCAAAGGTCCTAACCGGTGGTATCAGAGCGAAGTTCGTTTCGAGAGAACTCACTGTCAACCGAAACATCAAGATGACGTTTCAAGAGGGATATAGCACCGCACGACCATCGTTCTTCGACGGCAAGATTTTGCTTATTGGAAAGGTAGAATGAAGTATTATTTAATGAATGATATTGAAAATTGGTTTAGTATTGTAGATGGGTTCGAGAAACCGAAGGATGAGTTCGGAGCACCTCTTCCAACCAAGAAGTGGACAAAAGAGATGCCCAAGAAAGCTCAAGCGAATGCAAAGGCCACAACACCCTACAATGTGGACTTTCCAAGGAGCAATTGAACAAGGTTGGACCATTTAATTCTGCTAAAGAGCTTTGGGAAAAGCTCATTGAGTTGAATGAAGGATCAAGCGAATCAAGGAGAGTTAAGAGAGATCTCTTGGTGGGTCAACTTCAAACATTCACCATGAAGACCAATGAGACCGTGAGTCAAATGTATGGAAGATTCAAAGAGATAGTAAATGGTCTTCATGTAATAGGTGAGAAAATTAAAAATCGTGATCTAGTAAGGTATGTTCTTCAATCATTTCCTAGAACTACCTTATGGGCATCAATGGTTGATGCATATAAGGTTTCTAGAGATCTTTCAAGAGTTAAGCTTGATGAATTATTTTGTGAGTTTGAACTACATGAACAAGCTAACGTGCCTTCAAAAGAGAGAAGCATAGCTCTTGTTGTAAAGAAGAAGAAGAAAAAGAAAGAAAAGAAGGAAAAATCTTCATCATCCGAGTCCGATCAAGAGTCTTCGGATAGCGATGAAGAGATATCGGTTAGTGAAGTGACTCATTATGTCAAGAAAATGATGGGAAGAACAAGAAAATTTATAAGGAGAGATGTGAAAAGATGTTTCAACCTTCAAAAGGTAAAAGTGGTCAAAGTTCAAATTTTAACACTAATGTCATTTGTTATAAATGCAACAAGAAAGGACACATCAAGGCAAATTGCCCGGAATTGAAAAAGAAAGAAGAAAAGGAAAAGAAAAAGAAGGAGAAAAAGAAGGAGGCAATGGTGGCTCAAGCTACATATGACACACCAAGCATTGACTCATCAGATGAAGATGAGCTATGTCATGTCACGAGACACATGACATTTATGGCTTTCGAAGATGACAAAGAAGCTTCAAGTGAGGAGGAAGCTTCAAGTGATGAATCGTCATCTAGTGACGATGGGGTAAAAGAATCTCCCAAAATTGAATTCCTTTATAAAACTATTGCTTATCTCAAGAATGCTTTGGCTAAGTCACAATCTAGGGTCAAGACATTAAAAGGAGAACTTAAGTCCATTAGGAATAATACATGTATGCATAGTGAATCAAGCATGCCTAAGGAAGAAAATAACAATTTGAGAAATCAAGTTATTGACTTGAGAACATGTTTAGAGAAATTTACAAATGGATCAAAGTATCTTGATATGATTCTTAGTAGTCAAAGAGTCATCTACAACAAGGCCAGATTAGGATATAAACCTAAGACCAAAGTGGTTGCCTATATTTCTCTTATAGGAAGAAATGGTACACCTAAGAAGCAAATCATTAAAAGCAATGTAAAACAAGCTTGGGTCCCTAAGAAGTATTTGATTGATATTGCTGGATCAAGTGCACGGGTACCAAAAGATTATGTTTTTCATGTTGTTTAGGTAGAAGAAGAGAAGGATTCAAACATGTGGATTGTGGATAGCGGTTGCTCAAGGCACATGACCGGTGATGTAAGCAAGTTCTCCATACTTAACTATAAAGAAAAGAACGGTATCATTTGGAAATAGTGGGAAGCTCAAGATTATAGGTAGAGGTATAATTGAGATATCACCTACAATCATCATCCATAAAGTGCTTCTAATTAAGGACATGGAATTCAATTTACTTAGTGTTAGTCAATTATGTAATGCAGGATATAAAGTTGAGTTTCATGCAAATAAATGTTTGGTTAAACACAATAGCTCGAAAAATATTATGTTGGAAGGGTATAGGAAAACAAATCTTTATTATATCAATCTTTCCTATGTTTCTAACATTTCTACTAAGTGTCTTTTATCAAAAGAAGAAGAAGGATGACTATAGCATACAAGACTTGGACATATCAACATGAAGAACATAGCAAAGGTAGCCAAAATGGAGTTGGTAAAAGGACTACCAAAGATCAAGTATGTCAAGAATAAAATGTGTGATGCATGCCAAGAGGGCAAGCAATATAAGTCATCACACAAAGGTAAAACTCTAACTAGTACTTCTTTACCATTAGAATTGTTGCATTTAGATCTCTTTGATTGTCATAGTACCCCTTCATTAGTAGGAAATAAATATTACTTAGTGATTGTTGATGATTTTTTTAGATACACTTGGGTCTACTTTATGAAACATAAGGATGAAACTCTAGAAATATTCATAGGATTTCGCAAAAGAGTTGAAAATGAGAAAAATCTCAAAATCAACTGAATTAGGAGTGATCATGGTGGAGAGTTTGAAAATTCAAACTTCTCTAGTTTTTGTCTAGAAAATGGGTACAAACATAAATTTTCTTGTCTAAGGACGCCTCAACAAAATGGGGTTGTAGAAAGAAAAAAATCGAGGCTTGCAAGAAGCGGCTAGAACTATGCTTAATGCGTATTCTTTACCTAGTTATTTTTGGGCAGAAGCGGTAAATACCGCTTGTTACATCCAAAATGTGTTTTAATTCATCGATTTTTAGGAAAGACACCTTTTGAATTGTGGAATGAGAAAATTCCTCAAATTCACTATTTTAAAGTGTTTGGTTGCAAGGTCTATATCTTAAATACTAAAGATGATTTAAGAAAATTTGAGTCTAAGGCGGATGAAGGCATTTTAGTTGGGTACTCATCTACTAGTAGAGGATATAGATTATATAACAAAAAAACTCAAATGATTGAGGAGTCATCTAATGTTGAATTTGATGAGTCTACTAGCACTTATCCTAGGAAATCCTCTATTGACAAGGATATAGATGAAAGAAATCAAAACATTACCCAATCAATTCAAAACTTACACTTAGGGGGTATTGATCAAGAGGGAGGAAGAAGTGCATCGGATGATGAAAGAGGCAATAATCATCATGAAATTGATGAGCCCACAATCTCTAGGCCTTTAAGGCATCATCAAGATCATCCTATTGACTAAGTAGTTGGAGATGTTGCACAAGGAGTAAGGACTAGATCCTATTTTAGAGAACAAACTAGTCAAATTGCTCTAATATCACAACTTGAACCAAAATCGATTGATGAAGCCTTAAATGATACGGATTGGATCCTAGCAATGCAAGAAGAGTTGAACCAATTTGAGAGAAGTGAAGTAAGAGAATTGGTCCCAAGACCCAATGATAATACAATTGTCACAACATAATGGGTCTTTAGAAACAAATTGAATGATCAAGGGAGAGTCACTAGAAACAAGGCTAGGTTAGTAGCTAGGGGTTTCAATCAAGTTGAGGGACTTGATTATGATGAAACTTATGCTTCTGTAGCTCAATTAGAGTCTATCTGGATCTTATTGAGATATGCCGCTCACATAGGCTTTAAACTTCATCAAATGGATGTGAAATCGACATTTCTAAATGGATTTATTAAGGAAGAAGTTTATGTCGAGCAACCACCCGGTTTTGAAAACATAGATTATCCAAATCATATTTATAAATTAAAGAAAGCCTTATATGGGTTACAACAAGCTCCTCGAGCTTGGTATGAAAGACTCTCATCCTTCTTAATCTCCAAGGGCTTTAAAAGGGGAAAAATTGATCCAACTTTATTTCTAAAGTCTAAAGATAAAGACATTTTTATTGTCCAAGTTTATGTTGATGATATTATTTTTGGTTCAACAAATAATGAGCTTGTTCATGAATTCATCAAACACATGGAAAATGAGTTTAAAATGAGTCTAGTTGGAGAGTTGACTTTCTTTTTAGGATTAATTACAAGTCAAACAAACTAATGAAGTAACTCATGTCTATCAAACAAAGTATGCTAAGGAAATTATCAAGAAATTTGGTTTGGAAAATGTTAAAGTAGTGTCTACTCCCATTGGAACAAATATCAAGATAGATAGTGATCATGAGGGAAAGTTAGTCGATCCAAAGCAATATAGAAGCATGATTGGTAGTTTGTTATACCTAACCGCCAGTAGATCGAATATACTATTTATGGTAGGCATGTGTGCAAGATATCAATCTTGTGCAAAGAATCTCACTTAGTAGTATTAAAAAGAATCTTAAGATATATCAAGGACACTCTCAATGTCGGTCTTTGGTACCCTAGAACTCAAAATATTGATTTATTTGGGTACACCAATTCCATTATATGTTGCAAATTGGATAGGAAGAGTACTAGTGGTGGATGTCAATTTCTTGGATCTTCCCTAGTAAGTTGGAGTAGTAGAAAGCAACTATGTGTTGTTTCATCTACAACCGAGGTCGAATATGTGGCTATGGGTGATTGTGTAGCTCAATTACTTTGGATAATGTATACCTTAGAAGATTATAAACTTCATTACTCCAAGGTCAAAGTTTTATGTGATAATGTGAGTACTATTAATTTGACCAAAAATCCGGTGCATTACTCTAGGACAAAACACATTGAAGTAAAACATCACTTCATTGAAGATCATGTGGCAAGAGGTACTATTGAATTATATTATGTTGAATCAAAATCCAACATTGCCGACATATTTACCAAGCCTCTACCAAAAGCGGAGTTCACATCTTTAAGGAGAGGAATTGGTATGTGCTTTGTAGAAGTATAACATTAGCCTAGTGTGATTTAATATTAAGATAGTACTTCAACATATCTCATAAAAAACCTAGGAGACATTGCTTGTGTATTTTCTCATTTTATCTCATATTGCCTTAATTTATGATTGTATTTATGCATATGAGATGTTAGGATGATACAAATGATTCACTTATGCTTATGACATTTTGATGAGTTATTAGATGTATCAATTTAGTAATCATAGACCAACTATGGGGAAAGTAAATGTTTGATTAGTACATCTTACTCATAGATCATAGTTGGATATTTTAAAAATTTTGAAAGTCATTCTATGTTCTACTTATGGTGGTATAGATTTGAAAAATATATGGTTTCAAAACTAGGTTTTAAAGTTGATATATAACTTAAGTATGTTTCAATATTTTGATGTTTGATCAAAGAAATTCAAAAATATTTTGACTTTTGATGAAAACATATTTTTCTATATTAGAGGATATCAAAAGAAATATGTTTGCAAAATTTCATGATTTTTCAAATTTTCTAGAATTTTTCATGTATTTCTAAAATTCGGCAAGAAAGCTGATTTCAGAAAATCAGTCAACTGGGGCCTGTCTCAGTCGACTGGTACAGTCCTGTCCAAAAACTAGGGTCTCCGATGTATCAGTCAACTTGTCCTTTTTCAGTCGACTGATAATTCGGTTCCCTTCATCAGTCATCTGACTCATAGACCAGTCGACTGATATCGCAAATCTTTAAAAGAACCGCCCGCGCAGGGGCAGCCGAACCTAGGGTTTCAGCGTCATCCCTCGTCGCCTCTCCTCTCCTTTATCTTCTCCAGTCACTCCAAGGTTTCCAAAATCCTTGGAATCTCTTCCCTACCCTTTCTCCACCTTCGAATCCAAACTTAAGGCAAAGAGGAGCCCCCCTTAAGTCAATTTCATCTATCTTCTTCCATGCAGTGAATGGAGCGAAGGTAATGGGTTGTTCACTTCGTATTTCTCGTTTATACTATGATTTGTGACTAACCTTCCATAATTTTCATGTTTACCTTGATTTTCCTCTTGATCGTGTCCTCTTGGTATATGCATATGACATTTGCATTTTAGGACTAGGCAAAAAAGTAGGGTTGGTGAGGGAACTTTCCGACAAACTCCTACTAATCCTACGGCACCTCGGTTTCGTTTCGAGGCCGTCCGGCTATGATTTGAGAATGTCGACTTCACCTTGATGAATTATCGGTATCTCAATCGCTCCTATTTTGAAGAGATCACTCCTGATCTCATTGAGATCATCACGCATTTTGGTTTAGATAAATTAGTGTGTTGCCAGCATTACATCAATATCGATCTTTGTAAAGAGTTTTATGTCAATCTCTTTTACATTAGTTCTGATGGTCTGACATATGAGTCCATCCTTGGGGGAGTCACCATTTCATTTACACCTAGACTGTTAGGGTCCTTTTTAGGATGTCGGGTCTCGGAGAACCCATTCACATGCTTTCCTAACATTGTTGAGCCTTTCACAGGTTCATTTTCTCATGTGACCATTGACCAAATTCATAGGCATTATTTTAATAATCCTCAACCTCCCCTTAAACGTATCTTTGATGCTAATCGTATGTCCGCAGTCAGTAATATTCTCTATAAGATTATTCTTGACTTCCTTTTTCCTATTGTCACAAAGGGGAGGTCCACGATTCGATTACCTCACCTAGTTATAATGTATGCCTTAGAGCGGAGGCTTGGCATCGATGTTGCTCTTCACATATTCATGTCCATTGTACATTTTTCAGGTCCCGTTCAAAGGAAGCTTTACATGTCATTTGGTCATATTTTGACTGAATTTTTTGCATCTAGAGGTTTCGATGTCACTAGAGGTCAGCAGCATCAGTTGTCCAAGGACTATGATCAAATAGGCTCTCGGCAGCTCTCCTTGGCTGGGATTGAGTGGCACCAGGGAGTGATGGTCTAGCGGCGTGACCATGCGTCTTCTGGCTCTGATGACGAGGATGAGGGCGTCGATGCTCCTGGTGGTGTTGCGCCTGCTGCTGCTCCTGCGATGACTACAGATGAGTGGATTACCCGACTGGAGGAGGTAGTTCAATAGGAGATTCAAGGGATCAGGTAGGAGTTTCAGGGCTTTCAGCAGCATTAGACTGCCATGTATGAGATGCTGCAGCGCTGGGATTTGATGTATCAGACTCCTCCTCCTCCTCCTGGCGATGATGCTTAGATATGACATGCCTCAGATGTTATGGTGTTGAGATTGTGTTTGGATTAGACATGTTCCTCTATTATACCTTGAACACCATAAACGATATTGTAGTACTTTTTGTTTCTTGATTATGGATATTTGTAGTACTACCTTTGTGGTTATGTATGAACTTTTTCTTTCTCTAGTATTGCTTCTATGGTTTTTCATTACTTTTGTTGTCTTCTATTGTGATTTTTGTTTTTAGTATACATGTTTCTTATGTTTATGTGATGGATTCTTATTTGCCTACCACCGAGGTATTATGTTTTAAAGGGGGAGTGTATTTTCAAGGGGAGCTTCCTTTAAGGGGGCGCTTTGATTGTTTTTTTTTTACTCCCTCTATTTTTGTTGTGTGGCAAAGGGGGAGAATTGGATACGTTAAGTTAGATGAGTTCTATGATCATTTATATCTGTTAATGTTTTTTATCATGATATATTTAAAGTCCTAACTTAAACAAATTTGTCAAACATCAAAAAGAAGGAGATTATTGGTACAATCATACCCCCAAATATTATTTACTTTTGATGTTTGGTTAAATAAGTTTAAGTTAGATAATGTTGGTGATCTAACACGAAACTTGAGTTTAAGTCCAGGTATGAAGAATTGGCAGAAGAAGACTTAGCATAGTAAGGCCGAGGGAAACACTTCAAGGCAAGCACAAGGATGAGGAGTCGAGGGCTCGGAACCATCCTAAGGTCGTGAGGCTGATGGAAGGTGTTTGAAGGCTTGTGTCTATGCAAAGGAAAAGTGGAACCTGAGATTCATCATGTATCAGTCGACTGATGAGAGGATCCGTTGACTGATACGGTGAGTTGAGTCGACTGATAAGTGGAATCAGTCGATTGCTTCACGAATAGAAAGATCAGTCGACTGGGTCAGGTCCCAGTCGACTGATAAGTGACCGTTGAAAGTTGACGGCAGAAATCAGACACAATCTACAGTAGTTGTTGAAGCTCATCAGTCAACTGATATCGAAGGTTATACAAAAAGTAGATTTCAGAACTTGAAGGAGATATAATTTGACTCTCTATTTTTCTTGTTTCTTCTGAGATCTCCAAGCTTACAAACTCTCAATCTCTTCCTCTAAAATCATTATAATCTTGTAAGAGGAAGAGATCATCTTGTAAGGGTTTCTCCACCTTTAAGCTTGATTTAAAAAGGAGAAAAGCATAATGGAGCTTGGTTGTGTGAGTGTGGATCCTTGGATTAGTCACCTCAAGGAGGTGGAGACTAAGTAAATCAAGAGTGTTAGCAATGCTTTCATTGTTATTGTTTTTGTCTATCTTTTTCTTGTGCTTTGGCTAACATTTTGTAGACAAAATCCAAAAGAAGCTATTCACCTCCCCTCTAGCTAGACGTAAAGGTCCTAACACGTTGCTCTTTGGATAACCATCAGGCCACGTGTCAGGCACCCAAGAGCACTTGAGCGCCCTATAAGTGTCACGTCAGCAAACGGATAACTCTGACCGGGGCTATAAATAGGCCCCTAGAGCTCAGCTTCATTTCATCTATTCAATCCAAGCATTAACAAACGAGTTTTGTGTAATATTTCTTTTTGTTCTGAGCTTTCCACGTGTAAGAGGCTTCTCTGCCCGAAGGAGTTTTATTCAGAAGAATCGAACCACATTCCGCCTTGGATTAGTAACCTCCCCGGTTACAAACCAAGTAAAATCTGGTTGCCACTTTTTTCAGTTTGCTTAATTTATTTTATGTTATTTATTTCTGTTTGATATAACTACCATCTTTGTTTAAAGATAAACAAAATATTTGAGTTTTTTTAGGGGCAATTCACCCCCCCTCTTGTCGACATTCGATCACCGTCAATTGGTATCAAAGCAAGGACGCTCCAGAAGGACTAACCGTCGTCTGAATCAACTACAAAATTATCAGACCAATCATCTACCCGCCAAAATTCGAGGGGGAGTTCGCGAGTTAGAAGCGCAAGATGCAGGTTTTCTTTAAAATTGATTTCGATTTAATTTTAATAATGAAAAACGGTTTTGTAGCTCCCAAGGACGCCGACAACAAACCGAAAGAATGTCGATGGACTAAGAAAGAACAAGCTGATTTTATGGTGAACGAAAAAGTAAAATACCATCTGCTGACCATACTCCCTGCACAAGAAGTCAACCGAATCGGGAACTACCGATCGGCAAAGGAACTTTGGGAAAAGTTCCTTGAACTCCATGAAGGTACCTCCGAAGCCAAATTAGCAAAAAGAGATCTGCTTTAGAATCAGCTCAACAACCTTCAACTGGAAGAAGGAGTGTTAGTAGCACAACTTCACGCTAAGCTTAAGGAGCTGATGACGGAACTCACCAACCTCAGAGAATCGGTAAACAATCGAGATGTGCAAAGGTACACATTGAACGCCTTCCCAAGGACCCCGAACTGGATTTCTATAATCGATGTCTACTATATCTCTAAGGATCTTGAGGTAAGTACCTTAGAGGAACTTTTTTCCACTTTAGAACTTCACGAATCCAGATGTGCAGGGAAAAGTAAAACGGACAACATCACCCTAGGCACAAGAAGGATCCAACATGAAGAGGATTCTTCAGAAAATGATGAAAACATAACATATATGGTAAGAAGGTTGTCTAAATATTTTAAAACTAAAAATTTAATAAGGTGTAGGGTAAGAAGCAAAGGAAAATCCATTGCTACAATTGCAATGAAGAAGGACACGTAAAAGAAAACTGCCCCAATGGGAAGAATAAAGGAAAAGGGGCACCAAAGACAAAATCATACAACCAAAAGGCGTCATGGGACGAGTCTTCATCGAAAGACTCAGATCTCGAGGAACACGTTGGACTTGCTCTAATGGCTTCATACCAAGAAGATGAAAGCATCGATGAAGGGGAGTCATGTCAGAGGACAGCAGCTGTGAAGGGGGAGCTTCGAACATCAAAAGTGATATGGTAAGTGAGGTATATTTTTTACCTCCTAATCAACTTTACTCAGAAATAAAAGTTATGTTGAAATCTATTTGAAAAATAAAAAATAAAAATACAGAACTGAAAAAACAATTATCATCTTCTTGCCCACTAGAAATGTATAATAAAATAAAATTTGAAAATGAAAATTTAAAAATTCAAATTGAAATTTTGAAAAATAACCATTCATGTTCAAGATGTTCACAAAATTCAAAAATTAAATATTATGAAAAACTCAACTGGTATTTTAGATTTTACAAGAACCAAATTGTAAAAGTTTCCAAATCATATATTCCATCTATGTTTCTGATAAATCCTGTTGGCAAAAATTTATATTGGGTTCCTAAATGTATCCTAAACTGTTGATTTTCTTTTTGATTAAATTAATTTTAGTAATTAATATTTTATCATGATAAATTTTTTTAACTGTTTGTAGGAAAATTAGTTTAAGGTTTTTGTTGATAAAAGTTTACAGTGTTCTATCTACAAAAATATTTTCAAATTTTTTTGAAAATAATCAAATTTATTATGATTTTTCGTTCAAAATCATATTTTTAAATGTTAAAAATACTTTAAAATTAATTTCATTGAATTCGAATTTTCTAGATCTGTTGATTATCTTCTAAAATTATTCTTTGAAAATTCTAACTTATAAATTCTGGACACTATTTACTGTGTTAAAAATGTTTTCCCTTAACATTTTATGTTTTTGATGTGATCAAAGGGGGAGAAATTATATTAAGTTAAGGGGTAGACTCTAATTTCAATTTTTTTAGTACTTACACTGTTATTTATTTATTTATGTTTCTTTTATACCCTAATGTTGATGCACATACAAAAAGGGAGATTGTAAGTAACCCAGGTTAGTTTTGATGTGGTCAACCGATTTAAATTAGGTCTTAGTGTTTTAAATCCTTGTGTCTAAGTGTATAGGAACTTAGAAGCGCAGGAAGTCGAGCGGAAGACGCAGCGGTCGAGAAGGATGACACGGAAAGGGAGTCAATGAGCTCGATGCATCCGAGAGACGTGGAGCTCTGCGGAAGAGTACGCCGGTGGAGCGAGAAGGACGTGTGTGGCGTCCAAGGGAGGAGAAGCCAAAAGGAAGGACACTCGAGGGGCGAAAGGTCGAAGTCGGGTTCGGGTGAGCCTAACTCCGATTAGCAAGAAATCACCCAAGAAGATAAAGGAAGTCATGCTGGAGAGTGGTCAGTGGCTGCTGACCAAACCCTCTCTCGGGCGCCCGTATGCATACGAGCGCCTGGGCTCTCAGGCGCCCGAGCACTCGGGCGCCCCTATGGCAATAGGCACCCGAGAGGTTATTCTTAGCTGTTTGTGAACATTGCTCTTTGTATAACCATCAGGCCATGTGTCAGGCGCCCAAGAGCGCTCGGGCGCCCTATAAGTGCCACATCAGCAAACGAATAACTCTGACCGAGGCTATAAATAGACCTTTAGAGCTCAGTTTCATTTCATCCATTCAATCTAAGCATTAACAAACGAGTTCTGTATAATCTTTTTTTCTTTTTCTGAGCTTTCCACGTGTAAGAGGCTTCTCCGCCCGAAGGAGTTTTATTTAGGAGAATCAAGCCACATTCCGCCTTAGATTAGCAAACTCTCCGGTTGTAAACCAAGTAAAATCCGATTGCCTCTTTTTTTTAATTTGCTGAATTTATTTTATGTTATTTATTTCTGTTTAATCTAACTATCATCTTTGTTTAAAGATAAACAAAATATTTGAGTTGTTTTTTTTAGGGGGCAATTCACTCCCTTCATGCCGACCTTCGATCGTCGTCACACTGTTACCACTAGCTTCTTCCTATGGTCCCAGTGACTTTTGCTGGAGCGAGAATCCTTCGCCCGGGCAGGAGCTGGTGGTTCCTTCTTCTCGGATCGTGTCGAGATTTGGATGGGGCTTCCTATCGAATCCTTTTGGTGGGCATGCTGCACTTCCTCAACATTGACGGGCTTGACCGACCACCCTAATAATCATCGAATCTGGTCAGTGGTTTCTTCACGAGAGACCAGAAGAAATCTCCTTCAGCGAGTCCTTACGTAAAGGCGCTGACAAGAATCTCTGAAGTGGCGCTTGACATATCCTGCACCACCCGATTGAACCGCTAGATGTAATCCTTCAGCGACTCCTTGCTTTTCTGTTTTAGGGCGAAGAGATTCAGTGTTGTCTTCTGATATCGTCGACTACTGGCAAAGTGATGTAAGAAAATAGTTTTAAACTCCAAAAAGGAGTTTATAAAATCCTGTGGCAACCTTTGGAACCATCTCTGTGCTGCTCTTGACAATGTGTTCAAGAACACCTGACACTTTACGTCATCTATATATTGGTGTAACAAAGTCGTGTTCTTAAACTTGCAAATATGATCCTCGAGATCTATTTTTCCATCATAATCAACAATTTCGGGATCTCATAACTGCTTGGGCATGAGATCATCTACAATATCCCGGACAATGTCGAAGATGCATACTTCAAGAGAACCTTTGCAAGTTCACTTTTTCCTTATCCCTCTTCTCGACGCAAAACATTGGAAGCCGCCATATGTGCCTTCTTCATCTCTCCAATGGAGTATCGTCGATGCCCTAAGGTTGAATTCATGGGCGCCTCTAGAGGCGATATGAATCTTCGATTCCGAACGTATGAGGCTAATGCTCTCTCAGCGTCTGCCTATACTGGCATCGCCCATTGAAAAGCAGCTTGCTTAATTTGATGTTGTTCTAGCGCCCCTCGAACGGCGTTAGCGATTAGGCGGTCCAGTTCCTCCCGTATCAAAATGATTGAGTGTCCTTCCGATTCTGCCATCGCGGTGTTCCTTCTGGTAATTAGTCTTTGTTTCCCACAGACAGCGCCAAACTTGTTCCAGAAATGAACGACGTGGACGGTAGGTCATCATGGTGTAGCCTTGAGCGATGACAAAGGAGAATGTTCATGCCTACGAGATTAACACGAGCATGAAGAGGATATACCGGAAGGAGTTCCGACGGTGCCCTTTCTGAGGCTCAAGTCAGAAATTATTCAAGGATAGAGTAGGAGCAAGAAGAATCAAAATGCTAGTGTTTAGAAGATCCCCCTTTCACTAGGGGCCTAAATACCTTATATGATCATTGCTTTCTTCCTTCAGGTGCTCCCATGTTGCTGTAACCGTCTCCCCTGTTCCCACACCTCATGATTTGTGGTTGTCTGCCAACTGTCATTCACTGGGGGTTACTGGTAATAGCTGTCGTGCATATTAAATCATGCGTTACGGGTCATAACTGTCGGCTAATATTCTTATTCAAGGAGGGGACACTTGAAACAGTCACCGCCTATATTAAGTGTGTCATTATCATCGTTAACGATAAACTTCTCCTAATCTATCCTCTTTCTCCTGAGCTGGTATCGAGCTCTGCTCTCCAAGTTGAGCTTGGGAACTCTCAGTGTCCGAGCCGATCTCGGGCACACCTCTCTTGAGGTGGTCTCGGGAACCCCAGCCCAAGCTGGTCTCGGGCACTCTTTGCCCGAGCTGATCTCGGGCCTTTTCTCTCAAGTTGGTCTCGGACGATTTTCTCCTGAGTTAATCTCAGGGACTTTATCGAGTACTTCTCTACCACATAGTCATGGCACGCAGCCTTCTCGCGGCACATGTTCAACTTTGGCTACTCATCTCGATCAGATTTATTAGAAAATATTAATAGAGACTTAAGTTATCCCTTGGTAAGATCATCCAAGACAACACCCAAATATGTATAAGTTTTCTTACATACAAATTAGATCAACCCAATGAGTATCATGCGAACTCAGACTGAATCATTCACAGACCCCTCATAAATAGTAATATGATAAAGAAAAACAAACACAACTTCCTCGTTAGATGACATCATAACCAGAAGACTTAATAGTATTTTTACGTATTAATTAGAAGGCATTGTAGATATAGGAAGAAAATTAACAATATTTTCAAATAAATAATTAAATTTACTTAATCCAGAGAGATTATATAATCAAGGAATACTATCATTCTCTATATTATTTTTTCACCATCATCAAAGATAGCCTCTTCATCTTCTCGACGGAGGAGAAGATAGATTAAATCTTACAATGAATGTACAATTATATTGATCTAGGATTAATCATATTTGATTTTAAAGGACTAACTAAAAGAAGAATAGGAGCTCAAATATTGTTAGTCGCATGACTCCAGATGGAGCTCAAATATTGTTAGTCATATGATTTTAGATTTTCAGATAATGATAAGATAGTCATAGGACTTATTGAAATAGACATGAACAACAACATATGCATCACACATTTCTACCCAAACTTTAATATAATTATTTTGAACTTTGTAAAACCTATTAAAATTTTAGTCTAAGCAAAAGGATATGGAGACTTCTATAAACATATATAATGTCCAAATTGACATAATTTTTTTTTAGGAAAACAATGACTCGTATTGATAAGAACTATAAGATACAAATAAATAATATCATTATACTTTAAAGTGAATTTATTTCCTATAATTAAAAAATTTCTCATCAGAAGTAACTGAACAATCAATCTTGAAACTTACCACAACCTCTTCAGCCAACGGATTCAATAATCTATAAATGTAGGTATGGTGGCCTAACTGTTAAGGTTTAATGATCTTCAATTTCACAAATGAGGAAAATAAAGAAAATGAAAAGTTCAACTTAATGAATATTGAAGAACTTGAAAATGATACCTAACCACGTGAGGGGAGCTCACCTATATCGCCACGTCAATCACCCTCCTTTACGCACGGAAGTGACGCGTAGGGGAGTGACTCGCAGGACAGGATGAGCTCGGATCCTCTGCGACGCGCGCGTCTATGCACCTCTGCGACGCACGCTAAACGACAAATTTTTCTCACACGTCGAGCACGTGAAGAAGCCAGCCATCTCGTGTTCATTTCTCTTTACTATTTTTAGCGCCTCATTGCCCGCCTCTCCTTCCCGCCTTCGCTTCAACCAGCGCCTTATGTATCGATCTCTCTTCCTGGTGGAAGCTAACTCCTCCGCGACGAGGAGTTGAGTCAGGAGGGCGCCGGCGAGAGAGGGCTTGGCGTCGTGGAGTACCTCCCTGAGCGTCTCCTGCGGCTTTCCCTTGCCGGCGAGCGCCGCCGCGAGTGCGCAGATGTTGACCGCGGTCAACGTGTAGGTGATGGCCGACGCGACGACGAAGTAGACGAGCTCCATAGGGAGAAGCTTTATGGTGACCCTTTGGAAGGCGGCGAGGAGTTCGGAGTTGGCTGGGCTTCTGCGGTTAGTGGTGGCGAAAGTGGCGGAGCTGCGGTTGACGTCGGCGTGGAGGGAGAAGGTGGAAAATTGAAAAGCGGAGAAGAGGAGGGAGCCGGCGAAGACAGAGATGAGGAAGAGGGAGGACAAGATTCGGGGGTTCTTGGCGAAGAGGGAGAAGGCTTCCTTGAGGATGGTGAAGGTGCTGGATCTGGAATGAGCAAGGAGATGAGCCATGGTGGCGGCGGACGAGCAGCCATGGAAGGAGGAGGCAGCAGATGTAGACGAGAGAGAGAGAGAGTAAAGCGTTTGAGTAGAAAAAAGGGGCTGAGGAGGTCAAATTTATATCAGAAAAATGAAGAAGGGGAAGATGGTTCGAAGAAGGGATCTTCACGTGAGAAAAATTTGTCGTTTAGCGCGCGTCGCAGAGGTGCAGAGAGGATCCAAGCTCGTCTCTGCACCTCTGCGACGCGCGCTAAACGACAAATTTTTCTCACGCGTCGAGCACGTGAAGATCCCTTCTTCGAACCATCTTCCCCTTCTTCATTTTTCTGATATAAATTTGACCTCCTCAGCCCCTTTTTTCTACTCAAACGCTTTACTCTCTCTCTCTCGTCTACATCTGCTGCCTCCTCCTTCCATGGCTGCTCGTCCGCCGCCACCATGGCTCATCTCCTTGCTCATTCCAGATCCAGCACCTTCACCATCCTCAAGGAAGCCTTCTCCCTCTTCGCCAAGAACCCCCGAATCTTGTCCTCCCTCTTCCTCATCTCTGTCTTCGCCGGCTCCCTCCTCTTCTCCGCTTTTCAATTTTCCACCTTCTCCCTCCACGCCGACGTCAACCGCAGCTCCGCCACTTTCGCCACCACTAACCGCAGAAGCCCAGCCAACTCCGAACTCCTCGCCGCCTTCCAAAGGGTCACCATAAAGCTTCTCCCTATGTAGCTCGTCTACTTCGTCGTCGCGTCGGCCATCACCTACACGTTGACCGCGGTCAACATCTGCGCACTCGCGGCGGCGCTCGCCGGCAAGGGAAAGCCGCAGGAGACGCTCAGGGAGGTACTCCACGACGCCAAGCCCTCTCTCGCCGACGCCCTCCTGACTCAACTCCTCGTCGCGGAGGAGTTAGCTTCCACCAGGAAGAGAGATCGATACATAAGGCGCTGGTTGAAGCGAAGGCGGGAAGGAGAGGCGGGCAACGAGGCGCTAAAAATAATAAAGAGAAATGAACACGAGATGGCTGGCTTCTTCACGTGCTCGACGTGTGAGAAAAATTTGTCGTTTAGCGCGCGTCGCAGAGGTGCATAGACGCGCCCGTCGCAGAGGATCCGAGCTCTGCAGAGACGCGCGCGTCGCAGAGGATCCGAGCTCAGGATAGCATGCCCACTAATGGCGAAGGAAGCAAAACAAGAATTTGGAAAGAGATTATACGGTGGTAGATAGGAAACAGAAATTTTTTTTAATTGGCATCTTATATTCAAATTTTTGACCAAATTAAAATTAGGATGACTGATTTAATCACATAAAAATTTATCAGCCACCATCAAAATAAATCAGAAAAATATATATGCACATTCATCCTAACAAGCGGTGTTCTTAAATCTATTATCCATTAAGATTACGTTTAATTAAGAAATAATGTAATCTAGTTTGTAATATAATTAAACCTGTACTATAATTTAGTTTATATATTATTAGCCTTGTAATCGATATTACAATACATTTACTAATTTTTGTAATACAGATTACATTATATTATAATTTTAAAATTGTACTAAATAAAATAATTAATTTTGTAATATAATCTAGATTATATTATAAGATTAATTATCTCTTATTAAAGGTAATGTAAAAGAATAAGAAATCTTTTAGGTTGTCTCTTAAATTGATTTTATCCGGGTTTAATAATGACACTGGGATCCGAGGGCTGGGCAGAAAGATGAACTGCGAAATGATAGAAAATGAAGAGAGAATTTAATTTTTGGCTTGGTCAATTCGTTGTTTTCAAAAAATTAAAAGAAAAGAAAAAAAACACACGTCGCCTGAGAGATTCGAACTCTCGCGGGAAAATCCCATGTACTTAGCAGGCACACGCCTTAACCACTCGGCCAAAGCGACGCTATACGTTCATCTCCTTTGTAATTCTATTAAATATATTATTCAGATGATGCGTAAGGCCAGAGCTAGCCAGACGGTAGGGACCAAGAGACAACTCAATGTCTTCCGCTGCCGGCGAAGTACCACCTGAAGCCGCTTCTCTTCCCCTCGCCGACTGGTGCCATGAGTGCGACATGAGCATCACCCTCCTCCTCTCTCAATCCCCTCTTATCTCTCCCGGCTGCTTCCGCTCCGATCTCCTCCGAGAAATGGAATTCGCCCCTCCCCTATCCCTTTCCCCTCCTCCTACACGAATCAGATGACGGCGGCGGCAATGAATCGATCCCACTCCTCCCTCCACCCGCCCCATATCGATCTGGCCGCTATCGCGCCCCCGCCGCTTCCATCGACACCCTCCCCTCCGTCCTCACCTCCGACACTGACGATCGATCCCTCCTTTCATGCGCTGTTTGCAAGGATGATTTCTGCCTCCACTCTTACGTTCGCCGCCTGCCTTGCTCCCGCCTCTACCACTCCGATTGCATCGTACCTTGGCTTTCCCTTCACAACTCCTGCCCCATCTGCCGCTTGCCACTCCCATGCTCTGATGATAGTGGGGAGACGCTCTTATCAGAGTGCCCATTGGAAGGGCACGGAGAAGCCATGGGAACTAGGAATAACAGTGATGACACCACCATGACACAAGAGATCAATGAGAATTTTGCTTAGCACGATTCCCTGATGGCGATTCTTGCTGGGTAAAGACCAGGTATGATTGATCTTGTGCATGCTCATTACCATGACTAAAGTTCTGTTGAGAGTTGCTAATATCTTTCAAGTGCCCATTTGAACTAACAAGGTCACTGTTAATCATTGTCTGATCAGTTGTCCATTGATTTCTTCTAATAGTGTTGGTTAATGTTGTCGTTCTTGAAGATGACTTTCAAAGTTCGTTTTTTCCCCTCTTCATATGAATAAAAAAGAAATACTATGACTATCGTATTACTTTATATAACCCTTTATTGATATAATCAAATATGGACTTCTTATAAGGCGAGAAAATTGTTTGTGGCACTTAAATGTATTCCCTACACAAAAATTCAACACATTAAAACACCCTTTTGTCATGCTATCGCTCAGTAGTAAACTTGGATGTGTGCTAGGATTCATGAACTACATTCAATGATAATCTTTTTATTTGAAGATCTTGTAGACCACTTACAGTATATATCTGGTAATCAAAATTATAAATTGTTTAGTTGTGCAGTTTCTAAGGCTTTGACATGTTGGATCACCAGGAATTTTGAGTTGTCTGATCATTTCTTATCATGAATTTGCAGTTATTTGATAACTGCATTTTGTGCTTCTTGTATGTTTGTAAATTTTGTGAATGAAATTGTTATCATCTTGAAAATCATTTCAATATGGACCCATGCATATTTTGTTTTAATAAGGCCTGAACGTAATGTTGGAAATTTGAATTTTATAGTGAATAACTATGATAATCAACTTTTATACTAGACTGTAATCTAGGCTATAACTAAAGAATTTTTTGGTAGCAGTCTAGAACAGAAGAATTGACCGTCTCAGAAAACATAATCTGATTGCAGTGGTTAATCATGCTAAAGATTATCATGCTAGGATTCAATTTTTAAACTGTAGAATCTATTGTTCACCGTTGCATCTATTTATTCCATCTTAATTTATTTTCTTTCATTTGATAATCTATTAGAGCTACACCTAGCTAGGTGTCCTCGGATACTAATATTTGATAATTTTGTACTTTTAAGAAACTCCTTACATCCATCTTAGCATTCTCATCCCCACTATACTAAAACTTTTGAATGTATTGCTTCCTAAAAGCTTATGATTTTTTATTAAGTATGACACATCATGGAACATCTTAAAATTTTCTTTCTAGCCTCAAGGGCACATGATGTAAAAAGATAGAGACTTTAAGGTAATCATCGAATCAAACATACAACTATAAAAAATCATGTCACACCCCTAATAGTGGCCAAAAGTTGTTTTCAAGTTGATAGAATCAAAAGTAAATCCTATGTTCCTTGTGTTTTTTTATTAGCTGTCTTACTAAATAAATTACATCTATGTTTTATTTTCTATAAACAATGAACGTGAATTCATAATTAGAAATGTCTATTTCCTCTCTTATTTCCCTTCCCCTCTAGGCCCAAGATTTCATGGCTATGACTTATCAACTTAGTCCCTCTAGAGTGTATATCATTATTATTCAAATAATTTTGCTCTGGCTATTCAATTGCCCTCCTCACCTGCTGAGACCTAATAATTTATTATAAAGTTCTCATCCATCAGAAGAATGAGTTATTTACACCATACAAACTTTAACTTAATGTTTATATAATCCTTTCTGGCTTGCATTTCGTGTTTGCGAGGTTTGATATATAAATAAAGAGGGCACAGCTAGAAAAAACTACGAGCATTCCAGATGAAAGAAAATTTGCATTTTGTGCCTTGCTTTCTATTCCTTTCAGTTCTGACCCTTAAAATTTGTAAAATGCAGCCCGTCTCATGAAGTCGACTTCAACAAGCTGTGCAATTTGCTGGTTCTGGCTATCACACTTCAATGTCTGTCACTAATTAGTGGTCTAATCAATTATATATTATCTTCATGGTGCAGAGTCATTCTACAATAATTTCAAAATAAAACTAGTCGATCGTATGTTACTCAGATGCATTCTCGCTTATTTGAAACTTTAGATGGTTGTAACGACCTCAATTGTATACACTGTTGTTCTAAATGTAAAGAGAAATTGAGCAGATTTGAGTTTCATAAATTAGTTTTTGATGTTAATATTTTTCATCTTTTACAGATTTATACCCTACGGATTATGTGTTTGCCTGTCAAGTCAATTGAAGTCTAAGCCCTTTGCTCGGGACAAAAGTCTTATTGTTTATTACGAAACTAGATATATTTATTCTTATTTTTAGATTGCAATTGCACGACTGACGGTTGGGAAGGAGTAACGCTCTTTAGACCATCTCTAACCCAAAACAAAAACATTATATTTGATATCAATTTCATAGTAAAATAGTATAATTTCAATATCAAACATTATATTTGATATCAATTTACAGTAAAATAGTATAATTTCAATATCAAACATTATTTAAGCTCAATCCACTCACACCATATTACATCAAAAAGTAATGTTCATTAGAATATTTTATTTTATCTTATTCATAATTTAATAATCAACCTACATTTTAATTTAGTATTTTTTTATGATAATTATTATATTTAAAATTAATATTTCATTTATATTTAATAAGTTAATTTTTTAAAATTTTGGATCCAAATAATATATATCAGAATATTATAAAATCACACAATTAAGGATAAAATATATTACTAATTTTTATTTAAAACAGACAATCATACTTAATTAAAAATACAAAATTATAAAAATCACACACTTATTTATTATACATATCAAATTTTTAAATATTTTATTATAATTTTTTGAAATTAGTGATATAATTTATAAATTAAATATATTATAAATAAATTTTTTAATAAATTAAATCTTTATAAATATGCATAATAAAATTAAAATATACTATTATATACATTTAATATCTATTTATAGTAAATAATTAATATATTTATAAGGGAAAGTAATAATTATAAATTAATTTTTATTTATGATATTTAATAATATGTATTATATTTGATTTTATTGATTATATAATATAATAATATTTTTTAAATATAAAAAAATTAGAATATCAAATATGGTGCGGAGGAATAGTGCATCATCGTATTTGGGCATGTACTATTCCTATATTAAATTTGGTGTGGGATCTAATGTATAGGTTGGAGAAGTTTATTATAAATTTTATATTAAATTTGGTATTTTGATACATGTGTTGGAGATGCCCTAAACGTGGTTGGAAGGTCAAACCTCTGGTCAAATACGTCGGCGCCAGTTCACTGCCACAGAATCGCCAGAATGCTCTAAACGCGATTGGACGGTCAAATTTTTGGACAAATATGTCGGCGTCAATCGACTGGCACAAAGTCAACAGATTTCCAATCGAAAATTTGTGTGGATGATTTTTTTTTTCTTTTTTCTTTTTTTTAATTTTCTCAGGAGTCAAGTATGTCAAAATAATTATGCCACTAATTATGCCAAAATAAGCAACCGGCAATTCACATCGTTGCAGGCATGGCTTGCTCCGGCCAATTCAATTCTTTTGCCGGCTTCTTCCTCCTATCCCTTTGCATTGTACTCCATCTCCCCAAATCCCTGCCCGACTACCTGGGCAACTACTGCCCGACAGACTCCAACTTCACCTCCGCCGGCTCCTACCAGTCCAACCTCGACCTCCTCCTCACCTCCCTCGCCTCAGAGGCCGTCGCTACTGGCTACCACATCGCCACCACCGGCCGGACACCAGACCAACCCTACGGCCTCGCCCTCTGCCGCGGTGACGCCTCTCAGGCCGTCTGCCGCACCTGCCTCAACACCTCCTCCCATGACGTCCGCCAGCGGTGCCCGCTCGGAAAGAGCTCCACCATCTGGTACGACGACTGCCTGCTCCGGTACTCCGACCGAAGCTTCTTCTCCGAAGTCGACGCCTCCTTCCCCCTGTACCAGTACAACGGCTACAACGCGTCGGAGCCCGCCGCGTTCCACCGCGTCATGACCGATCTCGTGGGGGCTCTCGTCGAAGAAGCGTCCGGAAACGCGTCGAGCTTGTTCGCGGCTGGGTGGGCGAGCGTCCCCATTGCTAACGCGAGCGGCGTGTACGGGCTGGTGCAGTGCACGAGAGACCTGTCGGCCGACGACTGCGGCCGCTGCCTCCGCGACGCCGTGGCGAACCTCTCCCGTTGTTGCTACGGCCAGATGGGCATGACTATTTACAGCCAGAGTTGGTACTTCCGCTACGAGAACTATCCTTTCTTCGAACTCTCGAGCGGCAGGGCGGTGCCTTTGTCTCCGCCGCCAGCCGCTCCGCCGCCTACATCCACCGAGACAGGAGCAAACAGAGGTGCTCCTTTCCTATATATTTTGAAACGGCAGTTGATAACCGGCAAAATTATTGTCGGATACAGTGTGAATGGAAAAGGAGGTAGTGAGTGGGATTTTAGTCCCACATTGGGAGTTTCTAATGATTGAAAAGGGAGGTGGAGAATAAAGAGACTCCATTATGAATGGGACTTTAGTCCCATATTGGGAGTCTCAAGGCATAATTGTTGGTTTATATTATTTCACAAGCATGATAGTTGTGAGCAAATACTAGGGGAGAGACTCTCTTTTACGTGTGGGTGCGCAGGGGGTGCAAATCTAGGGCCTGGATTTGTACTGAACCAAGTAGACTCGTGTGCGTATACAACCTGCGCACGTCGAATGCCTACCCGGTCGGGGCAAAATTAACTATTGATTAGTGCAAATGTAACCCTCAGACGTTTGGAACTGTACGGTTAATTGATAGTTGTGATCCGTTGTGCCCGTGGTCGGGACACGGCTACTGCTCGGGAGCTCAAGATATCCTAGTCGGGAGACTCTGCTCGGGAATTTAGCTCGAGAGACTGCAGTCTACATAAAAGGCAGCTCGGGTCACTCAACAGTTAGTTAAAATTATTTTTTGTAATTTCAATTTATTGTATACTCTCCGAAAGGAGTACATTTCCTCCAACAATCTTGAAACAGATTTGATTCTGTTGAGATGGCTACGGAAAGTGTTGAGGTGAAACAAACTCATCACCAGGCTTCCTCTGCCCCGGTTGGTAATGCCCCAATCAACCATGGGGGAAAACCAGAGAAGTTCACTGGGTTGAACTTCAAGAGGTGGCAGCAGAAGATGCTCTTCTACCTGACCACGCTCTATCTAGCTCGGTTCTTGACCGAGGACCCTCCCAAGCATGCTGAGGTTGTTGAGGTGGAGGCTTGGACTCATTCTAAGTACCTTTGCAGAAACTATATCCTTAATACCGAATCGTTATATGTTGTGTACAACACGAAGAGAACGACAAAGGAGTTGTGGAAATCCTTGGACAAGAAATACAAGTCGGAGGATGCAGGGGCCAAGAAATTCATTGTGGGCCGATTCTTGGACTACAAGATGGTTGACTCCAAGACAGTGATCAGCCAAGTCCAAGAGTTTCAGGTGATCCTACATGAGATCCACTCAGAAGATATGGTTCTGAGTAAAACCTTCCAGGTAGCAGCCATCATTGAGAAGATGCCTCCCGGCAGGAAGGATTTCAAGAACTACCTGAAGCACAAGCGGAAGGAGATGAATATGGAGGAACTCGTTGTTAGACTTTGCATCGAAGAAGACAACAAGGGTTCAGAGAGAAATGTGTTCTCTTAGGCTGCTGTAAAAGCCAACATGGTCGAGCACGAACAAAACTCGAAACGGAAGAATTCTAAATCTTCCGAGATGGGACCCGGAGGAGGTATCACCAAGAAGTTCTCTGGGAAGTGTTATAACTGTGCCCGAGTTGGCCACAAATCTTCGGAATGCAAGAAACCGAAGAAGAAGCAGGAGGTCAACCTGAACGAGAGACCAGAAATGGAAGACTTCTGTGCCGTGGTCTCTGAATTGAACCTGGTGGGTTCAAACCGCGACAATGGTGGATCGATACTGGAGTCACCAGACATGTGTGCTACAATAAGGAACTGCTCCATAATTTTGAAGAAATTAGTGGAGAGAAGTTGTTCGCGGGGAACTCAGCAACCTCGGACATCATAGGCCAAGGGAAAGTGGTGCCGAAGATGATCTCGGGCAAGGACCTCACTCTAACCAATGTGTTGTATGTTCCGGAAATTCGAAAGAATCTAGTGTCCGAATCGTTATTAAGTAAGCATGACTTTCACATTGTGTTTGAGTCAGACAGAGTTGTACTGTCAAAAAAGGGAATGTTTTGTGGGAAAGGGTTATGTAAGATCGATGCACGTGAGAGGGGGGGTGAATCACGTGACTTTTTAAAAAAGATTAAATCAGAGTGCTTTAAAAAGCGTGCACAGCGGAAATGAAAGAAACGAAAGATGAACACAAAAACACGAACGATTTTTACTTCGTTCGGAGCCTTCGTCGACTCCTACTCGAAGGCCCAGGTCCCTTGGACCTTTCCGTTGGGCAATCCACTAAAACTCTCTATCGGTCAACCCCGATAGAGCAGGCGAGTACAAATGAATTGAAAGTGTGACAACCCCACACTTTCAAGTAATTAAGTGCAACAATATATATATTGAAAAAATTAACTTTTTACCGACGTCCGGAGTAGATCGACTCTTTCGGGGCAGCAGGACGTCGTCAGCTCGAAGTGTAGCGTTTCCGGAGCAAGGCGCGAGCGTAGAAGAACTTGAAAGCTTTTGGAAGAAGTGTTGTACTTTGAAGAGGGTCGAGGCCCTCTTTATATAGGGCAGGGGGCGCCCGACATGCTCGGGGCGCCCCCCACGTGGCTGTCGATCCGGCGATGCTCCGGTCATAGTTAATCTCGTCTACTTCGGGATTGCTTTTTGACTGGGGCGCCCGACGCGCGCGGGGCGCCCGTTTGACCGGTCAAAATCCCATCTTCTGGCTTCGCGAGGGCGAGCTTCGGCAGCTGGTCAGTGAGGTGGCACAGGGGGCGCCCGATTGAAGCGGGGCGCCCCGAATAGCGCTGCTGTCGGGGCGTTTACCTCTCCGCTGACTTTGGGTTGACTCTGGGGCGCCCGACACATCCAGGGCGCCCTGCTCAGCTACGGCCTCACTCCTTTGAGGCTCTCTGAGCTGCAGAAACACAGTCCTTCGGTTCTGCATCCAGGGTTAGTCCAAAACAGCAAATAATAAGATATAATTCTAAGTTAATTAGATCCTGTCTCCCAGACCAGGATCTAACCAGGACTCAACTTAGATCACCTAAATGGGTCTAAGTTGGACCGCGCCTAAAGTCCAAGATTGGACTCGTCCTCACTGGGTCGCTCCTCCAGTGACTTACCTTACTTACCCATTTTGCAGCTCTACTTGACTTCTTGACCCTACCAGGACTTCCTGCCAAGGCTCAACCACCTTGGTCTTCCTGCCAAGTCTCAACCAACTTGGTCTTCAGCCAGTTGTCAGGTCCCGCGGACCCAACTGGACTTCCCGCCAGGACTCAACCATCCTGGACTTCAGCCTGGTGTCTGGTCCTAAGTCTTTCAACCCTGCACACTTGGTAAAGAGGTTAAACACACACAACCCTAACTTTAACCACTTTGTCATACATCAAAACCCGAGTTTGACCGTCAGTGCAAACTGCACCAACAATCTCCCCCTTTTTGATGTATTGACAACTCAGGTTTAAAGTTAGAGAAAAACTAGCAGATTCATGCAAGTAAATAAAAGATAAGCATGAAAGTACATGGTGCAAAATTAAGTAGGAAATAGAATTTTCTAAGCTTTAACCCTACTAAATATAGAATTTTCTAAGCTTTAACCCTATTCTCCCCCTTTGTCATTCATCAAAAAAACATACGTGTATTAAGTTACGGAGAGTAGGATCCATAGCTAAGTGATAGGGAAAACTAGACTTAGCCTAAGAAAAAAAACTCCCCTTAAATCAATTAACTTGGCTTTCATTAACTTAGCTTTCAAAATTAACAAATAGTTTTTAACAACAGTATTTGTCAAATGAATTAGCAATATTTTCAAAGTTAAGCTTGACAATCTTTTTTTTTTTTTTAAAGGAAATATATAAAAATTTCCCTAATAATACATATTTTTCAAAGCCAAAAGGAACTTTGCTACTCAGCTTTAACTTAGAAGAAGGAAGATATTCTAAGAATAAGCTTTAAAAGTTTCAAGACCATTATTCATTTTTAAAACTAATTTTTCAAGAATATGCCTTAGATTCGTTTGAAAATAGTTATACTTTAAAAATCATATCATAGACTGAATCAAACTATTCTTTAATTTTCCAAGTTAGTTTGAGCTCCCCCTTAACTTGACAAGCCCTTAGAATTCCTTGTCAATTTCAAGGTAAACATTCTATTATGTCCTAGGGATATCCAAACTATAAAAAATATTTCAAAAGAATCATTTTTGGAAGTAAATCATTCAAAATATTTTGATACTTTCTAGTATAAGAACAAGCTAATAGTGGATTTTCAAAAAACATAAGTGTTTTTATTTTAAAGTTAATTTGAAAAAGGAGATTTGCAAGACCCAAAAATACGGATTTTTCAATGCTAAATAGGAATTGCAAGGAACTATAACTTTTAAAGGAGTAGAAATATATGCTAAGTGTTAGAAAAAAAACTAGTCTTAAATTTATTAACTTAGCTTTTAAAAAAAAAATTTTTTGTTTCAGAAAATATAACAAAAAAAAATTTTAGGGATCAATATTTATCAAAATTTTCAAATGTGTTTTGTTAAAAATGACATTTTGAAAAAGTATTTTGATTTCAGTTCCCCCTGGACCAAGTAATGATTGTGGTCCCTTTTCATATGTCTAACTCTAGTTACTGACTAACTATCTAGATGATAGTAGTGTTCACTGAGTTAGTCAAGTCAAGTAATAAGGTCTAGCTCAGCTTTTAAGGCAAGACTACTTGACTTGATCACTGTAACGTCGGTATTTTACGCCCAGACTTACTGTGATGCACTGACTTAAGCATTCGGAAGTCCAGGCAGAGTCCTATGCATCTCACAACCGTTCTATGTTTTTGCAAACACAAACAAGGTAATCTTAATGTGTTTTGTGAGATGCGGCTACCTAAATCTATAGGTTCATGCAATTCTAGGGGTCAGAGCCTAGGCTAAGTCTGCCAGTTTTGAAAATCAGATTTTGAAAGACAATAAAAGTTTTTTTTTTTTGAAAACCACATTTGAAAAGTCCGTGTTTAAGTTAAGTTTTGAAATATAATAAACTTTGAAAAACAAGTTTGAAAAAGTCCATGTGAAAAAAAAATTAACTTAAGCTTATCAGGTCAGTCCTAGTCTATAACACACATTCCTATTAATCTTCTCAAGTTGCTAAATTCAGATTCAGGAAGTGGTTTGGTAAATATATCAGCTAGGTTAGACTTGGATTCAACATGGTTAAGTTCAATTTCTCCTTTATTTACATGATCTCTGACAAAATGGTGTTTGATTTCTATATGTTTGGTCCTAGAGTGGTGGATTGGGTTTTTGGTTAAATTGATTGAACTTAGGTTATCTATATAAATTTTGACTTTCTTAAAATCTAAGTTAAAATCTTTTAAGGTATGCATCATCCAAAGTAGTTGGGCTACACATTCACCCATTGCTATGTACTCAGCTTCAGTGGTGGATAGGGCAACACAGTGTTGTTTTCTACTAAACCAACTAACTAGTGAGGGTCCTAGAAGTTGGCATCCACCATTGGTACTTTTACTGTCTAATTTACAGCTAGCATAATCTGAGTCAGAATATCCAATAAGTTCAAACTGGGCTGTTCTAGGGTACCAAATTCCTAAACTTTCTGTCCCTTTGAGATACCTAAATATCTTTTTAACTAGGGTTAGATGTGATTCTTTAGCACATGTTTGATACCTAGCACACATACTAACTGCAAAGAGAATATCAGGTCGACTTGCAGTTAGGTAAAGTAAGCTACCTATAGCACTTCTATAATACTTAAGGTCAACAGGTTTGCCATTTGTGTCACTATCTATAGTTTGATTGGTAGCCATAGGTGTCTTAATTTCTTTAGCACTATCCATTCCAAATTTTCTAAGTAATTCTTTAGTGTATTTTTGTTGATAGACAAAAGTACCTTCACTAGTCTGTTTTATTTGTAACCCCAAAAAGAAAGTTAATTTACCTACTAAACTCATTTCAAATTCAGTTTCCATTATCTTTGTGAAATCTTGTAAAAAGTCAGAGTTGGTTGAGCCAAATACTATATCATCTACATATACTTGGGCTACAAAAATATCATTTTTTAGGGTTTTAACAAATAGTGTTGGGTCAATTTTTCCTTGGTTAAAGCCTTTGGAAACTAAGTAGTTAGACAGTCTTTCATACCAGGCCCTAGGGGCTTGCTTAAGTCCATATAAGGCTTTCTTAAGTCTAAAGACATAGTCAGGGTGTTCTAAGCTTTCAAAACCAGGAGGTTGACCTACATAAACCTCTTCTTTAATTAGGCCATTCAGGAAGGCTGACTTAACATCCATTTGATAAAGCTTAAATCCCTTATGGGCTGCATAACTTAAGAGCATTCTAATGGATTCAAGTCTGGCTACAGGGGCATAGGTTTCATCATAATCAAGACCTTCTACTTGGCTAAACCCCTTAGCTACTAGCCTAGCCTTATTCCTTATTGTTTCTCCTTGTTCGTTAAGTTTATTCCTAAAGACCCATTTAGTTTCAATAAATTTCTTGCCTTTAGGTAAGGGTACTAAGTCCCAGACTTGACTACGTTCAAATTGGGCTAACTCTTCCTGCATGGCTATGATCCAATCAGGGCCAAGTAAGGACTCTTCTATAGACTTGGGTTCAATTTTTGAAATCAATGCAATTTGACTAAGGTTCCTAAAAGCTGATCTAGTCTGAACCCTTAGTTCTGGATTACCTAAGATTTGATTAGTTGGTTTGTGGGTTGACCTAGTTTGTTTTCCTTGTTGACAAGCATTACATAAGGTTGACTCAAGGTTAGATAACTTTGGTAGGCCTCTAACTAAACCGTTTAGTTTAGGTAGTTTTCTGAAGTGAGTATGTGAAAGTCTCCTATGCCAGAGCCAAGTCTCATCCTTATGGGTTAAGAGGCAATTTTCTAAGGGACAGGTTAACTTAATTTCATAAATGTTATTGTGCCTAAGTCCTCTAAGTGTGATGTTTAGGTTGTCATTGTGTTTGATCAGACATTCATTTGATAGGAACCTAACCTTATAACCAGTGTCACACAATTGGCTAATGCTTAGTAAATTGAAGTTGAAATTTTCAACAAGTAATACTTTTGTTATTATGAAATCAGACTCAAGTTCAATATTGCCTAGGCCAATTACCTTAAGTTTTACCGTTGTTTCCAAAGGCAACGGTCCCTAGTCTTTTGTACTTGAGTTCTGTAAATTTGGTGGGATCCCCAGTCATGTGTCTGGAGCATCCACTGTCAATGATCCATTTGTTTTCCTATAGTTAAGTAAATGGTTTAGACCTAGGTTGAGTTTTTGAAAAAATCTAAAAAGATTTAAAAACTTGAGTTTGAATTTTGAATTTCAGTTATGTTAATTTTCATTTTGAATTTGATTTTTATTTTTGAATTTGAATTTGAATTTGAATTTTAATTTTAATTTTAATTTTAATTTGAATTTTAATTTTAAGTTTAATTTTAATTTTAATTTTAATTTGAATTTGAATTTGAATTTGAATTTTAATTTTAATTTGAATTTGAATTTTAATTTTAATTTTAATTTGAATTTTAAGTTTAATTTTAATTTTAATTTGAATTTTAATTTTAATTTGAATTTGAATTTTAATTTTAATTTTAATTTTAATTTTAATTTGAATTTGAATTTGAATTTGAATTTTTTAATTTTAATTTTAATTTTAATTTTAATTTTAATTTGAATTTTAATTTTAATTTGAATTTTAATTTTTAATTTGAATTTGAATTTTAATTTTAATTTGAATTTGAATTTGAATTTTAATTTGAATTTTAATTTTAATTTTAATTTTAATTTTAATTTTAATTTGAATTTTAATTTTAATTTGAATTTTAATTTTTATTTTTAATTTTAATTTGAATTTGAATTTTAATTTTAATTTTAATTTTAATTTTAATTATCAATAATTTAAATTTGGTTATCCTTATTCATCTCACTCGGTCTAAGTTATCAATCAAGGGAGTCCTATGATTTTGTGAGATGGTTTTGAGTTTGATTAGAAAAGTTAATTTGACCTTGTGTTAGATCCAAGTTTAACAAGTAGTAATTTAAAAGTACACTTCAATAATTGGCTTCCAGGCCATGGCGAGGCACAGTGGCCTTCTTTGGCCGAAGCCTTATTGGAGCAACAACCATTTTCTAGGCAAAGCCGCTTAAAGAAGTTGAACTTTTAACTTACTCATTGAAAACCTTGGTACTAAATAGTACAAGATTCAAATTAACTTTGAAGCTAATCCTAAGTGCCCACCTGGGCAGAGGCTGATTTTAAGGTGCCAACTAGTTTGGTGCCTCCCCTTCGATTATAGGTTAAGTGCTTTGGGTTGTTAAAGTGGACTCTTAAATTTTCTTTGAATTTTGAATTAGTTAAATTTTTTAATTTGTCTTTATTAGGAATTTTTGTAATGCTTAAATTATTGTTGGGTTTCAATTTCGAATTACCCAAGTTTGTAATTTTCAGTTTTGAAGAATTGTTAATTAACTTGGGTTTATTTTCAAGTTTAATGGTTTTTGAATTTTCGATTACAATTGAACTATTAACTGAGTTAAAAACTTTATTGAGATAAACATTGATTTTATCGAGGGTTAGATTTTCACAATCTGAATTAACTTGGTCAATGTTTTGTTTAACCAAGTCAGAGTTGAGTTTGTTCTGGTCTGAAAAGTCTAAAGTATTGCAAGAAGTTTTTAACAAAATGTGCATTTCGGGAGGATTTATAGAGATATCTAATTTATTACAAGAACCTTCTACACAGTCAGATATTTCAGAGATTTGCTGAGAATCATGCAAGACATTTGTATTAATAATACTAGGGGTATTCTTGTAATTTACCTCAATCGCATCCCCTAATTTAGTAGGCTTTACCGTTGGTTCAGGCTCGACTTTAGTTGCAAATTGGACTTGATCTTCCATCTTTAAGTTTGGTTCTGTGATTGATTTAGTAGACTCATCTTCAGATTTAAGCTTAGGCTCATCCAGCTCCTTCAAATTCTCGTGCAATTCATTCAGCCGAGTCCATAGGTCATATGCGTTGTTATACTTTTCCAGTCTGCAGGAAATTTTGTTAGGCAAAACTGCACAAATTAATTTATTTACCTGCTTGTTCAGTTCATCATTTTGAGATTGGTATCTCAGGGCTAGCACGTAGTCGAAGTCTTGACTGCCCAAGAAGATCTCCATTGATCGCCTCCAATAGTCGAAATCTTCTGGATAGTAGTGTGGGGGCTCGTTGACATTTCGCCCTTGCATCTTATTTTGTGCCATTTAGAAATCTTGCACACAAAAAATAGACCAAACAAAGTCCCAAGACTAGGTCTTGGATTAGTAGTGCCGGCAGAGATAAATATATAACTATTGATAATAATATCAGATTTAGACTGTGGGAAAAAAAATCACAGACAACGATAAAAACTGGATTTCCCCCGTCTCTTACGGTGGTTGCACCGATAGAGAGCGTACCAGGCTCTGATACCACTTGTAAGATCGATGCACGTGAGAGGGGGGGTGAATCACGTGACTTTTTAAAAAAGATTAAATCAGAGTGCTTTAAAAAGCGTGCACAGCGGAAATGAAAGAAACGAAAGATGAACACAAAAACACAAACGATTTTTACTTCGTTCGGAGCCTTCGTCGACTCCTACTCGAAGGCCCAGGTCCCTTGGACCTTTCCGTTGGACAATCCACTAAAACTCTCTATCGGTCAACCCCGATAGAGCAGGCGAGTACAAATGAATTGAAAGTGTGACAACCCCACACTTTCAAGTAATTAAGTGCAACAATATATATATTGAAAAAATTAACTTTTTACCGACGTCCGGAGTAGATCGACTCTTTCGGGGCAGCAGGACGTCGTCAGCTCGAAGTGTAGCGTTTCCGGAGCAAGGCGCGAGCGTAGAAGAACTTGAAAGCTTTTGGAAGAAGTGTTGTACTTTGAAGAGGGTCGAGGCCCTCTTTATATAGGGCAGGGGGCGCCCGACATGCTCGGGGCGCCCCCCACGTGGCTGTCGATCCGGCGATGCTCCGGTCATAGCTAATCTCGTCTACTTCGGGATTGCTTTTTGACTGGGGCGCCCGACGCGCGCGGGGCGCCCGTTTGACCGGTCAAAATCCCATCTTCTGGCTTCGCGAGGGCGAGCTTCGGCAGCTGGTCAGTGAGGTGGTACAGGGGGCGCCCGATTGAAGCGGGGCGCCCCGAATAGCGCTGCTGTCGGGGCGTTTACCTCTCCGCTGACTTTGGGTTGACTCTGGGGCGCCCGACACATCCAGGGCGCCCTGCTCAGCTACGGCCTCACTCCTTTGAGGCTCTCTGAGCTGCAGAAACACAGTCCTTCGGTTCTGCATCCAGGGTTAGTCCAAAACAGCAAATAATAAGATATAATTCTAAGTTAATTAGATCCTGTCTCCCAGACCAGGATCTAACCAGGACTCAACTTAGATCACCTAAATGGGTCTAAGTTGGACCGCGCCTAAAGTCCAAGATTGGACTCGTCCTCACTGGGTCGCTCCTCCAGTGACTTACCTTACTTACCCATTTTGCAGCTCTACTTGACTTCTTGACCCTACCAGGACTTCCTGCCAAGGCTCAACCACCTTGGTCTTCCTGCCAAGTCTCAACCAACTTGGTCTTCAGCCAGTTGTCAGGTCCCGCGGACCCAACTGGACTTCCCGCCAGGACTCAACCATCCTGGACTTCAGCCTGGTGTCTGGTCCTAAGTCTTTCAACCCTGCACACTTGGTAAAGAGGTTAAACACACACAACCCTAACTTTAACCACTTTGTCATACATCAAAACCCGAGTTTGACCGTCAGTGCAAACTGCACCAACAGGTTATGTATCTGATGGGCTGTTTAAGCTCAATGTAATGATCATTAGGCCTAAGATAAATAAAATTGAGAACTCCTCCACTTATATGCTTGAGTCTTCATGTTTACGGCATGGTAGACTAGGACATGTGAATTACGATGTGATTCGTATATTAATAAATATGCAAAGCATACCGACATTCTACCTTGCCCCAAAATACAAGTGTGAGACTTGTATTGAAGCGAAGTTGACAAGGTCATCCTTTCAACACGTTGAAAGAAGCAACGAACAACTCGACCTAATTCACACCGACGTATGTGACCTTAAAAGTACACCGACACGTGGTGGGAATCGGTACTTCATTACTTTTGTAGATGATAACACAAAATACTGTTATGTGTATCTTCTCAAAATCAAGGATGAAGCTATAGAGAAATTCGTTCTCTACAAGAATGAGGTTGAAAACCAACTTAATAAGAAGATTAAGGTGGTTCGATGCGACCGAGGAGATGAATATGTATCACCATTCGCTGAGTTGTGTGCTGAATATGAGATCAGACACGAAACAATAGCTCCTTATACCCCTCAGCAAAATGGAGTTGTTGAGAGAAAGAATCGAACTCTCAAGGAGATGATGAATGCTCTTCTATTGAGCTCTGGACTGCCAGACTCCATGTGGGGGGAAGCTATGTTAACAGCCAATTACCTTTTAAATAAGGTCCCTCGGAAGAAAATAGATAAGAACCCTTATGAGTTGTGAAATGGAAGAAGATCATCCTACAAATACTTACGAGTGTGGGGGTGTCTTGCCAAAGTTTTGGCGCCTGATACGAAGAGGATTAAGATATGACCAAATACTATTGATTGCATATTATCGGATATGCACATAATAACAGTGTGTATCGGTTTTGTGTTTATGAGTCACAATTATCGGATATACACAATAACTCAATAGAATCGAGAAATGCCTCATTCTTCAAGCATGTGTTTCCATATAAGACTCGAGAGGATGCTAGCTCCTCAAAACGGGTGAAGGAAATACCAAAGGAAGAAGAAGAGGATGATGAACCAGTTGAGGTTGTGCCTTGGCGGAGTAAGAGAGCTCGGGTGAAAAAATCTTATTGACTAGATTTTATCACTTTCATACTGGAAGGTGAGCCCCAAAGCTACTCAGAAGCTGTGAACTCTTCTGAGGGACCTCACTAGAAGGAGACAATTGCATCTGAGATAAAATCTATCTTGCAAAATCACACTTAGGAACTTGTGGACCTTCCTCCAGGGAGTAAACCATTAGGTTGCAAGTGGATCTTCAAGAAGAAGATAAAATCAGATGACACAATTGACAAGTATAAGGCCAGGTTGGTAATTAAAGGTTACCGAAAATAAGAAGGTCTTGATTACTTTAATACGTATTCTTCGGTGTCGAGAATAACTTCTAGTAGAGTGTTGTTGGCTATTGCTGCTCTATGGAACCTGGAAATACATCAAATGAATGTAAAGACGACCTTTCTAAATGGAGATTTAGAAGAAAAAATTTACATAGAACAACCTAAAGGGTTTTCTGTGCCAGGACAGAATAACCAGGTTTGCAAATTGGTGAAGTCTTTATACGGCTTAAAACAAGCTCTAAAGAAGTGGCATGAGAAATTTGATAATGTCATGCGAGAAGGTGGATTTAAAATCAATGAATGTGATAAATGTGTCTACACAAAAGCCACAGAAGATGACTTTGTCATTTTGTGCTTATATGTAAATGATATACTTATCATTGGGAGTAATGATAAGATAATCAAATCCACCAGAACAGTAGAAGGACTTGCTCTTAGTCAGTCCCATTACGTGGACAAGATTCTTGAGAACTCAAGATTTGACATGAAAGTCATGGGCCTAGCCGATGTGATTCTAGGAATCAAAATTCTTAGAACAGTAGAAGGACTTGTTCTTAGTCAGTCCCATTACATGGACAAGATTCTTAAGAAATTTTCCAATGGTAATATTGCATTGGCACGAACGCCGATAGATACTAGCCAACATCTATCTAAAAACCGAGGAGAAAGTATCTCTTAGGTAGAGTACGCTCGGGTGATTGGAAGTTTGATGTACTTGATGAATTGTACAAGACCAGCCTTAGCCTACGCAGTAAACAAACTGAGTAGATACACGAATAATCCCGGTGTTGAGCACTAGAAAGGGATAACAAGAGTACTGAGGTACTTGAGATATACTCGTGGAAATGGACTGCACTATATGAGATATCCTGTTGTTATTGAAGGATACAGCGATGCGAGTTGGATATTGGACATAAAAGACTCAATGTCTACAAGTGGATATGTGTTCACTCTGGGAAGTGCAGCCATTTCATGGAAATCTTCTAAGCAAACCGTAATAACCAGATCAACGATAGAGTCTGAGTTTGTAGCTCTTGACAAATGTGGTGAAGAGGCAGAATGACTACGACAATTCTTAGAAGATGTACCGAGATGGCTGAAACCCGTGTCGACAATCTACATACATTGTGATAGTCAATCGGTAATTGGCCGGTCACAAAGTCATCTGTATAAAGGTAAGTCTAGACATATACGTCGGAGACACAATACCATTAAACAACTACTCTCAACTGGAGTTATCACTGTTGACTATGTGAAGTCAAAGGATAACTTAGCGGATCCACTAACCAAAGGGTTAAATCGAGAGTTAGTTGCAAGCTCATCAAGAAGGATGAGTTTGATGTCGATAGAAAATATTGGTGCAAAGGAAACCCAACCTATGCAGACTAGAGATCCCAAGAACTAGGTTCAAAGAGACAACCTAACTGCACTGACAAAGGTATTCACTGTGAGGGAACGACCCTTTGAAATAGTGAAGGATGGAGGTTAAGCATACGACTTTTAATGATTAAATAGAGTTATGTGAAAAACTCTTAAGAGATCACCTATGTGAGAAAGAAGTGAGGCCGCTTCGAAAAGAATTGAAGGCACAATTCTTAGAACTTCTCGCAGAATCAGGAGTGTTCATGGCCAAGAACGAACACACTCATGATAACTGAGGTGTATCGGGGAGAGTCCTTGGTGAGATGTGTCAATGCTTACATAAACGCAGCACAGTTCAAGGATATCATGTCTACTGTCAGCCAGGAAGCAAACAGATCTTCACAAGAGAAGGTTCAAAGGATGAAACCTACTTGTCCTATACAAGACTCTAACTGCTGAATGTTATCACATATCATGTTTCTATTCATATGGGAGATTGTTGGATATGGTGTGAATGGAAAGGAAGGTGTGGAGGAAAGAAACTCCTTGGTGAGTGGGACTTTAGTCCCACATTGGGAGTTTCTAGTGAATGGAAAGGGAGGTGGAGAATAAAGAGACTCTATTGTGAATGAGACTTTAGTCCCACATTGAGAGTCTTAAGGCATAATTGTTGGTTTATATTGTTTCACAAGCATGATAGTTGTGAACAAATACTAGGGGAGAGACTCTCTCTCACGCGTGGGTGCGCAGGGAGGTGCAAATCCATGACCCGGATTTGTACTGAACCAAGTGGACTCGTGTGCGTGCACGATCTACGCGAGTCGAATGCCCGACCGGTTGGGGCAAAATTTGTCCAAGCGGACAAACCAACGTTTTACCAAATTTTTTGCTTAAATGTAACTAAAGTATTAACTATTGATTAGTGCAAAATATAACCCTCAGACATTTGGATCTAGATGGTTAATTGATAGTAAATGACGTTAATTCGGTCATTGATTACTGCGGGGGTCTGAGCCTATATAAAGAGGTTGTGATACAGAGAAGAAATTATCTTCCACCTCCTTCCCGACCTCCCTTGATAGTGTTTGGGTACTTCCTCAGTTCGTCATGAGCAACGAGTGTCTCGTTGTGCCCGTGGTCCTGCTGTTGTATCTTGGGAGACAGACGTCCATCGGAGCCTCGAAGCACCGTCAGAGGAGAACAAATCTGTTTCAAGGAAACTGCCCTGTGCAGGCCTCAGCAACTTCCTGGTCGGGACACGCCCGACTACTGCTCGGGAGATACTACTCGGGAGCTCGGGAGATATTGCTCAGGAGCTCAAAAGATTCTAGTCGGGAGACTTTGCTCGGGAATTTAGCTCAGAAGATTATAGTCTGCATAAAAAGTTGCTCGGGCTACTCAACAGTTAAGTTAAAATTATTTTTTATAATTTTAATTTATTGTAAACTCTCCGAAAGTAGTACATTTCCTCCCATAATTGTTAACTGTTTTTCACCTTCAAACGACTACTTGCAGATCATAATAACCTACACATCTTTTAACTGTGATGTAGAATTCTTTTGCAGGGAACAAGAGCATCTCATGGAGAATAATCGTTATAGTTTCCACTTCAGCACTTTTTCTCCTCCTCGTCTGTTCCTTGTTGTTGTGGGTGAAGTGCAAAGCCAGACTAAGAGGTCAGATTCATTGCTCACTCCTTCTGTCCTAACAAAGTTATGAACTTTGAGTTCTTAACCATTTTTGTCGCCGCGGAACAAATAGATCACGGGAATAGTCTCCCGACATCACAAACTAAAAGCACCGAGAATCTGTTCAGAGAATCGAGGTCGAATTTCACAGGGCTCAATGGCAACGAGGTGCCCCAAGAGAGAAATGGATCGAGACCAACTTCCTTTGCTTTAGCTACCGTAGCATCAGCTACCAATAACTTCAGCAATTCCAACATACTCGGAAAAGGAGGTTTTGGCATTGTTTACAAGGTAATTCCATCAGCTCCGTGAGCACCATGCACAAGCGGACTAACTGTTGGTGGTTCTGCATTTTCCAGGGTACTTTACCTGGAGGACAAGAAGTAGCCGTGAAGAGGCTCTCGTCAAACTCTCACCAAGGTTTACAGGAGTTCAAGACCGAGGTTAAGGTGATCGCCAAATTGCAGCACAGGAACTTGGTCAGGTTGCTAGGCTACTGCATTCAGGGAGAAGAAAAGATACTGATCTACGAATATATGCCGAACAAAAGTTTGGATGCAATCCTCTTCGGTGCGTTCACTCTGCAACACTGTCTACTCTTCAAGTTCTGAAGTTTATCGAAAAAAGTTCATTTTACTTGACAGATCCTGAAAAGAAAGCACTACTAGATTGGGCTACGAGGTTCGACATTATAGGAGGGATCATTCGGGGACTCATTTATCTACATAGGGACTCTGTTTCGAGGATCGCACATCGCGATCTAAAACCCAATAATATTTTGTTGGACAAGGACATGAATCCCAAAATATCCGACTTTGGATTTGCGAGGATTTTCATGGACGAGCAGAATCAGGGCAACACAAGGAAGCCTGCCGGAACCCTGTAAGAGAGATCAACCTAAACAATGACGTTTGCATGCTTTCAGATATTAGTATCACTTGCTCATCATGTTAAATACAAATGCAGTGGTTACATGTCGCCTGAGTACACGATCAAAGGTCTGTTTTCCGATAAATCTGATGTATACAGCTTTGGGATTATCGTGCTGGAATTGGTGACCGGCAAGAGGAGCAACAGCTTTCATGAACTGGAGGATACTCCCACCCTAGCAGGATATGTAAGTTAATTAGCACAAGAATTCTTGATTGCTTCAAGACATTTGTAAATTTCACTGTTTTATTACAGGCATGGAGTGTGTGGAGTGAAGGGAAAGCAGACGATCTTGTTGATGCTTCGATACGAGGAACTCCGTCGTGCTCCATGAATCAAGCGCTGAGATGCATTCACATAGCGCTCCTGTGTGTCCAGGATCGTGCCGTCGATCGGCCGGACATGCCGGCCGTCGACCGCATGATGGCCAGCGACTCCGACATCGCTCAAACGCCTAAGAAACCAACGTTCACGTTGGAGCCTCCCGCTCAGCCTGAAACCAGAAATGAAATGACAGTGACGAGCCTTCATGGTCGGTAGTCAACATTGGCTTGACTAATTATCTGCTATAATTTCACTAAACTTATTAATATGGGGGGTTAATAATATCTTAAACTATGATTAATTTGGACTAATGACACTCTGTTTCCTAACTGCGAATGTAGATTGCATCTTTTATCCTTCTTATTCCAATGGAAAAAATAACTAAAAAAGTGTCTTTAAAAGAAGTTTTTTTTTTCTAACTTAAAAACGAACAACCCAAATTAAAAGAAACATCAACAAGGAGTATTTCTTCAATAATTTTATTTCGAAAATATCTTTACCTAACACTGATACCTACTATAATATATAAGAAAAATGATTAACGAGATTTTTTCAACCTCGGACGATCGGTCTGACCCCATAAAAGTTTCCCACCAGCCGTTAGGGTAAATCGGAAAGCGCTCACGATGGACGGTCTAAAAATTCAGCGTCCCAGAGTTTGCGCTCCATTTGAAGGAAAAATTCTTACAAATACTATAATATATAAAAGTTATGCACAGTCGATCACAATAAGATAATTAACATTTGAAATATAGTATATGTCATAGAGTCCTCTTAGTATATTTTATTTATTGAAATATTATTTTAAATCAAATTATTACTCTCCAATAAACAAAATCAACCTAAGATGATATTGTTATAAAAACTAGCAACTAGTTGTTAAACATTATAATAGTTGCTATTAATTTCTACTCAATCGATCGTGATCAGATAATGTTCATTTGAAATATAGTGAGTGTAATGAATGATGGATCGTCTTGCACTACCAGAAAAGTGATGCTTAGCGGCGATTTTTTAGCGGCGGTTTGCTAAATCGCCACTATATAATGTGTTTTCCGGCGGTTTACAATAACCGTCGCAAATTAAATTATTTAGCGGCGGCTAAATTTTGAATCGCGGCGGTTTAATGATTCGCGGCGGTTTCAAGATCAATATCTTCCTTATCACTTAAATCAGATGGCTCAGATCAAAAGTGAACCGATCCAACGGCTAAATCTTCATCCCAATTCAACGGCTCAGATCTTAATAAAAAAAACCCTTAATTACAATTCGATCTCCTCTCCTCTCCTAACCCACGCACGCATCGCCTCTTCTAATTCATCCCCGAACCAGGAACGCGGAACCCTAGCTGCGCGAGGAGCTCTCTCTGGTTCTCTCTCGGCTTCTCTCAGTTCTCTCGCGCCTTCCCTCCCTCTCTCAAGCACTCCCTCGGCGACGGCGAGGAGCTCTCCCTGTTCTCTCGCGAATTTGGTTTTCCGGCCCTCTCTCGTCAGTCGCCATACCCTCCCTGCTCGACGCGACGAAAAGCTCCTTCTTCCCATAACGTATCTGCTATTCCTAGCTCTTTTTGATATTATGTGTCATTTTTGATTTTTCTCTATGTTAAAATTGATAATGATTTCTGGGAATATGGACATGGGAAGGCAGACTTGTGTTAAAATTGATATTATTCGAATATGAACATGGGAAGGCAGACTTGTGTTAAAAATTAAAACAAATGCTGCAGGAATTGTATGTGAACAAGCAGAGTAAATGTGTGCTTACAACCTGAATTATATGCAGACAAAGGAATTATATGTCACCATGACAAATGGTTTTTAAGCCATTTCAATGCATGTCTCAGATAAGATACTAATATGAAAAAGTTGAGCATTTTTTGTTCAAACATATTACAATTGCAAGATTTTTACATACTGTAGTAGTTTTCAAAAGCAGTATATTTTTCATCATTATTTACTATCTCGTAATAGGAATTAATGGTAAAGACATTATCTTTTCAATCTTAATATACATATGCAGCTGTGTTCAACAAACTAGGATTATTATAAAAATCAATGCTCTGCCAACAGATTACCTGAGATTACCTTAGAAGATGGTTCCTCTAAGGGATTTTCAAAAAATGATTCACTTTCTCAAGCTATAGGGAAGGAACACTCTGGCCGAGTTCGAGGTGTGGGTTATGGGCCATGTCCTACTCAAGTCTTTGGTCAAACTAAATGTTCAAATGCACCTGTTGATCATGGATTGCAAACATATATGACTGAGATGAAGTCTGAATTAGAAGCTTCTCGAGTAAAAGTGCAGAATCTGGAATCAATGATAGAAGCAGAAAGATCTAAAAGACAAGCAATAGAGGGAGCTGTTAAATATATGCTGCAAATGTAAGGAAGCAATTTGCCACCTGAATTGGCTACTTTGATTAATGTGATGGTATGTATGTTAGCACTTTTAAAATTAGTTAGCTGTTAGTATTTAATGTTAAAGTATTAAATAGCTTTTAAAATTAGTTAGCTGTTAATTGTATTTAATCTATATCTTCAGCTGTGATGGTACGTATGTAATGCAAGGATGCACTTTTAATCCATAGCTTCAGTTGTTAATTGTATTTATTATTAAAGTATTTAATTGCTCTTGTGTATTATTTAATTGCTCTTGTGTATCTATAGCTTCAGTTGACAATTGAATCTTCTATTCATAATTTTAGGCCCCAGATGAAGGGAGTGCACCAATCTCAGTGGGTGTAAGACCATCTTCCTCAGCTAGTCATGATGCTCAACACTGTGATGATCGTTCCAACCGAAGTTCAAGTTAATGAATGCTTGATGCTTGATGTCCAACCGAAGTTGACAATGGTATGAATCAACACTTAGAGATGCTTAAATATGGTTGAAAAATTATTTAATTAGCTAATGGAATAGTTTTCCCTGATTTTGCTGGGATTTTTAAATATGCAACAGTCATGTGAGTTATTAAATATTAATTTTTCTTCCTGCATTTGATGATTCTCTATGTCATTCCTCGTACATAGTAGTTTCTTCCTTATATGTTTATTGCTAACAAAAAATAGCATTGCTTCATCAACCATGGAAACACTGTGAATGGTTATTCAATTAATAGCTTGTCTGAGAAATTTTGCTTGTTATTATGCTAGAAGGGGGGTGAATAGCACTTTATCGTACATTTCTCTACAAAGTCGTTAGCGCAGCGGAAACAATAATATATAAAGTAAATATGAACAATGCTAACAACAGAAATTTACTTGGTATCCACCCCAGACGGGTGACTAATCCAAGAATCCGTCGGTGGATCAACCCCCGGATAACCTCCGGCTAGATCTGTCGCTCCTTGTAGGTGGAGAAACCTCGCCACAACACTTCGGGCCTGAATCCACGTCGGGCCTGAATCAAAAGATTTCAGGCCCAACGTGGGTCTGAAATAAAAATATTTCAGGCCCAGCGTGGGCCTGAAATAAAAATATTTCAGGCCCACGTTTTTTTTTTATTTCAGCAGACGTTTTTTTTGAAATTTTTTTATATATTAATATATTTATTAAATATTATTTAATATATTAATTTCTATTAATAAAATATAAAAATTATTTATTTATATTTTTAAATCACGTTGGATGAGATATTTTTTAACTGAAATATTTTTTTAATTTTTACCTTATGTTTTTAGCGTCGATTTCATAATATATTATTTTAAAATAAAAGTCTGAAAAAGCATGTGCAGGCGTCTCGAAATTTGTTACTGAGAGAGAGAAAGAGAAAGACAGTAGTTAGAAGGAGGGGTATAAGAGGAAGTTCACATAAAGGCCTGCGCCCTTTGATAAAATAGAAACCATGGTACGCGAATTGGTAATTTTTGATTTTTAGGTACGCCCTTTGGTAAATTGTCGTACCTACTATAATATATAAAAAAATGATTAACGAGATTTTTCGAATCTCGAACGATCGGCCTGGCCCCACGGAAGTTTTCCATCAGTCGTCAGGATAAATTGGGAAGCGCTCGCAGTGGGCGGTCTAAAAGCCCAATGTCCCAGAATTCGCTCCCTATTTAGAGGAAAAATTCCTGCAAATACTATAATATATAGAAGTTATGCACAATCGATCGCAATAAGATAATTGTCATTTGAAATATAGTATATGTCATAGAGTCCTCATAGTGTATTTTATTTATTGAAATATTATTTTAAATCAAATTATTACTTGCAATAAACAAAATCAACCTAAGATGGTATTGTTATAAAAACTAACAACCAGTTGTTAAACATTATAGTAGTTGCCTATTAACTTTTAGCCAATCGATCGTGATCAGATAATATTCATTTGAAATATAGTGAGTGTAATGAAGACCTTTAAGTTTGTTTTGTTTATTAAATATTATTTTAACCAAGTTATCAATTTTTTAATAAATATAAAATATTAATGATGGAATCCAGTTTCTTCGAGCAATATAGCTAAGGTCTTACCAGATTCCTTTTGAGTAATATGGTTAAGTTCCTCTGAACAATATGGTTAAGTTCCTCCAAACAATTTATAGAGCAATATGACTGAGGTTCGCCAAGTAAGCTGCCGAGCGATATCACCAAGTTTCCTCCGAGCAACATGATTAAGTTCCTCTTAGCAATGCATAGAGTGTTGAGGTTCGCTAAGTAAGCTGCTAGCAATCTGCCGAGTGATATCGCTAAGATCCCTTCCGAGAAATGTAGTTAAGTTCCTCCGAGCAATGCATAAAGCAATATGGCTGAGGTTTGCCAAGTAAGTCATTGAGCAATATGCAGACCGATATCACCAAGTTTCCTTTGAGTAATACACAGAGCAATATGGTCAAGGTTTGCCAAATAAGTCATTCAGCAATATGCAAAGCGATATCACCAAGTTTCCTACGAGCAATGTGGGTAAGTTCCTCCAAGCAATACACAGAGCAATATGGCTAAGGTTCACCAAGTAAGCGGCTAAGCAATCTACCGAGCGATATCGTTAAGTTCCTTCCGAGCAATGCGGTTAAGTCTCTCCGAGCAATACACAAAGTAATCTGACTGAGGTCCACCAAGTAAGCAACCAAGCAATCGGTCAAACGATATCCCTAAGTTCCTCTAAGCAATGCACAGAGAAATATGGCTGAGGTTCGCCAAGTAAGCCGCCGAGCAATTTGTCGAGCGATATCTCCAAGTTCCTTCCTAGTAATGCAGTTAAGTTCCGCCAAGCAAAGTGTTCGAGTTCCACCAAGAATTAGAGATATCTTTTGCCAACCGTCAGATACATCTTTCAGCCAGCTTCATAATTTACTTCCACTAAATATCAGAATCAACTTTCATAAGTAATAAGTTCTAAAGCTTTTGGTTACGAATACGTGACAATCGGTGAATGGATAACTGATAAGCGAGTAGCGGATTTCAAATCTAGTTGTCTTGATTCCATCCTATCGATATGTGGCAATCAACAAGTGGAGAAGCAAGTAGTACTAGGTGACAAAGTTAGTTCTCTTGATTCCTTCTCCGTACATGGCGACTATTCCTTCCCCTCTATACATAGCGACCATTGAATAGAGAAGTAAGTAGTGGATGTCAGAGTTTATTTCCTTGATCCTTTCCTTCGGTTACGTGGTGATCACCGAATGGAAAAGGGAACAACAGGTGTAAGAATCGATTCCCTTGATGCTTTCCTCGTCTTAAGTGGCAATCAATAGGGGGAGAATGATAACGGATTGTTAGCAACCTTGACTTCACTGATTCACACGGAAAGAAGATAAAGATGCCCTTCACGCAATTATATAAGCAATAGTAGAGGTAAGTCATGGGGAAATTGGTTATCTTGTTATTGCAAGCGGAGGTAACTCTTCCCCGCTAACCTCCTTTCCCTTCCATCTTTTCTTCATTTTCTCCGTCTACTTTTTCCGATGACCGACTTGACTATCGAAGGGATCGTGATGACAAACCGACTCAAACTCTAATATGCGTCCATCTCATGATATCGGATCTCGCTAATTTGAAAGTCGATTTAGCTTTTCCAAAAATAAGGAGCCTTATCCAACGAAAAAAAAGACCATCAAATAATATTATTATACATGCTAGCAATTAGCTACTGTAAATTATAAAAACTAATGATCCTGTCGCGAAGTGAGTCGGACGCCCTTACAGCTGAGTGAGCCTCTGGGGAGAGCGAGGTCGCTGAGGTGGCTTACCGAACTGGATCACCCCTAATCTACAAGACAAAGACCGTTAGAACCCGCCGAGAAAAATCTCTGGCCAGGCACTTCGACGGTCAAATCAGTACACGACGGTGGTGATGGAAAGCAATAGAACAGTATGAAATTGCACTATCGCGCGTACCTGGGAAATGCGGAGTGAGAAGGTTTATATAGCCGGGAAAGCTGACAGCTCCTGCCCCGCCTGCCACCTGCTGTCATATAGCGACGACAGGGTAATGCATGTCCAAGGGTGGCAGGATAAAGTGGCACATGCTGTATTAGGGAAAGGGGCACTGTCAACTTAAGGGTTGGCGCCGTTGGACGTCGCTCGGCCTGACACCAAGGCATGTGGTCGAGGTACGGGGAACAAGATGTGGCAGGAAGATCAATACCTCGGCGAGATATCCGCCACTTGGGACCAGGATGGTTCCGGTCTTGTGCCGACCCCGTATAGCTTCTGGTAGTCTGGTGTCAGGGAGTGGTTGTGCCGACTGGGGCACCGGGTGCCGAGGCCGGCTAAGGGCCTGTGAGAGTGCCGACTGGGGCACTGAGTAACGAGGCCGGCTAAGGGCCTATGAGGGTGCCTTCTTTTGCTAAGGGAGTTAATGTCTGCCCTCCTCCGACAAGGGCAGTCTCCCCGAGCACTACAACTCCCGGAGCTCCTCTTCTTCGACCTCGTTGAGGAGGGGTTGGATGTCCGCGCTCGCGGGGGATCCAGAGGGAGGTGTCCCTACTGTTTTTCGCCATTCGATCTGGAGTGGTTCCGTACGCCGACCGGCTGGCAATACTGGCTCGACTATTGCTGGAGGGGCTACTATCAGATGCCTCCTATCTCAGCCAATGCCAGTCCGGGGAGGCTTTCCGATGGCATTCTCACTCACCTCTTATCAACATATGAGCTTCTGTTGGTGAGGCTGCTGTCATTAGCTCTCCTGGGCCAGTCTCTCCGAGTGGCGCTTCCCACGGGGCACTAGCGAGTGACTCGCGTTCGAGGAGTTGTCTGGACAGGAAGTCTGAAGCCCTGTCCAGCTGAGAGCCTGGAAACTCGGCTCGAGCGGGAGCCCGTAACTGTGCTCAGGCGAGAGCATCTATGCCCAACCCTCGCAACCTCAACTCATGCAAGGTGTTACTTTTGTCTCCATCTTCCTTGCTTCTGACTTTTGCCTTCCTTTTTTGGATAGGCGGCACGGTTAGTTTGGAATTCTGAGGAGTGGACTACACTCAAGGCGCAACTTTTTGAGGCACACCACCTCATCTCTATTCTGCGGGCCGACCTGAAGGCCAAAGAGGAGGAACAGGCTGCCTGCGCTGCGGAGCTCGGCGAACTTAGGCAAAGATACGAGGTTCAAACGTCCGTTTTGAGGGCCGTTCAGCGGCGCATTTAACGCCTCAAAGGCTATACCGACTCTCTGCTCCAAGGTAAGGCCCCGAAGAAGGCCAGCCGAGCTCCATTATCTGGGTGTAGTTATTACTGAGAAATGTTTATTTTTATCTTTCTTTGTTGGAGAGGGAATAGACCTCAATTTTGTAATGTCTTCTGATAATGAGAATGCCAGCTTTTCTTTATACCTCGCCCTTGTCATGTTTGTGTGTTAAGAATTCGAGCGACGCTACTAACCCAAGTAAGGACTCCCCTACTTAGGTTCAAGCCTCTGCACATTTCCGCGGGCTCTGCGGGTACAAGGTCTTTCGCCCGTGCGGGCCACTCGGGCCGAGATATTTTGTGCTTTGCGATTGTCGACGCTAAATGGTTTTAAGCATACCGACCGCTCTGGCACAGGTGAACGATCTGATGTTTGGAGAGCGCTTAAGTATTAGTTGAATGAAATTGTCGCTCTGGGCCATTCGCAGCGCCACGGCCGAGTCACAGAACTCGTGTGGTTTTGTCGTGTCGCCCGGCTTCCGCTCAGGCCCTACTTAGGGGGCAACCAAGTGGGTTAAATGTTTGATAGATATTCTTGCCTTAGAACTTTGAGAGTCTTGCATGCTCGGCGGATTAATAAGTAGGGGGCATGGGTCGCCATGCGCCAGGCTAAGGACCTAGCCGAGGGATGAATGTGACTTGTTAGAAGATGGGCGTCTAACCACTGACTCAGGCCGATTCTCAGGAGCGTGGGCCGCCACGCGTCCGATCGGAGACACTGAGCCAAGTGGGGCGTGGAGGCTGGTCCACTTATAACTTGCTAGCGAGGCAAGAGTTTGCGCACACGGTCGGGCAGAACTCAGGGAGCATGGGACACCACGCGTCTTAATGAGCAGCCGAGCCGCGGGAAATGTAGCACACATAGTCGGGCAGGACTTAGGGAGCGTGGGACGCCAAAAGTCTTACTGAGCAGCCGAGCTGCGGGAAATGTAGTACACAAAGTCGGGCAGGACTCAGGAAGCGTGGGACGCCACACGTCTTACTGAGCAGCCGAACTGCGGGAAATGTAGCACACACAGTCGGGCAGGACTCAGGGAGCGTGGGACGCCACGCATCTTACTGAGTAGCCGAGCTGCGGGAAATTGGCGCACACAGTCGGGTAGAACTCAGTGAGTGTGGGACGCCACGCGTCTTACTGAGCAGCCGAGTTGCGGGAAATATACACACACAGTCGGGCAGGACTCAGGGAGCGTGGGACACCACGCGTCTTACTGAGCAGCCCAAGCTGCGGAAAATTGGCGCACACAGTCGGGCAGGACTCAGGGAGCGTGGGACGCCACGCGTCTTACTGAGCAGCCGAGCTGCGGGAAATATAGCACACACAATCGGGCAGGACTCAGGGAGCGTGGACGCCACGCATCTTACTCTGTAGCCGAGCTGCGGGAAATTGGCGCACACAGTCGGGCAGGACTCTGGGAGCGTGGGACGCCACGCGTCTTACTGAGTAGCTGAGCTGCGGGAAATATAGCACACACAGTCGGGCAGGACTCAGGGAGCGTGGGACGCCACACGTCTTACTGAGCAGCCGAGCTACGAGAAATATAGCACACACAGTCAAGCAGGACTTAGGGAGCATGGGACGCCACACGTCTTACTGAGCAGCCGAGCTACGAGAAATATAGCACACACAGTCGAGCAGGACTTAGGGAGCATGGGACTCCACGCGTCTTACTGAGCAGCCGAGCTGCGGGCTAATAGCTCGAGAGTCTAGTACATCCGCGAGCGGGATAAGGACCATGTTCTTCAACTGCCGTGCATGCTTTACATTTACAATCGTAATTTCTCACTCAGCAGCCCGATAGGGCTGAAGGTGGATCGCACTCCCAGGGCCGATCCAACCTTTTTCCCTTCTATTCTCTAAGTAATAAGTTCCTGAAGCGAGCCTCCTGAACAATCTTGAAGGGTCCCTCCCCCATTGCGGCTCCAGCATACTCACGTCTCCCACGGGCTTGATCCTCTTCCAGACAAGGTCGCCCACTTGAAATGCCCCGGCAACACATTCCGGTCGTACTTCTGTTTCATCTTCTGCCGATATGCGAACATCCGAGCAACTGCTCTGTCTCGGATTTCGTTAACTAGGTCCAGCTCCAGACGTGGCCTTTCTGAGTTATCTTCATCATAGGCTGCCCTTCGGTCCGATTCGCACCCGACTTCGATCGGGATCACTGCTTCAGCTCCATAAATCAGCTGGAAAGGCGTGCATCCAGTTGCTTCTTTGATCGTGGTCCTCAAGGCCCACAGGATGCTCGGGAGCTCCTCTACCCATGTTCCGCCGACATGGTCAAGCTTGCTCTTTAATCCTCTGAGAATCTCCCGATTAGCCACTTCTTCCTGACCATTGCTTTGAGGGTAAGCTACAGAGGTAAAGGCCTGCTTGATGCCGTATTTTGTGCACCACTCTTGTATCCTCCTACCCTGGAACTGTCTCTCGTTATCCGAGACAAGCTTGTGTGGGATCCCATATCGGCACAGTATATCTCGCCACAAGAACTTCATTACCGCCTGTTCGGTGATGCGCGACAGAGCCTCCGCCTCTATCCACTTAGAAAAGTAATCGACCGCCACCAGCAAATATTTCTTCTGAGCGGTGGCAGTTGGAAATGGCCCTACGATGCCCATGCCCCACTGATCAAAAGGACAAGAAACTACCGACGCCTTCATGGCCTCCGTGGGGCGGTGTGGTAGACATTGATGCTTCTGGCAGGATAGGCACGTGGCAACCAACTCGTTAGCGTCTTTCTGCAAGGTAGGCCAGTAATATCCTGACATTATCACCTTCCGAGCCGTCGTGCGAGCACCGCGTGGTGTCCACAGATCCCAAATGAATTTCCCTCAGGACATAATCACGTCCTCTTCGTTTAGGCATCTGAGGAGAGGCGGGAAAACGATCTCTTGTAAAGGACGTCGCCGACCATGGTGTATCTGGACACATGCTTCTTGAGCCACCGAGCTCCTCCCGGTCAGCCGGCAAAGTTCCCCTTGTGAGGTAGGTGATGATTGGGGTTCGCCAGTCGGACTCCAACTCCAAATCGGCTTGTCTTTCTATCTGCATGACTAGCAACGCCGGGCCGCCAGCCTGAGGAAGCACCCATGAGCCAACTGAACTGGCTAGTTTAGCCAATTCATCTGCCTTGAAGTTCTCCTCCCGTGGGATCTTCCTCACTTGCACTTCTTTGAATTCAGCCTTAAGCTTCTCATAGGCTTCTACGAAGGCCTGCAGTCGATCACTGTTGACCTCGAATCGTCCAGCCACTTGTTGCATAACTAGTTGAGAATCTGAGTAGAGCATCACTCGGGCCGCCCCTACGTGCTTAGCGGCCTGCAATCCGGCTATGAAGGGCCTCATACTCGGCCTTCATTATTTGTGGCCTTATACTCCAGTCGCACAGACAGGTGCATTTTTTCTCCACGGGGAAGACCATCAGAATGCCAATTCCACTCCCGACCGAGCTGACGAGCCATCCACATATATCTGTCATGCCTCCTCAATTTCATCCGAATGTAACTCACTTAAGAAGTCAGCCAGAGCCTGAGCCTTGATAGCTGGTCGAGGCTGGTACTGAATATCATATTCGCTCAGCTCGGTAGTCCACTT
>JAGFNQ010000766.1:75350-95071 GCA_024364735.1 Boesenbergia rotunda
GGCACTGGCTGGGTTCAGCTTAAGCCCATACCTCCGCAGCATCTGGCAGGTTTCTTCGACATCCGCCACCAAATCTTCAGCTCGGGTAGACTTGATGAGGATATCATCGACGTATACTTCCACATTTCTCCCGATCTGGGACCGAAAAACTTTGTTCATCATACACTGGTAAGTGGCTCCAACGTTCTTCAATCCGAACGGCATGACGGTGTAGCAGTAAGTGTCGTCTACCGTGATGAAACTAACCTTTTCTTGATCCTCGACAGCCAAGGGCATTTGATGATACCCTTGGTAAGCATCCAGCATAGAGATAAACTCACTACCGGCCGTCGAGTCCACCATTTGATCAATCCGAGGCAGGGGGTAGCAGTCTTTCGGGCAGGCCTTGTTGTGGTCCCGAAAGTCGATGCAGATCCGCCACCTGTTGTCCGGCTTGGGTACCAGCACCACATTGGCCAACCAGGCCGAAAATTGTACCTCCCTGATGTGCCCTGCCTCCGTTAGTCTCTCGATCTCAGCCCTGATCGCCTTGTTTTGCTCGGTGCTGAAGTCCCGCTTCCTTTGCTTCATGGGCCGAGCATGGGGATATACATAGAGGCGGTGCTCCGCCACCTCCGATCGGACACCTCTCAGCTCTTTGACTGACCAGGTGAAGACGTCTTGGTTCCGAGCCAAGCACTCCAACAGGGGCCCCTTCAGCTCCTCTGGCAATCCTGCGGCGACTTTGACTCGGGATTCCTCCCGATCAGGGAGGAGCTGCACCTCCTCTTTGTCCCCGTGCAACTCAGCCCAAGGAGAAGCCTGAACCATGTTGCAATCAGGGAGGGCCGTGGGGCCTTGCGACTGTCTACGTGTACATCGTCCACGTAACACCTCCGGGCTACCTTCTGGTCACCCCTGACTTCTCCTACCTGGTCCCCGACTGGGAATTTAATCTTCAGGTAGAAGGTGGAGGTGGCAGCCCGGAACTCATTGAGGGCAGGTCGGCCCAGAATGGCGTTGTAGGACGAAGGAGCATCCACCACCAAGAAGGTGGACCACCTAGTCCTCTTCAGCGGCTCCTCACCCAGGGATATGGCCAACCGAATCTGGCCAATGGGCTGCACCGGGTTTCCCGTGAAGCCAAACAACGGGGTAGCGACTAGGTCCAACTGGGACTTTTCAATCTGGAGCTGGTCAAACGCTCTCTTGTAGAGTATATTGACTGAGCTGCCAGTGTCCACGATGGTACGGTGGACTTGATAATTGGAAATGACAGCGGTGATGACCAGCGCGTCATCGTGAGGGACTTCCAACTCCTGAAGATCTTGGGGCCCGAAGCTGATTTGTGGCCCCTCTGCCTGGGTCATGCTAGTGCCGACTTGATAGATCTCCAGTCGGCGCACTTGGGCTTTCCGAGCCCGATGGGAATCTCCTCCCGTCGGTCCACCCGAGATGACATGTACTCCTCCTCGGATGACATTTTGCTGATTGGCCCGTTCTTCTTCTTCCGTCTCCTCGTCCACCGCTCGGTTCCCTTGAGGGAATAGATTGTGAGCAGCCGAGGGGTTCTCTCGCAGTTCTTCGGCCACCGGGTCGGCATTCGGGCCTCCTCGGCCTACCCCCCGCCCTGGAGGTGTTTGCCGCCCGCGTCCTCTGGGGGCAGGAGCCCGACCCCGACCGGCTTGACGGCACTCTTCGGTAGCGTGCCCATGGCTCTGGTGGAAGCTGCAGTATGGCCTCCATCGGGCCGGGAAGCATCCTTGGGCCACCTGCTGTACGTGGCGTCGTTCCATACCCGCGTGCTCGGTGGGGCCACGCGGGCTACGAATAGGCCCTCCTGAAGGTCTGGCACCGTGAACAGGGGGAGGAGGTGCCGGGGCCGCCGCCTCCTTTCGGCGTGCAGCTTGCGACTCCTCGACATTGATATACTTGACACCCTTGCCAAGAAGGTTGTCGAAGTCCTTCGGGGGCTTCCTGATCAACGAGCGGAAAAACTCCCCATCCTGCAGACCCTGGGAGAACGCACTAACCATAACCTCCTGAGTGGCAGTCGGCACATCCATCGCCAACTCGTTGAACCTCTGGATGTAGGACTTGAGAGTTTCGTTCGACGCTTGCTTCAGGGCAAACAGATTAAGACTCATCTTGTGGTGCCTTCGGCTGCTAGCGAAGTGCTGTAGGAACACCCTCTTGAATCCCTCAAAGCTCATGACTGACCCGTTGGGAAGTCGGTCGAACCATCTCTGGGCTGCACCAGAGAGCGTGGTCAAGAAGGCTTGACACTTAACGCCCTCCGGGTACTGCTGAAGCATAGCAGCACTCTCAAACTTCATCAAGTGCTCCTCTGGATCCGTAGTTCCCATATACTCGGGGACGGTGAAGAAACGAAGATGATGAGGCACAGGATCCTCCAAGATCCAAGGAGCAAAAGGACTGCGTAGCGGCATGGTCGAAGCAGGGTCAGCCGGAGCTTTTCCCTTATCCGGTCACCTCCCGCGCACCGGGTTAGAAACTGAAGCCTCTGCTGACATCGAATGGGCCTCACCGACTTGCTCCCGGGGGACTACCACAGGGGGAGGTGTGGAACTACCCTCAGGCCTAACAGACCTGCCTTGTCCTCCTGAAGCTCGCCGCGCAGCCGGCTCTGGGCCCTGAGGCCCCTGGCTGGCAGCTTGGGAGGGCCTTTGAGAAGCCCTCTGTTGAGCTCGCGTAGCCATGAGTACCTCGTACTCCTCACGAGAGACATCGACATTCACCTGGTAAGGGTCAGCCATTTTCACTTCCGATCAGGCTGCTGGTGTCCCTCCTTCTAGCGCCAAATTTGATCTTGTCACGAAGTGAGTCGAACTCCCTTACAGCTGAGTGAGCCTTCGGGAAGAGTGAGGCCGCTGAGGTGGCTTAACGAACCGGCTCGCCCCTGACCTGCGAGACAAAGACCGTTAGAACCCGTCGGGAAAAGTCCCCGGCCATACACTCCAACAGTCAAGCCAGTACACGACGGTGGCGATGGAAGGCAATAGAACAGGATGAAATTACACTATCGCGCGTGCCTGGGAAATACGGAGTGAGGGTGTATATGTAGCCGGGGAAGCTGACAGGTTCTGCCCCGCCTGTCACCTGCTGTCATATAGCGAGGACAGGGTAATGCAGTCCAGGGGTGGCAGGATAAAGTGGCGCATGTTGTATTAAGGAAAGGGGCACTATCAGCTTAAGGGTTGGCGCTGTTAGACGCCGCTCGGCCTGACACCAAGGCATGTGGTCGAGGTACGGGGGACAAGATGTGGCAGGAAGATCAATACCACAGCGAAATATCCGCCACTGGGGACCAGGATGACTCCGGTCCTGGGCCGACCCCGTACAACCTCTGGTAGTCCGGTGTCAGGGAGTGGTTATGCCGACTGGGGCACAGAGTAACGAGGCCGGCTGAGGGCCTATGAGGGTGCCGACTAGGGCACTGAGTAACGAGGCCAGCTGAGTATGAGGGTGCCGACTGGGGCACTGAGTGACGAGGCCAGCTGAGAGCCTATGAGGGTGCCGACTGGGGCACTGAGTAACATCTCCTCCGGCTCGGGCTTACCCCCGGAGCGTGAGCCGCCACACGTCGGCGGGGAGCCGAGCCTGGACGAGTCTTAGAGCATGACCATTTGACTCAGGATCGGACTGCTACTGAACTATGTGGGCCTCGACGCGGAAGCCCGGGGGCCTGAGCCCGCTTGCCCCCTCCCTAACGGGCTCGTTCAGCTCACTAACCATCTTCCTTCTGACTGAGCGCCAGGCTGCCGGGCCAGGTTACGCGCAAGCTGGCCCGGGATCATAAGCATCTCCCTAAAGTCTAGTCGAAGGAGGCACGCAGTCCGACTGACTGGACCCCGAATCTGGTCCGAGCCTGGCGCGTCCCTCGGAATCCGGGCATGTTTTCTCATTTATTGCCATCTTAACGGTCGGAGACCCGCATCCCTAAGCCATCCGTGATCGCCCCCTCCCCCGAAAGGGCAGGCCGTCGTCTATTGCGAATATTCTAATGCACCTGCATTCCGCCACCTCGAACATTGCCCGAGTCTGATCAGACGGCTTCGGCTGGGTCACACATTTTTCCCGGTCGCTCATCGGACGACTGACACTCCTCGCCTATCCCCATAAGTGAAGCCTCTCGTCTGCCTGCTTTTCTCCACGCATTCGAAACTTCCCGTTGTCCTCCGCTGCTTTGAGTGCCGCTAAGGTTGCGACAGCTGCTTCTTCTCGGCTTTTCTCTGGCGACTCCTTTCACCGGTTAGCTTCTCACCTCCTTCTTATCCGATGGCCTCTTCTTCTTCATCTCCACCCCCTTCTCGGCCCTAGTATTCCACGATGATAACCACCCTCACTGCCCATGACCTGGATCAAATACAATCAGACTTCTTAATCCCTGCCGACCACCACCTACTCCTGCCTGAATCACACGACCGCCCGGATTCTACCCCCTGGGCTACATTGCTTTGTCTCGGGACCATCTTCAAGCTGGCCTCCGTTTCCCCGTCCATCCTTTTATTTCTTCCATCTGCGACTACTTCCAAATTCCTTCTGACTGAGCGCCAGGCTGCCGGGCCAGGTTATGCGCAAGCTGGCCCGGGATCAATAGTGATTATTTCGCAGACTAACTAAAAGTGAGATCGGAGGAGAAGACAAATCTCTTAGGATTTATTTCCTTTTTTTGGGACTTAAAGGTTTAAAGTTTATATAAACACTTATATAAATATTTGAGGAATAATCCTTTGTTATTATATAACTTTTTTCTGAAAATCTATGATTGTATCAAAGAAAGTTTTTACTGATTACTTATTCTCCGGTCCTTCTACTGTTGCATGTGAAAGCATTGCTACTACTACGTTGGAAGGCACTTCGATAACAATGCTGAAAGCCTCATTCATATTGTTGGTATAATTTTACTTGTGAATTTACATTCAAGGAGATAGTAGGTTGTTACTATCCTTCTCATATTTGTATTTGATCTCTCCTTTCGATTGTTTTCGGAGGAGAATTATAGTAATTGCCCATCAAAAGCGATCAAGGATCGCGAGCTTTGGAGTAGGAGTTGACAAAGGCTCCGAACCAAATAAATCCAAGTGTGTCATTTATTCTTAAGTTTTATTTCCGCTGCTATTTTACTTTGGGATTATGAAAAAGAAAAGAAGTTTTTAACGATTGAGATTCAGCCCCTTTCTCATTCTCTATGGTCCTACAAAACAAACACAACGAGATGAATTTTGATTAGATAAGTCAACTCACTTATATATGGTTTTGATCTTATCACAGTTTAGGAGTATGTATATTCTTGCAACTTGGAACTCTTGTTGAGTTAACCATCTAGAAACTTAAAAATAGAAAGCATCTCTGGGACTATCATCTCAGTAGTATTAGAATAGACCTGCCCACGGGTTGGGTCCAGCCCGGAACCGACCTGGGTCAACGGGTCGAGTGGCCCGTTGACCCGGTTCGCCGGGCTGAATCGGAACCGGCCAGGCAAGATGCCGGGCCGGTTCCGATTTGCATGGGCTGAAAACTGCCGAACCGGCGGTTAACCGACGGTTCGGTGCCATTGGGTTTTTTTATTTTTTTTCAACGGTTGAGATCATTTGACCCTTTTTTGATCAATGACTATGATTTAGTGAACCATTATGATCCAAACTCTATAAATAGGGAGTTCATTTCATCATTTTCACACACATCTTCTCTTCTCTCATTCTCAAGTCTCAACTTTATCTTCATATTCTCTATGCGTTCTTCATCTTTCGACGATAATGGAAGGTGGTCACGGAGCTTCATCATCTTGATCTCGGAGGGGAAAGGAAATAGCGTACGAGGATCCCAACATTCAAATTCAATCCACCGATGATGAGACCGAGGCTCAGCCCCAACACCTTCCGATGCCCGAAACGCAAGGAAGTACCGATGCAATTACTTTTAAGGTTCAGGAAAATCCTCCTTTAAAATCTACTATTTTCACTAAACATTTTGAGAAGGTCACACTTCCGTTGGGAGAATTGCGTACAAAATATAAGCATTGCAATGCTTCCTACAAATTCCAAGCCGGCGGCGGCTATGAGTCGTTGAAACGACATGTAGAAATGAAGCACCCGACGGAATATGGGCTTGACCGCTCTCAAACACAATTATCAAGATTTTCTAGTGGTAGTAGTACTGATTCTAGTTTATTTTTATATTCAGATAATAAATTAAGAGAATCATTAGCTAAATTTGTTTCTGTAGAACATCTTTCTTTTAGTTTTGGATCTAAATGTACATTTGAAGATTTTTGTAAAGAATCTCTTAATCCAGATGCTAAACGTGTTCCAAGGACTACACTTACTCGTACAATTAAAAGATTAGTAAAACAAGGAAAAAAGAATTTAATTGATGAATTTAGTAAATTAAAAAATAAAGTTTCTTTATGTTCCGATATTTGGAGTGATCATTGGTAAACTCATTCTTATATGGGTGTGACTTGTTATTGGATTGATAACTCTTGGATCCTCCAAAAAAGATTGTTAGCTTATAGAGTTTTTGATGAATCATATACTTCCCATAACATTGTATAATTATTATATTTAATTTTAGAAGAATATGGATTGACTCATAAAATATTTTTAATATCATTAGATAATGTTAGTTCTAATACCGCTTCTATAGATGAACTAAAATTTGTTTGTCAACCTGTTATTGGTGGTTTATTTATTCATATTCGTTGTGTATGCCATGTTTTAAATTTATGTGTTGAAGATGGATTAAAACTTTTAGAAAATTATATTCAACCAATTAGAATCGCAATTTCATATTTATGGTCGCATCCATCTATGATGAAACAATAGGGTAGATTTTGTGAAGCTAATGGAATGAAACCTAAAAAAATTCCACGTGATGTTCCAACATGTTGGAATTCAACATATCAATTATTAAAAGATTCATTTCAATATAAAAATTTATTATGTTTATTTTTTACACAAAATAGTAATACTAATATATATTTATTTTCACAACAATGAAATATTTGTAGTAATATTTGTGAAATTTTAAAAGTATTTAACGATGCAACTGAACAACTTTCCGGTGTTTATTATCGCACTGCTCATTTAGTTTTAGTGAATTTTTCTAGTATAATATTAATATTAAATGAACATATCAATAATAAAGCTTTAACTTTATGCATATTAGCTATGAAAACTAAATGGGAAAAATATTTTTATTTTATTTTTGAAATTTATTTAATTGCATTTGCTTTAGATCCTAGATTTAAATTAGAAGTTTAACAAGAAATGTTAAATTTATTTTATTACGCTTTAATTCCTATTAAAGATTCTTCTTCTCCGGATCCAGTTAATATTATATATAATATTAGAAATTATTTATATGAACTTTATAATCAATATTATGTTAAATATGGAATACAAACTAATATTTCTGAAATACAACAACCTACTAGTACTAATTTAAAAATTACAAAAGCACAACTTTTATTAAAAGAACGGACGAAACGTCCACGAGGATCCTCAAGTTCTACACAAGAATTTGAGAATTATTTTATGACTTCTTTTGATTTTAATGAAGCAGATAGCGAAGATTTCGATATCTTGAAGTGGTGGTCACAGAAGGCTCAAAGCTTTCCCATTCTCTCCGTGATCGCAAAAGAAATTTTAGCTTCTCCAGTGTCAAGTGTTGCTGCATGTGGAGTAGACGTTCAATGGCGGCGACAACATATTAGATGAACGACGATCAACTATGTGTCCCGACTCATTGGAAGCTCAAGCATTACTAGACGATTAGACCAGAGTCGAGAAAAGAATCCAAGGAATGCAACTTTCAGAAGACGAAGTCGAAGAATTTGATACCGAAGGAACGAATACAACGGGAACGGGAGGAAATGGAAGTGAGTGATAAAGATTGTAAAAGGATAAAAATGTAAAAGAACTATGTGAGCTTTGATTCCCCTACACCCTAAGGGGATACGTAGGCAACTTATATAAGTGCAAACCCTTTTTATAATAAATTTTATATTTTAAATTTAATTTTTAATTTTTTAATATAATAATCTCGAACTGTGGCGAACCGTAGTGAACTGTGAACCAAACCGTGAACCGGCGGTTCCGAGCCGTGAACCGTAACCGACTTGAGCGGTTAAGGTTAAGGGTCGACCTCCCACGATCCGTCGAACCATCGGTTCCGACCCGTGGTCGGGTAGAACATAATAATGTTTCTGAAGATAATAAATTAGATAATACTCCACCTTTAATTAATGATTCTGAAGATAATACTTCACTTTTAATTAATATTTTTGAAGATAATACTTAACCTTTAATTAATAATTTTGAAGATAATTCTAATAATTCTGAACATAATAATGAAACTTTAATTAGTAATTCTGAAATTATTCTACTAATTTTGAAGAAAAGAAATCCAAGGTTACCAAAAAAAGGAAAATTTATTAATAATATACGATATTTCCTCAAAAATCAATATAAGTATTTATATAGACTATAGACCCTAAGTCCAAATAAAAAAAAGAAATCCTAAGATATACGTTGGGCAGGACAATTATTTTCTTGCATGCAGACTAATGAGAAAGGATGTTGGAGGAGAAGGCAAGAAGAGAAAATCATCGTTCTCTAAGTTTTTCTAAAAAAGAAAATTTACTTAATAACCGAGGTTTAATATATTATTTAAACAACTAGACACATATTTATATGGACTTCAACTCTAAAACTCAAATAAAGAAAAAAAATTTTAATATATAGACTATAATTCTTAACTTATAAAGAAAAGAAAGAAATTCCAAAAAGAAATTATTAACATTCTCACAATCCTAAAAATTTGAAATGGACTCAAAAATATAAAAAGATAGAAATGACCTAAAATATCAAAAATCTAAAAAATACCTTAAATACCCAAAGGAGAAAATTATCAAATAATAATAATAAAATCTGCGGATGATCCTGCATTAGTCACCCCAAATTGAAAAAACTCATCGTCGAATTTAAAGTAGTGTCAGGTGGTAAGCTAAGTGGAAGATCACCTGATACTAATTCAGCAAAATTCACTAATAGCTATTAGACTTTGGGAATCTTCATTGATCCACCGACGAGCACGACATCGCGACATTTATCCTTCTCTGATATTGAAATTCTCAATTGATCCGGGATGATTCGGGATAATGCGGATGAGGATACAGGCTCGTTCGGACAGGGCGTTTATGAAGATATAACCCCCGACGGAGTTCATAGAATTAAGCAGTCAGTCAAGGGACAATCTGAGGGTGGATGAGTATGGCCGACCTGCTTGAGGTGTTCTCTGGTCAACTGACTCGCGGGGTTCTCCGGTCAGTCGGACTAAGGCGCCTAACGACCGGGCTGGATCCCTAACGCACGTTGGTGCTGGCCTGCCGGTCTGGCCGATACCTGACGGGTAGCTGTACCATGAGTGCCCGGCTGGCTAGTCTCGGGCATCTGGTCGGCTGAAACTAGGCAGGCGGTCGGACCCGTAGATTCGCGAGCCACGAGGAACATGTTGGATCTAGGATGGCTAGAGAGGGGGGGTGTGAATAGCCACCCACTAAAAACTCTGGCTTCTTTTCTTTCTGCACTTAGGTTAGCAGTGGAAGAAACAGAACAGAAAGAAAACAGAACAAAAACAAACCAGACGCTAACACAGGAGATTCATAAGGTTCGGGGATAACTTGCCCCTACTCCTTGGCGTGCCCGTGAGGTGGGCGATCCCTTAATCGTCAGCAGATCAAGCCCCGAAGTGAATCTGGCTAAGAAATTCTCCTTCTCGGTGGAGTAATCTCTCCACAGACAGTCTCAGAAGTATAACAAGTTAAGCATTGGAGACTCGAGAAGAAACTCACAGAACAGATGTAACCTTAAGCACAAGCACAGAAAGATCAATAACGAAGAAGAAATGCAGAGAACACAACTACACAGCAACAACCCTTTGCTCTGTTCACAGTCGTCTGTTGTGTCCCCTTCTCTGCTTCGCCAGCCTCTTCTTCATAAGCTTCTCTCTGCAACCATACAGGTGTCACCCACTGACCTCCTCTGAGCTCTCAGTTCACTGAAGACCTCTTCAGCTGGAGCTTCAGGTCAGTCGTTACCCACTGACCCCATCTGAGCTCTCAGCCTACCGCAGCTGAAGCTTCAGGTCGTCAGGTGCCGTTGAAACCTGCAAGTATATATCAAACAAAAAGACACCAGAGAAAGTCACCCTTGACCCTTCTCCTTGCTCCCCCATTTGACTCTGTATCATCTGCACACTCACAGGTTTATTAGCGAAGCAAATCAAAGCTAATCAGAATTCTGACAATCATTTGAATTAAAGTTCTGAGGTGCTGATCGGTCACCCTGACCGATCAGACTCCCTCCTGACCGATCAGACTCCATCCTGATCGATCCAATAAAGGTCTGATCGGTCTCACTGACCGATCAGAGATCAGGGATCGGTCACCAGACCGGTCCTAAACCCACTGAGTTCTCAGGGTTACCCAGCCAGGGGCTGATCGGTCCAGCTGACCGATCAGCCAGGGACTGATCGGTTAGCCTGACCGATCAGCCCTATGTTGGACCGATCAGGCTACCTCCTAATCGGTCCAGAGCCTATCTGATCGGTCTCACTGACTGATCAGAAATTCTTCTGATCATTCTGATCGTTTTCTGATCGGTCACCAGACCGTTCAGAAAGTCTTCTGATTCCTCAGAAACTTTCTGGATTGGCTCTGGATCGGTCAACCGACCGATCAGTCATCAAGAAAGCTTGTGCCAACTCCCTGATCGGACTTCAGACCGATCTAGCTCTGATCATTTCGATCCTGAGTCTAGAGAACAGGCTCCCTTGCCTTCTCTAACTCAGTCTGGTCCCGGAGAACAAGCTACCTAGCCCTCTCTAACCAGTACACTTAATGCTCAGTCCCCCGGACTAAGATTTCATGCCTAGCTTCACTTACCGGGACTTAGTCCAACCTAGCTTCACTCACTAGGACCCAGCTTCACTCACCAGAATTTACTTCACCTAGCTTCACTCACTAGGATTTCCTTCACCTAGCTTCCCTTGCTAGGACCCAGCTTCACTCACCAGGATTTCTGTCACTTAGCTTCACTCACTAGGATTTCCTTCACCTAGCTTTCCTTGCTAGGACCCGGCTTCACTCACCAGGATTTCCTTCACCTAGCTTCACTCACTAGGACTTCATGCCCAGCTTCACTCACCAGGACTTTTGCCCAGCTTCACTCACTAGGATTTCGGCCCAGTCCATGACCAGGACTTAATCCAAACTTAACTATCTAATCTCACTCGACTAAACTTAAATCGGTGTTAACACCAAAACAACAATCAGGTTAAACTGCATCAATAGGACATCCCCAAGTGCCTTTCGAAATGCGAAAGACCCAGTAGACCTCCCTGTCAAACAATAGGACAAAGTGGACCAGTTGAGGTGGCGGACATTTATGGAAGGTTGGCGGTCGTACCTCCATATTTACACTAGGAGATAATAAGGTTGCGCTAGCCGCCTGAATCGACAGGCAGTTATGAAAGGTGGGCGACCATACCACTAGGTCAGGGGGCTACACGATACTAGGATGGGTTCAGCCGCCTTCTTGTCAGTTGTCAGAGGCCTACGGATAAATCCGTTGGCAGTAGGGGGACCAGTCCTTGTCGGTTATCTTGCCTATATAAAGGCTCAGGGGGATAGAAGGGGGGGGAGAGAGAGAGAGAGAACAGTTCGCATCCACTATTCGCCGGAAGTTCCACCGAAATCGGAGCTCTCTTGTCGTGCCCCTGTCGAAACATTGCCTGGTCGATTCTCGTCCTCCACGAAGGAGGTCTTCGGCAAATCCTTTGGACGACCGGAGGGGAACTCGATAGATCATCACCTAGTGCTGACCCGGTCGGTCGAATTTCCATCATCCGGTCGGCAGGTCCCCTTTGCTAGGTCGACAATCTTTCCTAGCGATCGATTGGCGACTCAACGATCAGTTTTTTGTCAAGATCCGAATCTTGTTATCGAAGAGCGGCCTACTTCACTTGCTGACAAGATCAAATTTGACGTCGTATGTGGGAATTTTTTCGCCTGATCAGAAGACAAAAATGGGTGACTCCAAGATGATCATCACCATTTTCGCTGGAGGATTTCGAGCTGCTTGTCGTGGCAACGACCCAGAAGCTTGCCCAGCAGCAAAAGAGCAGTGACCTGATGGCACGAGCGCCGGCCGACCCACTTCTCTTTGGCTCTCGTCCCTCGGATGCATACAAACCCGCAACTCGTCTCCCCAAGTCATCATTCGCATATGCCTCGAAGTACACTTCCCTTGGCTCATCGTTGCTGCCTTGTCCATGATCTCTTGAATGACTCTTCATCTTTCATTAGACCCGAAGTCGTTATGTGTATCCTGCAAACCTGCACACTTAAATACACATATCAAATACAAAGGTGAACCTAACTTAAACTCTTTGCCTAAATATTAAAACATATGGGCCCACAGACCCTAGGTTGCCTCAACAAGAAGACTTGCTCATTAATATGAAAAAGACTTGTTCGTTAATAGAAAGGTAGATTACAAGATAGCCCAGCTACTCTTTCGCCACTCTGGAAGCTCGACCCATACTTTGTTTAGGTCAAGGAAGCTTAAATCAGCGTCAGGCTTCAAAACCTTCGCTTTAAGGATCTGCTTGAATGCTCCTTTGAACCCCTGAGTCATCCATTTGATCACTTGGAAGCCTAGCAAATTATGGTATTCAGTTGAGTGAATGAACTCCTCTTTAAATACTTCGCGCAGAGCATCGTTGACTTGATGGGCTTCAAATTCATTTATTGCTTTCTCTCAGTCAGTCTTTACCTAGTCTAGGCTAGAGATTGCAACATCTCAGGCTTGTACAACTTTAGTGAGTTGCTCTTGGATGGTTGTTAGGGCCTTTTCCTTCTTTGCTTGCTCGGCCATTTCCTTCGATAATTGGTGGGCAGTTGCTTGAAATGCAACTTGAAAAATACGGTTAATAAATAAAATAATAATAATGATAATAAATATATAAAGATAGAAAAAATAGAAGATATATATATAGTTATTTATATAAAAACATCATAAATAGGTCTTAAAAATTGGAAACAACTAGAAGAAAAATTTTGAAATAATTTTCTGGAATTTTGAATATATTTACTGGATTAATTAGGCATAAAATAGGTTAGTTACGAATTAATTGAGGAAAAGATGAATTTTTCCTAATATATATATATATATATATATATATTTATAAACTTCTCCATTAAATATCCGCCTAACTCGAACCCATCTTCTGTCTCGTCCCCGTGCCCTAAAAACCACCGACAACCCCTCCCTCTTCGCACACACGATGGAAGCCGGAGCGCCGCCTGCTCACCCACGTCGTCGGCCATTCTCTCCCTCTACATCCTCGCCGGAGCGGAGCTCTCCCTCTTTCCGATCAGCTCTTCCTGTTCCCAGAGTCGGCCCTGGCCCAGGGCAACCAGGGCACCTACCCAGGGCCCAAAATTATCAGGGGCCCAAAAAATATATATATGTGTGTGTGTGTGTGTGTGTGTGTGTTATATTATATTAAAATATTAAATAGGTTATATTATATTAATATGTTATCTTTCTCTCTAATCCCTAAACGGCGATCTGAATCCCTCAACGCTCTGTCGCTCTCGAGTCTCGACTCTCAATCTCTCATCTCGTTGAAAACCCTAGCTGTGTTGCCTCTTGCCCTTTGATTCTCCTCGGCGTCCTCGCCGAAGTCCCTCCCTGAGTCGCCAACTGTCTTAAGCCGTTGAGCAACAGTCTTCCTGCAGAAAGGGGAACAGACCAATGGATTTCCAACGTAAGTGCTTCAGATCTGTTGTTTTTTCAGTATGCTAATTCGGTTTTGGGGATTCAAAGGTTGCATCTGTTTTTATTTTGAATTTTGATCGCTTACAGAAAATTCTGGTTTGGAGTTTCATCAGATTTGATTTTGATCGCTTACAAAAAATTTTGATCAGATTTGGAGTTTCATCATATCAGATTTGATTGCATCATAAAATTTCGATCGCTTACAGAAAATTCTGCTTACAAAAAATTCTGCTTCAGATCTGAATTTTAATATCGATTTCATCAGAAAATTTTGATCGCTTACAGAAAAATTAGTTAATTGATTAGCCACAGGACTTTGTTCCGCTGTCAAAGGAGAAGCTGATGTTTTCCTTTTACTGATAGTTCAATTTATTAGATAGTTCAATAAATCAGATGAACAAAGTTCCTTTTACAGTTCTGATAGTTCCTTTTACTGATAGTTCAATTTATTAGATAGTTCCTTTTACTGATAGTTTCATCAGTATTTTTAAATTGCCGTAAATTCCGCATCTATTCTTGTTCAGATCACAGTTTGCTACCTCAAATGACTTTGGATCTGAGATAATTCCTGCCTGTGCTAATGAGCACTTCGTTAAGGTTGGTTGACTTTTTATTTTGTTGTTGCTTAGTTAGTCATTTCCAACTTTTCTAAAAATTCAATTGATGGTGCAATTCAATATTAGTACCACCTGTTTTATCCTTCCTCCTTTCTTATAAGCCATACATACTTACACAGGCATATCTCTTTAATGATTACCGGGAAGACATTGGGACAATTAAATCCTTCTTCGAAGCAAATCTTGCTCTTGCTGCACATGTAAGTGTATTTTTCATATTAAAATAGGATTTTCTCATATGTTCTTGGATAATTTATTGATATGCCCATTTCTTGCATCTGATATCTATACTTGCTGGCTCTTATTCAAGGAGCGTAAAAAGTAGACTAGATTTAGGTAGAAGTATCCAATGCAAACAGAGAAGCATTGTGATGGTTAAGCTTGTCCAATTATTTGATAATTTATTTCGCAGACTAATATATACTTTTGCCACTCCCTTATACGGCTTCAATGTGAATGTGTTATTTGAAAATTATATATAACTCATTGCATGAACTTTGTGATTACTAGAACTTGAACCTTGTCAATTCTTTCTTGTACTTAACCACATGCTTGATTTCTAATAATTTGATGTACACCATATAGCCACCTCGCTTCAACTTTTATGATGCAGCAAAGCCAATGTATACATCACGAAGAAACTTGCCTCTATCAATGGTCGACAACAGCAAGGTCAGTTAATTACCCCAATTAAATCTATGTAAAGGTTGCATCCTTGTGGTGCTATTCTAGATTTTGTTGTGGTTATCATGAGTGATCAAGCATATTTCTTCATTTCAACTATTGACTTTGTTGAAAATTGATTTGTGATAAAATTCTTCTTGTAGATTGAGATTTAATTCTCATAGGACTTAATGTATCTGTAAATGAGCATGCGTAGAATTATTACTGATCAACCATGAATAGTTAATTGTACCTGTAAATGTTATAGACATTTGTTAAACAATATAGTGTATTCATAACTTCAGTGTTGACATGCCATTGTTTTTATGGTTAAGGTAGTTCTATGATTTTAGTAATTGTCTGATTCCTCACGGTGCATAGTACATTGTGCATTTAACATTTCTATGTCAAATACTTGTTTACTTGGTAATGTGGGATTATGTGCAAGATTGTTACTTCCAGGTTGCTGACTCAATTGTTTCACATGGAACTTTCTTGGACAACTGTTTGATAGAGCATTGTGTGGTTGGTGTTAGATATCGCATAAACCCTAATGCGCACTTGAAGGTATTTTATTATCCTTAAAAAGCAAGCCTCCATTATGCTAGTAGACATTACCTTCTCAAGTTTATGAATGCAGGATACAGTTATGCTAGGTGCTGATTATTATGAGACGGAAACTGAAATAGAATCATTACTAGATCGAGGGAGAGTCCCTATTGGCATTAGAGAGAACACAACAATAAGGTGCTTTTTGTTGTATGATCTGACAATCTTACTATATCTACGTGTTTCCATTTTATTATATCTAAGATCTTTTCATCTACTTTACAGGAATTGTATAATTGACAAAAATGCAAGGATCGGAAAGAATGTGATAATTGCAAACTCAGATGTATGCTTTCCTTGTCTTTGTATAATACAACGTTTTCCCTACTTTATCACAAAAAGGCTCCAAAATACTTTGTAATGATTTTCTATTAGTATAGGTAGCATCAGTTGTAATCTGTCTGTAGTCCTTTTGCATTTCATTTATAGTATGTTTTTCCATTTGGATTTTTTTCTTAGAATCAACTATTAAAAAGATTTCTTTCAATTCTATTCATAAAGAACATAATTATTTTGTATTAAAAATCTGTTTCTATATGTTTATCCATCAAATGAGAAATTTCTATAATAGACTGTTTGTTTTCAATTGGATCATCTATCATTATAGTTTCTAAATATCAAAGAATCTTTTGTGTATGTATAGTAATTCTACTGTTTTCAATTGGATCATCTATCATGGTTTATAAAATATCCTTCACTGTTTTTTTGGAGTTTGTACTAATTGAAGGTTGCTGCAAACTGGTGTATGGTTGCAGGGTGTACAAGAAGCCAATAGATCTTCAGAAGGCTTCTATATAAGATCTGGCATCACTGCCATTTTGAAGAACTCAACAATTGCTGACGGATCGGTTATATGAGCATTTCAGGAAATAATGTGGCATGGAGTAACAAATATGCTTGAAGATAATGGAGAAATGTGAAATTAAAACTATCTATTTTACATAAATAGTCATTGTAAGATAAAAAATATTATTTTAAAAATTCATCATGAATCCGATTATACATGCAAACTAAACATGTATTTAAATTTTTACATGTACTTCCTTTCAATTATTGATAAGGAATAATAGTAAATCTATCACAAATACGATGAATGCAAATTCGAAAAAAGTAGTATTCGGAAGATAAAATTTAATGATGGATGATGTAAAAGTTTTTTTTTTTGAAAAAAGTAATATTTGGAAGATAAAATTAGGGCATAATTTATAATTTCGCCCAGGACCTTTAGACAATAAGGACCGGCTCTGCCTGTTCCTCCCTTTCGGATCACCGACGCTTGATGCCGCCACTCTCGCCGATCGCCGCCGGCTGATGGGGAGAGCACACCACCATCCCATTACCTCTCCGATCATCGCCCACCTCCCTGTTGCGCGAGATCGAGACAGCGATGCTGCAGCCGCCGGCTAGGTTAGAGCACCCACGATCATGTGGTTTTGATCCAGCCTGCTTGAATCGAAGTCTATTCTTGTCCGGAGCCTCTGCTTTTCTTCCCTCACAGCGGCTCCTCTCGCACTTGTGTCGGCCATGAACATGGGGCATCGCTGTGTCCTTCTCGTAGTCGTGCCCTAGTGCTCGCTGCTCTAGATTCTCGATGAGGGGAGCAGCACCAGCGCGATCCAGGTAAGGGTTGCTCTGTTTGGTGTCAATTCTTGGGTGGCTTTATGTGTCGATCGATTTTTGGTTTTGGTTGTGGTGTGTTCTTTCGCCGTGAAGCAGCTGGTAAGTGGTTAGGGTTTGTTTCCTTAGATTGATATTTTGTTCAATAGGAATTGGTGATGCCAAATTGTATTGGTGAAGGTTAGTTTCTCCGAGTATGTTGGGATTGTAATTTGATTTCCCCTGTTGGGTTTGAAATGCTCTGACCGAGTGCTTTATGCTAAAGATTTGTTCTTGTTGGTGGGAGATTGGATTGGAAATTTGACAGGTGGAGGTCATTCATTTGACTTAGGAGGTTGTGTGGATTACATTGGTAAAATTTGGCGGTGTTACCGGTTGGAGAAGTATTGGACAATTATATGATTTGGATTGTAGGTTTTGGGATTGGATGGGTTTTGGATTGGATTATCTTGAGTTACGGTTCTGAGCTTTTGTAACCTTGGTGTTAAGTCTGTTGTGAATTTATTTGATTTGTTACGGTGAGCTTAGCCTAAGGGTAGTGTTGAGAAGTTTAATTTTATGGAATTTGAGCATGTAAACTGGATTTTGGTTGGTAGTGAATTAATGGCTGAAATACTAATTAACCTTAATGATTTCATTAAGTGTAATAGATTTATGTGATTAATAGGTTATGGGATCATAAATTAGGTTAAGAAGGCACTGATCATTAACTAGGGATTTAACCTAATGACCTAATAGTGATAATTAGCTTATGAAGAAACCATAGATTGTTTGAGATTTAATTAGATGGTTATCATAATGTTAATAGTTAATTTAGCTATTTTATTAATCATATAGATAGTTGAACTTTATCATTGGTATATGACTCTGATTTGATATGAGCATTTGGATGTGAGGGCTATTCGGATACAATCGATATATAAGGCGGGTACTTCTTGCTTGTTTCTATAGTTTTGTTTATCTTTAAATGCATGGTTGTTTTATTATCTGAGTAGGATGATCTACCTTAAATATATTCCTCTTGTTTTCCTGCTTGATACTTATTCGTGCTTGACCTTTGAGTGATAATTCCAAATTTGTTCAGTTATACAGTCTCATCTCTTGGTTTCTGATCTAAAGAATACCGCTTGTATGCGTGAACTATCATTTGACCTATCTAGAGATTGGTTGACATTAGATAAATCCTACCCAATAGATTAGTGCATGTTTACTTACCATGGTGTTGATTGTGTTTTCGTATGTTTATTTACTTTGGTATTATTTGTGTTTTCATATCGTATTGATTGCATATTTTGGATCTCGTGAAGGTTGTGTATATAAGTGACATGCATCATAGCATTCAGACCGATGACCACGGGCTCCTTGGTGGTTTAGACGGGACGTCGGATATATTTTTCTGTTGTGCCGCGCTCAGTTGGAGTTGTGTGCAAACAGTTGGTACTCCCTAGGTATTTGGAGTTCTCACAGGTGTTTTGGGATTTTTCATATCAGGGTCACAGTTGTTGTAATGTATTTGCACAGCCCTAGGTCCTTGGCGCTTGTATCTTGTCCACCCAATCTACCCAATGTAACGGTGGTTAGTGTGTATATAGTGCAAGTCATGACATCATGCACATATTATGCATTGTGCATTTACTTATATTTGCTGCACTTGTTTGAGCTTTGATTGCTAAATTTGATTGACATGCATTTACGGTTATGATTTGTATTTTATTATATGATCTGGATATGTTCAGCAGTATTAGCAGTGTATGGAGGTGTTAGGGGGGATTTCTGATTTTTCCCTACTTACAGGGTTTCCAGTTATGGTTTATTTTGTATAGAGACATTTAGTTTATGTTCTTTATTTCGGAGACTGTATACTCTTTGTTTCTTTATGCTTGTTTTATCCTTTTATATACCATGCATTTATCTGTTCTTATACCCGCAGAGTTCCATCCAGAACACATCACCCCTCGTCCTCCTTTTTGTTTCAAGTAGGCGATAATCGCATCTCGTGCCGCCAGGAAAGAATCCAGCTGTCAGTCCCTAGTCTTGAGTAGGTTGTTTTCGTTTTCATACTTTTGTGTTATTTTTATTGTATTGGTGTCGCTTTGGTTTTGTCATTATTTTGGATGGTATTGATTTTTCATTAGATGTGTATTTAATTGTTTCCACTGGATTTTGATTTGTTGTATTTTAGTTTATGAAAATTTATTTATTTTGAATATCATTTTTTATGTAAATAATTATCTGTGTGGTGGTGTTTGTGTAAATGCCAGCCAAGTGTGACTGAGCTATATCATTATGGTTGAGGTGTGTGTATGTATGAGTTTCAGATTGTCTGTCGTACAGGGGAGTTGTTGTCGATTTTCGAGAGAGCACGGGC
>JAGFNQ010000766.1:96029-166546 GCA_024364735.1 Boesenbergia rotunda
GTGGTCGCGGCGGCCGAGCGTGTGTCGCCGGCGGCCGGCGGTGGTCGCCGGCGGCCGGCGGTGGTCGCCGGCGGCCGGCGTGGGTCGTCGGCGGCGGCGTGGTCGCCGGCGGCCGGCGGTGGTCTCGGCGGCCGGCGGTGGTCGCCGGCGGCGGCGGTGGTCGCCGCGGCCGCGGTGGTCGCCGGCGGCCGGCGCGTGGTCGCCGGCGGCGGCGGTGGTCGCCGGCGCCGGCGGTGGTCGCCGCGCGGCCGGCGGTGGTCGCCGGCGGCCGGCGGTGGTCGCCGGCGGCCGGCGGTGGTCGCCGGCGGCCGGCCGGTGGTCGCCGCGGCCGCGGTGGTCGCCGGCGGCCGGCGGTGGTCGCCGGCGGCCGGCGCGGTGGTCGCCGGCGGCCGGCGGTGGTCGCCGGCGGCCGGCGGTGGTCCGGCGGCGGTGGCCGGTGGTCGCCGGCCGGCCGGCGGTGGTCGCCGGCGGCCGGCCGCGGTGGTCGCCGGCGGCCGGCCGCGGTGGTCGCGGCGGCCGGCCGGCGGTGGTCGCCGGCGACGGCCGGCCGGCGGTGGTCGCCGGCGGTGGTCGCCAACCGGCCGGCCGGCGGCGACCAACGACTGTCACCGTCCGACCGACGACTTTACAAGCTGTAATGTAATCCAGATTACGAAGGTTTTGGTTTGTAATCTAGATTACAAATCATCAACCTCTTTTGTAATCGAGATTACATTACATTACAATCTTCAAGTGATTCCAAACAAAGGAATCCAACGTGTAATGTAATCTCGATTACATTACAGGGTGGATTACACCCTACCAAACGCAGCCTTAATCATCTTAATAATCAAATTAATCAAACATTTATCTAGTTTTATCAATTAATTACATAATTAATGGTTTAACAAATTATCTAACAAAATTAATTGGTAATTTAACTAATTAATTAACTGATTAATTATTGAATTAATCAAATTAATTGAACTAATTACTCTAATTAATTGAATTAATTAATCAAATTAATTAAAGCAATTACCTAATTAAAACCCTAGCTAAACCCTAGCTAACCGGAGCAGGCGCCGCCCGGCCGCACTGGGCCGCGACCGGCAGCAGGCGCCGCATGCAAATGCGAGGCCGCGCGAGACCGCGGGAGGACGAGCGAGGCCGCCGGAGGCCGCGCGCAGTAGTGCCAAGACCCGTGGCTGGCCGGAGAAGACGTGACGGCGCCGCGTGAGCACAAAAAAACGAGAATATACTGCAAATGGAGCTTAACTTGCGTACCTGGGATCGGAGGAGGGTTCGCCGGAGGAGAATCGCTTCAATCGCTCGACAGTCGCTCGGGTTCGTGTGGCCGCGGGGGAAGGGGGCGCCGCCCTTTTTTAAGTAATTTTGCGACGGACTAACTTGTCCGTCGCCGATTAGCGACGGAGTTGACCAATTCCGTCGCTGAATTGAGGGGTTTGACCCGTCGCCTAACACTAGCGACGAAATATTTATATTATCCGTCGCAATAGCGACGGACTTTTGACGATGCCCGTCGTTATAGTCATGAGTTTGACTTGCCGCGGTACTTTGGCGATGGATACTATATATCTGTCGCCATTTGCGACGGACAATTAAAAATGTCCGTCGTAATAGCTTGTTATTTTTGTAGTGATAGCCCTTAAGTATTGAAACTATCCTTTGTAGATTATCAATTTGATCCATTAGAGGAGAATTATTATCTAATTTAAACTCAAAATATTTTATAAGAAGAAACTTATCTGATCTTGTATGGCATATTCATGCTCTAAAGTTGTCCATATCTCTCTTGGATTCTTCATTGTCGTGAACAGATCATAGAGCGTGTCCGAAAGTGTGTTGAGGATGTGACCTCTGCTGGATATTTTATGTCGTGGACTAGCATAAATAATTTAGTTATAATTTTGATTATATTCTAGATTAATTAGATGTCAAATTATGTGGATATGGTGTTGTTTGGTTATTGTTATTGGGCTTAGCTATAATGGGAAGGCTTGACCATTTTTTTCTAATCTGCAAAGGCCCCTACTCCTAACCCTAATATAAAGTGGTCGTTGCCCCATTGAAACGACACGTTTTTTTTTGTAATTGACGGGGTGATAGGAGGAGTTACTCTCTGCCGCTTGAATTCTCTCATAGGAAATCATGGACTCAATGATGTCTTCCGCTCCAGATAATTCTAGCACCTAATTATATCTATTGTATTTATCTATCATTTGTCGTATTTGGAATTGGATTTCGATTTGTCGTCAAAACATTGGATTTCGATTTGTCGTCAAATGGTATCAGAGCGAATCTAATTCTGATACGACAGTGAATTTACTGTTTAAATCAGGTGTTAAGGATTTATTTCGAATTCATTAAGCCCTTCGTGGAGTATAAAATTTCACATCTACTGACATCAAAATCAAAATCATGAATTTTCATCCAATATAGACCAAGAGCAATGATGTTAATTGTTGCAAACTTTTTTGTACGTGGCTATAGTCCGAATTCTTTTCTGGTTAAAGAGAAGAAATTGAATCTGAAATGAAGAATGCGGCAACTTGATTTGAAGGAAGAACATGAATAGTTAGCTTACTGACCGAGCAATTAATTCCTTTCTCTCATGTTTTTTTTGGAACATTGACCGAGCAATTGGTGCGATGAACGTGGAGAAATACTCATTCATTTGGATTTTAAGTTTTTTTTAACTTAAGGGGGAAAAACATTTTTTTTTGATGAATTTTATTTATTTTCTAGAGATCAGAATTAAGCATTATTCATTTTCTATTACATAAATTGTTTTGGCGCTCTCCAAATTATGGTCTAAATTATTTTGTTCGTGCATATTTTGATTATTATGATATGTCATATTGCTATTATGAAATTTTATGATATATTTCTGAGGTATGCACATTTTAGACCATTTGATACTATTTTGGGTATTTTTCATAGTAGTGAGCTTACCTTCGCGGGACAGATTATGATAAAATACTATTATTGAAAAATTATTATTATTAATGTGGCGTTAGGAATTATTTTGATAATGCACATACCCTATCAGTTTGTCTTTATTGATATAGTTCCTAATGATTGGTAATTATATTTTAAAGTTCTCAATATCCTCTCGATATTAGCTTTAAGAATATAATTATTTTTTGTGATATGGGAGTTATTTTATGCATTGTAATTCGGGACCCTTCGGCGGGATTGCTTTTGCATGAGATAATTTTATTATGGTCATAAGCTCTATTTCTTTTGTTGGATATGCTTGATAACAAATCTCCCATTAATGTACAAATTCCAGCTTTGCCTATGAGTATGAACTCTTTACCAAAGTTGAATGGAACTAATTATGAGGACTAGGTTGACTCTGTTAAGTTGTTCCTTGTTATTTCTAACGTTGATGCTGCCCTTACTGAGAATGAGCCTGAAATTCCCACACCTGAGTCTTCCGCTGCTGTTATAAGAAAACATGATAAGTGGGCTCATTCTAATAAAGTATGTCTTATGACTATGAAGTTCACTATAGACAAGACCATCAAAGATAATATTCCTGAGATAAACAGTGCTAAAGAGTTTCTTGTGTATATAGGCAAGAAATTCAAGAAATTTGACAAGACAAATGGCCTCCTATCTTTCATTACTGACAAAAACTAGATATGATGGTGTGTCGGGTGTGCGCGAGCATGCCATGAAGCTCACCAATTGGTACAATAAGTTGAAATCCATGAAAGTGGAATTAGGAAGTGATTTTTTGGTCTGACAAGTATTAGGCTCTCTTCCTTCTGAATTTGATATTCTTAAAACTCCCTATAATGCACAAAAGGAGGAGTGGTCTATTGATGAGCTTGTAGCCATTCTTAGTCAGGAGGAGCAAAATATGAGAAAGGGTAAGGGACAAGTTGTTCAGTTGGTTTCTCATAAGAGTCATGAGCAAAAGAAGAAATATTTTAAGGGGAAGAGTAACAAGCCTCAATTCAAGAAGAAGTGGAGTGATAAATCAGGACCTTCCTCAGTTCATGAAGATGGCGAATCATCTGGTATTAAAAAGAGATTTAATGGCATTTGCAAGTTTTGTGATGTATTCGGGCACAAACAATCTGACTGTTTTAAGTTTAAGAAGTGGTTAGAGATGAAGCAAAAGCAAGGTATTCATCGTGCTCTAGTGTGCTTTAAATCTAATCTTGTAGATGTACCTTCTCATACTTGGTGGTTAGACTCAGGTAGGACAATTCATATTACAAAATCTGTGCAGGAGCTCAAAACCAAGAGAAGACCAAATGAAGGGGAGATGTTTGTTGCAGTTGGAAATGAAATGAATGTCAATGTAGAGCACATAGGAGTAGTTGCTTTGAAATTAAGTGGTGGACATGAGTTGGTTTTGCAAGACACTGTTTGTGTACCTTCTATGAGAAGGAATTTAATTTCAGTTTCTGTTTTGGATGATTGTGGTTACTCTTTCCATTTTGGATCTAATAAAGCTATTTTATATTATGAATCTACTATTGTTGGTTATGGTGTCAAGTTGAATGACATGTATATGTTGAATCTTGATCCTCTTTCTATTGAAACACGTCATACCAATGTTAATAATGTTGTTAGGCAAAAACGTGAAAAAGTTATTGAGAACTCTTTTATGTTGTGGCATCAGATATTGGGGGCATATATCTCGAGAACGGATGGAGAGATTGATCAAGGAGAATATTCTTCATAGTGTGGACTTCTCAAATTTTGACACTTGTGTTGATTGTGTGAAAGGGAAGTTTATTGCTGGAGTTAGAAAGAATAGAGTTGTTAGAAGTGATGGGATATTGCAGTTGATTTATACATATATCTGTGGGCTAATTACTCCCATTTCTTTGGGAGGATATAGATATTTCATTATTTTTATTGATGATTTTTCAAGATTTGGCTGGATTGATTTGTTGCGTGAAAAATCAGACTCTTTAGATGTTTTTAAGACTTTTAAAGCCGCCGTTGAGTTGAAATTTGGCACACAGGTTAAAAGTGTTAGATTTGATAGAGATGGCGAATTCTATGGAAGGTATGATGAAACTGGCAGGAATCCTGGTCCTTTTGCAAGGTTTTTACAGGATTGTGGTATTGAGACACAGTATACTATGTCTGGCACTCCGCAGCAAAATGGTGTTGCTAAAAGGCGAAATCGTACTCTCATGGAGATGGTTAGATGTATGCTTAGCCATTCAAGTCTTCTTGATTTTCTATGGGGAGAAGCCTTAAGGACAGCAGCTTATATTTTAAATCATGTGCCAAGTAAGTCAGTTCCAAGGACCCCATATGAACTTATGACAGGGAGAAGGCCTACTTTGAAGCATTTTCGTGTGTAAGGCAGAAGTCAAGGTCTACAATCCAGAAATAAAGAAGCTTGATCTTAAGACGATTAGTGGGTTTTTTGTAGGATATTGTGTTGGATCTAGGGGGTTCTAAATTTTATTGTCCAACTCATACCACTAGAGTTGTTGAATCTGACCGTGCTATCTATTTTGAAAGCGATTTAGAACATGTTGCAACTCAAGAGCCACGTGTAGTTAACTTCAGAGAAGAGTATGTCAATATTCATGTACCATTGCTCCTTTGCCGGAATCTATGCCAGTCATTACCACTCATGATGAAGTCACTGATCCCATTGTTGATGCTAATGTTGATATGCATGTTGACTATGATGTTCAGAATCCTAATGTTATTATGCCTCAATTGAGGCGATCTCAACGTGTTCCCACATCTACTGGGTCTACTAGATTCAAGGATTATGTTGTTTATTTGCAGGAACATGAGTTTACTTGTGTTGGGGATTCTGACCATATTACTTTCCATGAAGCCATTTCTGATTCTCACAGTTCACAGTGGCTGGTTGCTATGGAAGATGAATTAGCTTCTATGCGAAAGAATGATGTTTGGGATTTGGTGGTATTGCCCGAAGGTTGCAAATGTATTGGTTGTAAATGGGTTTTTAAGATCAAACGTGATGCTAAAGGAGAGATAGAGAGGTACAAGGCCAGACTTGTTGCTAAAGGGTATAACCAGAGAGAAGGCATAGATTATAAAGAGACGTTCTCTCCTGTCTCTACTAAAGACTCTTTTCGTGTTGTGATGACCTTAGTTGCTCATTTTGATTTAGAGCTTCATCAAATGGATGTTAAGGCAGCATTCTTGAATGGTGATTTATTTGAGGATGCCTATATGGATCAACCTGATGGTTTTGTTGAAAGTGGTAAGGAGCACATGGTTTGCAAATTGAAAAGATCTATTTATGGTTTAAAACAAGCTTCTAGACAGTGGTACTTAAAGTTTGATCATATTATAAGTTCTCTTGGTTTTGAAGAAAATACTGTTGATCAGTGCATTTATTTAAAAAAGAGTGGGAGAAAATTTTTTATTCTTGTTCTTTATGTTGATAACATCCTTTTGGCTAGTAATGATGTGAGTTTTCTGAATGAGACTAAACGGATGCTTACGACTCATTTTGATATGAAAGACCTTGGTGATGCATTTTTTGTTTTGGGTATTGAGATTCGTCATGATAGATGTCGTGGTATCCTTGGTTTGTCTCAACAATGATATATTGATAGAATCCTGAACCAGTTCAATATGCAATCTTGTAAGTACTGTGTTGCACCGATTCAAAAGGGTGAGAAGTTGTCTAATGATCAGTGTCCTCAAACTGAAAGCGAAATGACAAATATGAAGAAAATTCCATCTTCTTCCGCTGTTGGCAGCCTTATGTATGCTTAAGTTTGTATACGTCCTGATATTGCTTTTGTTGTTGGTGTACTTGGGAGATACTTAAGTAAACCTGGTGTGGCACATTGACAGGTCATAAAACGTGTTTTGAGGTATCTGAAAGGTACCAAAACTTACATGATCACATATAGGAGATCAAATCATCTTGAGGTAACAGGTTATTCTGATTATGGTGGTTGCCCAGATGATCATAAGTCCACATCAGGTTATGTATTCATGTTAGCTGGAGGAGCTATTTCTTGGAAGAGTGTCAAACAGACTCTTACAGCTACATCAACCATGGAAGCAGAGTATATAGCTAGTTATGAGGCCACACGTTAAGCGATATGGTTGAGAAACTTTATTGCTGAGTTTGATTTTGTGGAAAGTATCTCTAGACCTCTTACTATATATTGTGATAACTCTGTTGTGGTGAGTTTCTCTCTTAATAATAAGATCTCAAAGAGGACAAAACACTTTGAGACAAAGTTTATGTTTGTAAGAGAGAAGATCCAAGAGTTTAAAACTATTGTCAAGCATATCCCTACAGAGCTAAATATTGCTGATCCCCTAACAAAAGACATAACTGTTAAAGCCTTTGTTGACCATGTGACCCGTATGGGTGTATTGAGGTCTTTTGATATTTTGGATTAGTGGGAGTTTATGTTTATATTTTGTTATGACTTCATACTCGTAATATTTGAGACATTGTTCAAATAAATAGCTATTGTTGTTATTTTTTATTTGCCATATGATTATTCTGTACAATTTTTTTTATTATTATAATTATTATTGTGTGTGTGTGTCTGTGTATATATATATTGTGATGACATATTATGGAGATATTTTGGACCCAATCTCAATCTTGTTGTTATCATATGACTTCTTGGGTAGATGCTTGGGCCATTTGTTGGGAATAACACTTTTGTTCAAATTTTGACATGTCATTTTGTTGTGTTTTCTCATTTATCCATATTCCACTTTGTTGTTGGGTCACTGGATACAAGTGTCGTGCGATGCATGATATCATTATTCCTTCGAGTGTGATTTTTGTTGGTGTAATCTTGGTTAGGTCAGGGTTGACCTAGGTTGACTAGGCTCGGGTGAGCCGATGTCTGATAAGCTTGGTGAACTTATGTTTGGATGTTTCGATGTTTGATAATTATGTTTGAATATCGTATGATGTCAAGTGAGTCAAGGTTGACTGGAAACTTGACTAGGTGAAGTTCAGGTGGATCGGGGAGATCGCATGCTGGCATGGGAAAAGACCTAGTAGGACTAGGCACACCTAGTGGGACTAGGTGAAGTCCAGGTGGATCGGGGAGATCACACGCTGGCATGGAAAAAGAACTAGTGGGACTAGGCACACCTAGTGGGACTAGGCACACCTAGTGGGACTAGGTGAAGTCCAGGTGGATCGGGGAGATCACATGCTGGCATGGGAAAAGTCCTAGTGGGACTAGGCACACCTAGTGGGACTAGGTGAAGTCCAGGTGGATCGGGGAGATCACACGCTGACATGGAAAAAGACCTAGTGGGACTAGGTGAAGATCAGGTGGATCGGGTAGATCGCACGCTGGCAAGGTGGAAGTCTATCGAGAGACTAGACCTAACTCGAGGGTTAGGCAAACCTGATTGAGAATCAAGTTAAGTCCTAGTTGAGAGCTAGGATGGAGAAATCCAGGTTGGTCAAAGGGGTTGACCGTGAAGTCCAAGTTGGTCAAAGGGGTTGACCGTGAAGTCCAAGTTGGTCAAAGGGGTTGACCGTAAAATCGAGGTTGGTCAAAAGGGTTGACCGTGAACACAAGTTAGGTTGGTCTCAATCGATTGGGTGATCGATTGGGTTATTGTCTCGCGAGAACAAGAAGGATCTTAATCAATTGGGTAATTGATTAAGAAGGGCTGTAATCAATTGGGTAATTGATTAAGCAGGATCTTAATCAATTGGGTAATTGATTAAGGAGAGAGTGAATCGATTAGGTAATCGATTAAGAGAGTTTTATTGTGAGAACAGAAGGTGGCTGAATCGATTGGGTAATCGATTCAGCCTTCCCTTAATCGATTGGTCAATCGATTAAGAGCAGTCTTAATCGATTGGCTAATCGATTCAGGTTCAAAAACTAGCCGTTGAACGGCTAAATGACGTGGTAATCGATTGGGTAATCGATTAGGAAACCCTAGGCGTCGGGTATAAGGGTTTTTCACGCAGGTTTTGAGCCACAACTCTTCTCCCCTTCTTCTCCTTCATTGGTGCTATCTCAAGGGAAGTCTTGGAGGACTTTGCTGCTGCATTTCCAAGATTCTAGAGGCAACCACAAGCTTGAAGATAGCAAGGAAAGCAAAGAGAGTTTATTCATTGTAAATCTTGTAAGATTTCATTTGTATTTTGCTTTGTTTCTTGTTGTATCTTCTTGAAAGCTTGTAAGAGGTTTCTCCACCTCAAGAAAGAGATCTTTCATAGTGTATGAGAGAGTGAGGAGAGTGGATCCTTGGATTAGTCACCCGACCGGGGTAGATACCAAGTAAAATCCAATGTGTTAGCATTGCTTGAAGTCTTCCGCCGCGACAAATCATCTACAAGCAAATCGGAGCTAATCACCCCCCTCTAGCTCGTCTACTGTTCCTAACAATTTTCTGTATTGTTGGGATGTTTGTAGTCCCATTTTGGACCTTTTTTTCGTGGTTTGTGTTGGCTTATTTTGGCATCTTGTTGTGGCCACATATTGTTGATTAATCTGATATATCATAATACAACTATTTATGCTGTCCAAGTGGAAGAATGCTGGATATTTTATGTCGTGGACTAGCATAAATAATTTAGTTATAATTTTGATTATATTATAGATTAATTAGATGCCAAATTATGTGGATATGGTGTTGTTTGGTTATTGTTATTGGGCTTAGCTATAATGGGAAGGCTTAACCCATTTTTTTCTAATCTGCAGAGGCCCCTACTCCTAACCCTAATATAAAGTGGTCGTTGTCTCATTGAAACGACACGGTTTTTTTGTTTGTAATTGACGGGGTGATAAGAGGAGTTACTCTCCGTCGCTTGAATTCTCTCATAGGAAATCATGGACTCAATGATATCTTCCGCTTCAGGTAATTCTAGCACCTAATTATATCTATTATATTTATCTATCATTTATCGTATTTGAAATTAAATTTCGATTTATCGTCAAAATATTGGATTTCGATTTGTCGTCCCCTACACAACACCTCATCCTCTTCCCGCTTGACCCATTGCTTCCTTAATTCTTCTCAATCATCATCAGTGGGTGATGGGATCGAAGGAAGATTAAGGTTGAGCATGTAAGTGATCCTCAATGCGGTGAGAAAGAACATCAACTTGTCTTTCCACCGGTTGAAGTTTGTTCCTGTCCCATCAAACCTGTCTTGTTTGACAATGTCTTGATTCATAATCTTGATGGCAGATTCTTGAGTGGACTCCATGGTTATGAATAAATACACTCTTTAAGATTGTTAAGGAACTTGGGTTGGTGAGGGAATGTTTGTATCTAAGGCATGTAAACACTTTCCTTAAAAAGTTTATTGCTAGACCGGATTATATGGACAATCTCTTATAGGATACAATAGATTCATAAACAACAAAGTAGCAAGTTCTTTGATTGTTTGTATAAGAATGTAGAATGATTGTAGTCAGTTTAATCCACCCAAGAAGCCTTATTTATAGAGTTCTTAGGCTTAACAATTGTTATTCCAACAATCACATTGGTTCACAAAAAGACATAACTTTTGGTTCACAAAAAGACCCAACTCTTGATTCACAAAGAGACCATTGCAATACAAACTAAATTTCTATATTGCCTACCTTGCTTATCCTGCGCGTCTCTTCATCTTCCCAATTTGGAAGTTAGTGTGTATATCATATTAAAGAATGCAGTCGCCTAAAGAATTTGGGCCCTTAATGGAGGTTAAATAATGCATAATCAAATAAAATTCAAATTAAACTTGAAATATATAAGTTCAAACTTAAACAAGTTATTTTAAACTCGACTTAGCTTAATTTGATTATCTTATGAAAATCAGATAAATTTAAACATCACAAAACTTAGCTGAGTGTGCTTACCTAGTTTACCGCTGTAAACTCATAGAAGCAAAATACACCATCAGGATTAGAATTGTTAATAGAGCAAGCAAGGAAGTTTTTCAGGATTAAATTATTTCTGTAATATCACAATCTCAAATATTATTGTTCCATGTTAATTTTTTAACAATTCAGATACCCAAACTTGGGCCGAGACTAATTTTCCAAAGTCGTTGACCGAGTAGCCACGCAACCACCGAGTAGCCACGCAACCGATACTCTTTTCTTGGGTGCGTCTGACATTGAAGAATGCCATAAATCCATTGCAATTTCATATACAGATCGACTTTGAGCCCAATTGAGGCCCAATATAAGAAAGTTTAGCTTATGATTATTTAAGTTGGCGGGGCCGAGTGAACGACCTTTTACCATCTTACTTATGGATAAAAATTATTTTTCTTTATCAATCATTTGTTTTGATTTAAAAAACACACATATAGATAGATAATGAATTTATCCCAATTTATTTACTTGTTTTATCTCGTATTATATAATTTTTTTTAATCTGAATATTCAGCTAGTATATTAATCTTGAGATGACCTGTTCGGTCACTCACGTTCGTATCTTTGTCACTTTCACTCTTTAGCACTTTAGGAAGAAAGATGGGAAGGAGAAGAGTGGAGCTTAAGAAGATCGAGAACAAGATCAACCAGCGAGTTACCTTCTCCAATCGCCATGACGACCTACTCAGAAAGGCCTACGAGCGCTTTGTCCTCTGTGGAGGTCACACTCATCATCTTCTTCAGCTGCAACAATCCTGAATTGGGTATCAAAGAGATAAAGTCACAATCATTCATAAACTTGTCTACACAGTAAACTAAACATATATAATAATGAATATACTAAAACATAAAAATCACCTTATTCATCCAAAGTGTTTCTAGTTAGGCTTTCCGGTAAGCAGATAAGTAAGATTCTGTGTTATTTAGTGCAAGATTTAAGATAAAAAGTTACCTTACTCACTATTGTGTTTAGTTTATTAGGTAGACAACGGCCATGAATGATAGTGACCATTAAACAAATATAAATTTAATATCAAATTTTAACGACGAAAATAATAAATAATAAATTGGTAACAAAAAATATATATATATAAAGAAATCTTCAGTAAAAAAAATATTTCATTAAAAAATTTGCAATAAAAAATTTTTGGCACAAAATCATTGACAAAAAAAAATTATTATTGCAAAATTAGTTATAAATTAAGGACATATTTTATCATAAATTTTATGACGAATTATTTAATTCATCACTAATTTATAATGAATTAAAAAAGCATCCCATATTTCTTAAGATATTATTAAATGTAAATAAGGTTTCATTAATTTTAATTTTAAAAAAATTATTTTTGTTAAAGCTTTATTAATCTTGAGACATTATTTAGTTATTTAGTTGTATTATAGTATTTTATAAGTTATCTATGTATTGGAAATAATTAATTTTTTATAAAATTTAATATCTCAAATATCTATCTATCTATTAATATCTATAAAATACAATTTTACATGCAGACGTGACATTCACAGAGAGCTAAGGATTTCCGCCTAAATCGAATATAAATTTTTTAAATAAAAAATTTATAATTAAAAATACAAATTCAAAAGAAAATATATAATTACAAATCCTAAAAAGAAAAATTCAATCTTAATCCAAAATAAAAATTTTAAAAAATAATTGATCAAATTCAAAAAAGATAATTCAAAAAATAATTTTGATGTAATATAAATGATAGTCCCATATCCGAAGTTGCCAAGATGAATTACATACAGAGCAATTATAAAAATGACAAAGAACGGTAAAGCAACTCATACCTTTCTCGGTCTTTTGGTTAAGATCAAATGTAATATCTGTTCTTATCAACAGTAGTTTGCTACTAGGGTTTTCATGTGTCGCCCGTGTATTGCACTATAGCATAGGCTTGACACACCTCTATTAAAGCAAAGTAAACTTTAAATCGCATTTACATTCACAATCCTTATAAAACTTATGATCACCATTAATATCGTATATTATAAAAAATAATACAATATCTTATATTGACATGAATCCATGATGAAATAAAATTACTTTTTATTTTAATTTTTTATTTAATAATAAAAATTGACATATATATATTATCATTAAACATGTTATTTGAATTGTATAAGATTAAAAAAATCAAAGTTCAAAAATTTTTCTTTTAAAAAGTTATTGACTTCACATTTCACTGTGAAAGACTGAGATGAATGTTGACTTGATAAGATGAGTATTCACGATTTAGTATACTCACTATTGTGTTTAGTTTATTAGGTAGGCAACGGCCATGAATGATAGCGACCATTAAACAAATATAAATTTAATATCAAATTTTAACGACGAAAATAATAAATAATAAATTGGTAAAAAAAATATATAAAAAGAAATCTTCAGTAAAAATAATATTTCATCAAAAAATTAACAATAAAAAAATTTTGGCGCAAAATCATTGATAAAAAAAATTATTATTGCAAAATTAGTTTTAAATTAACGACTAATTTTATCATAAATTTTATGATGAATTATTAATTCATCACTAATTTATAATGAATTAAAAATTCATCCCATATTTCTTAAGATATTATTAAATGTAAATAAGGTTTCATTAATTTTAATTTAAAAAAAATATTTTTGTTAAAGCTTTATTAATATTGAGACATTATTTAGTTGTATTATAGTATTTTATAAGTTATCTATGTATTGGAAAATAATTAATTTTTTATAAAATTTAATATCTCAAATATTTATCTATCTATCTATCTATCTATCTATTAATATCTATAAAATACAATTTTACATGCAGACGTGGCATTCACAGAGAGCTAAGGATTCCCGCGTAAACCTAATACAAATTTTTTAAATAAAAAATTTATAATTAAAAATATAAATTCAAAAGAAAATATATAATTACAAAACTTAAAAAGAAAAATTCAATCTTAATCCAAAATTAAAATTTTAAAAAATAATTGATCAAACTCAAAAAAGATAATTCAAAAAATAATTTTGATGTAATATAAATGATAGTCTCATATCTAAAGTTACCAAGACGAATTACATACAGACAATTATAAAAATGGCAAAGAACGGTAAAGCAACTCATACCTTTCTCGGCCTTTTGGCTAAGATCAAGTGTAATATCTGTTCTTATCAACAGTAGTTTGCTATTAGGATTTTCATGTGTCGCTCGTGTGTTGCACTATAGCATAGTCCTAGCACACCCCTATTAAAGCAAAGTAAACTTTAAATCGCATCCACATTCACCATCCTTATAAAACTTATGTTCATCATTAATATCGTATATTATAAAAAATAATACTATATCTTATATTGATATAAATCCATGATGAAATAAAATTACTTTTTATTTTTATTTTTCATATAATAATAAAAATTGACATATATATATATTATCATTAAACATGTTATGTGAATTGTATAAGATTCTCGTGCATCGCCTATTACACTAGTTATTTTTAAAATTTAAGTTTGTTGTTTAAAAAAATAATTTTAAAAATAAATCTAAATCATTAATATTAGATGGCATGTCATGTTTAAAAAAAAATCATAGTTCAAGCATTTTTCTTTTAAAAAGTTATTATCAAACAAATTTAACTTTTCATTATTTTCTATATTTTAAATTATTCACGCCTATTTTGAAGTAAAGATGAAAGGATTAATAATATAATTAAAATAATTAATTATAAAAGATTCTTAAGTTAAAAATTTTACCTCGTCGATTTCCTTTTTAACAAATTATTTGTTTCTTTTAAATATATATTTCTCAAAAAAATTTGATTTTTATATTTATTTCATTTATCATTTTTTTAATGGATATTATTCCGGAACGAGTCATCGACGATGACCAGTCACGGAGACTCGGCCAGCGTGGAGGTTATTATGCCCAGGAGGAACTTGGAAGGTCTGCGAAGTTAACACAAGCATTAGGGGACACGCCGGCGGGGATCCGGCGGAGTCCACTCCGACGCTCAAGTTAGTGACTAATTGATCGGCAGGCTTCTGTTTTTCGTGAAACTTTTGCCGACTAATCAATCAGCAGTATTCAATTAATTCAACAAATTTCTATTTTTTGTGAAACTCTTACTAATCGATTTACCAATCATTAGCAATATTCAATCAATCGGTCAATTGATTAACAGACTTTGACCAAAAAAAATCGGCCGGCCTCACGTAGGCGGCGCTCAGGCGGCCGATTAATATGATGATACCTAAAGATATCGACTTTACAAAACGCTAGATGTTCCGTGGGACTAAGTCGGTCACCCCATATTCGTCTACTACCTGGTCAACATTTGTTTTTTTAAAAGAACTACATGGATGACAACGCCCGTGGCCTAATGGATAAGGCGTCTGACTTCTAATCAAGTGACTGTGGGTTCGAGTCCCACCGAGCATGATCATTTTTACCTATCCTAATTATTTGCCCCCGGAGATATGGTACAGTGCGACTAGTCGCTATCTCAGGCATCCGTGGTTCGATTCCTAACTATGACATATTTTGGAGGATTTTATTTATAAATGGGGCGCAAACCCTGGGACACTGGACTTCTAGACCGTGAGCTCTTCCCGATTTATCCTGGTGATCGACAGAAAACATTCGGGGGGCCGGACCGGTTACTCCAGGTTCGTTTGCTACTTGATTCAATATTTTTTTAAAAAGCGCAAGATGGTAGACGACCTTGACACCTAAGTAGTGCCCAGATGGAATAATTTTTCTCTATTAATTAACAATGTTGAATTTGTAAAATACGGCAATTCGAAAATCCGGACCAGAAAATTTTTCGAGATTTTTCCGGATAGAGTCTAGGGATTTCCGGTCCAACGGGAGGAGCCCAAGGGGCTTTATTGTAAAAACTTAAACTTATCAAGGGTTTACAGGTAAATTCTTAAATTACGAAAGGGTAAGTAATCTAACCCTAGAGATTTATGGAGGTGGATTAAAATATAGTGGAGGGTTAGCTAGTTAAAATCTCTACCCTAAAGGTAGAGTGGAATTTCAGAAATTTTGGGAATGATTCGTGGGGGATAAATAGGCATGATGGATTAGTCACGGATTATCTAAGGAAAAGTGTTTTTAATATATATATATATATATATATATATGGAAGAGTTTAATTATATGCGTGTATTCGCCCGTGCCCTAGCCTCTCTCGCTGAACCCCTCTTCCTCTTCACCTCTCCTCGCTCACGAGAAGCCAGCCGAAGTCGCCGCCGACGCCGTGCTCCACCGTCGCCCTTCGATTGCGCCGTGCTGTACCACTCGAGTGGTTCGAAATCGCCACCCGAACGCCCTTTCTTCACGCCAATCGTTGCCGTCGCGCCCTCAAACAGTCGAGAACTCTTCGCCGGCCTTGCTCTATTAGAATCGGCTTCTGCCTGCAGTGTTTGGTTTAATAAGTTCTGAGGGGATTGAAGGTGGTTCTCAAGATGGATCATTAATGGCAAACCTTGGCCGTGAGTTCTGATTTTTGCCGGAGCTGAACAGGGGAGGCTTACATGCGTGCATCACAGGTAAGATGTCGATATGTTAGGGTTTTTCTTTTAGGGATTTCGATACTGGATTGAATTTCTAATCATCTTTAATAGGGCAATTAAAAGAGGGCATTAATTTGTAGGTGGATTGAATTAGATATGGGTTGAAACTGATATTGGTTGTCTTCCTCATTTGGATCGAATTTTGGAGATCCATTGTTTCTTTGGTCGAGTTGGAGGAGTTGTATGTGCCAGCTTGATAGCTATTATGCTTTGTGTTGGGTAAGGAACTTTAGTCCAAATTGAATCTGAAGATGGTTTTGTGGATTAGACCAGTATATTCTAATCTTGTGCAGTATGATAAATAAAATCTTGGATGTTGATCTATTTCATTTGGGTGAGAATTAGTTGTCAATCAGTTTAAGCCTTTTTGCTCTGGGTTTTGGATTTAATCCACTATGTATTCTTTGGGTTGTTTAGCTCTGTTTGATCTGTTATATGTCGTGAGTGTTTGAGTGGCATTTGTTTCATGGGAGCTCTTGTTGGATGGAATTAGAGGTTGGTTGAGCCATTGGTTGAACTACGGATTAGGTTAAATTTGAGATTGAACCTAAACTTGATCGATTCGGGTTTTGAAAAACCTAACTTGAATCTAATCTAAGTAACTTGGGATAATTATGGTTACTCATTTAATTGTGATTAATTAAATGAGACAGGATAATTAGGACGATCCTAATAAGTTGAGGTAATTCGTTTAGCTATAAATTATATGATTGTAGCTAAACACTATGCCTTTGCTACAGGGCACTGACTTGCTTTCGGACTTCTGGATGGGAGGTTCTTATTTGATACGAGCATCTACTTTGAGGCGGGTACCCTTTGACTTATCTTTTAGATATTGTCATATTGCTATGCATGGTTGGTTATAGATAGCAGTAAGATTATACGCTAGCCTTGTTTATTATGCCTGTCCTGGATACTTGTTAGTTATCCCTGAGTTATTATGCCTGTCCTGGATACTTGTTAGTTATCCCTGAGTTATTATGCTTGTTCTGGATACTTGTTGTTTAACCCTGAGTTATTATGCTGTTAGTTTCATACAGTCTCAGGTATTGTCATATCTATATGTATGCTTAGATATCGGGATGTATCTCTTGTATTTGACATGAGGGATGTATGTGTGTATATCATACATCATTCTTGCATTGTTGCATGCCGGCGATCAGCAACTCCCTTGTGGTTGAGCCTAATCGTCTTTCGGTACATGATATGCGCACACGGCCACTCATGGGTTAGTGGATACCGTAGGATGTGCGCATTTGCCCTGTATTGCTCCGTTCGGCCACTATGAGGAGAGTGAGCGCGGGCGTGGTAGCAGCCAGGGGTCCCTTCTCGTACTGAGCCACGAGGAGATGAGAGCGGAGCTCCCCCATTGCTTGGGGTAGGGGGGGTGGTCCTCCGCCAGCATCCTGTCCACTCGGTCACTCAGGAGCAGTGATGGCAGGGTGCGTACAGTTTGTCACAGCTCTACCCACGCAGACGTCGTGGACGATATCTTGACTGGGACTAGGGGGTGACACATGTCATTGCACCATGTGCATATTTTGCATCGTGCATTGTTTGCTGCACTTGATTCTTGCACTTGTTTGACATGCATATTCTGGAGATTTGTTATTTGAGATTATATGTCTAATGATATTCCCTTGGTACTTATTATCCTCTTTTCAGGTTAGATGGATTCTGGTATGTATCTACCTCAGTATTTTCAGTACTAGTTTTTTCATATTGTTGATATGAGACTGTATTAACGTAGATGCTTATTGTTATTATAACATACTATGCATATCTGCTGGGTATTCGCTGAGTTATGGACTCACCCCGTTGCCATATATTTTTATTTCAGGTTGAGATATTTGGAGTCGCCAGAAGAGCCCAGTAGCCAGTCCCTACCCATCGCGACCGCAGGATTTTGTTTTATCCTGTGTAGTACATTGTTTTATATCCCATTTAGTGATTTGTATATGTCATATGTGTCGTGTGCCCTAAGGGGTTTGTGTATTGGTTGTTTCGCCGTAAGTCGGACCGGTCCGCAGTCAGGTATGGTTTATTATGTTTTATTGTTATGGTTTTCTTAGTGTCTATCTATATTTTGAGGCCTGAGGCCAATTAAACTGCGTGGTGATGCTATATATGTTGTGTGTATGTGTAAATTGTCCGCCGGACAGGGGAGGTGCTGTCCGATTTTCTATCGGATCAGCGGCTCCTGGGTCTCGGGGCGTGACAGAATTGATTAAATTAATATTCAATCGATTAGCTAATCGATTGATGGACTTCTATTTTTCGTGAAATTCACGCCAATCAATTGACTAATTGATCGGCAGGCTTCTATTTTTCGCGAAACTTTTGCCGACTAATCAATCGGTAGTATTCAATTAATTCGACAAATTTCTATTTTTTGCGAAACTCTTACTAATCGATTTATCAATCATTAGCAATATTCAATCAATCGGTCAATTGATTAACAGACTTTGACAAAAAAAAATCGGCCGCCCTCACGTAGGCGGCGCTCAGGCGGCCGATTAATACGATGATACCTAAAGATATCGACTTTACAAAACGCTAGATGTTCCGTGGGACCGAGTCGGTCACCCCATATTCGTCTACTACTTGGTCAACATTTGTTATTTTAAATGTGCTAGATGGATGACAGCGCCCGTGGCCTAATGGATAAGGCGTCTGACTTCTAATCAGGCGACTGTGGGTTCGAGTCCCACCGGGCGTGATCATTTTTACCTATCCTAATTCTTTGCCCCCGGAGATATGGTACAGTGCGACTAGTCGCTATCTCAGACATCCGTGGTTCGATTCCTAACTATGACATATTTTGTAGGATTTTATTTATAAATGGGGCGCGAACCCTGGGACACTGGACTTGTAGACCGCGAACGCTTCCCGATTTATCTTGGTGATCGGTGGAAAACTTTCGTGGGGCCGGACCGGTTACTCCAGGTTCGATTGCTACTTGATTCAATATTTTTTTAAAAAGTGCAAGATGGTAGACGACCTTGACACCTAAGTAGTGCCCAGATGGAATAATTTTTCTCTATTAATTAATAATGTTGAATTGATTAAATTAATATTCAATCGATTAGCTAATCGATTGATGGACTTCTATTTTTCGTGAAATTCACGCCAATCAATTGACTAATTGATCGGCAGGCTTCTATTTTTCGTGAAACTTTTGCCGACTAATCAATCGGTAGTATTCAATTAATTTGACAAATTTCTATTTTTTGCGAAACTCTTACTAATCGATTTACCAATCATTAGCAATATTCAATCAATCGGTCAATTGATTAACAGACTTTGACAAAAAAAAAAAATCGGCCGCCCTCACGTACGCGGCGCTCAGGTGGCCGATTAATACGATGATACCTAAAGATATCGACTTTACAAAACGCTAGATGTTCCGTGCGACCGAGTCGGTCACCCCATATTCGTCTACTACTTGGTCAACATTTGTTTTTTTAAATGTACTAGATGGCTGACAGTGCCCGTGGCCTAATGGATAAGGCGTCTGACTTCTAATCAGGCGACTGTGGGTTCGAGTCCCACCGGGCGTGATCATTTTAACCTATCCTAATTCTTTGCCCCCGGAGATATGGTACAGTGCGACTAGTCGCTATCTCAGGCATTCGTGGTTCGATTCCTAACTATGGCATATTTTGGAGGATTTTATTTATAAATGGGGCGCGAACCCTGGGACACTGGACTTCTAGACCGCGAGCGCTTCCCGATTTATCCTGGTGATCGGTGGAAAACTTTCGTGGGGCCGGACCGGTTACTCCAGGTTCGATTGCTACTTGATTCAATATTTTTTTAAAAAGCGCTAGATGGTAGACGACCTTGACACCTAAGTAGTGCCTAGATGGAATAATTTTTCTCTATTAATTAACAATGTTGAATCGATTAAATTAATATTCAATCGATTAGCTAATCGATTAATGGACTTCTATTTTTCGTGAAATTCACGCCAATCAATTGACTAATTGATCGGCAGACTTCTATTTTTCGCGAAACTTTTGCCGACTAATCAATCGGTAGTATTCAATTAATTCGACAAATTTCTATTTTTTGCGAAACTCTTACTAATTGATTTACCAATCATTAGCAATATTCAATCAATGGTCAATTGATTAACAGACTTTGACAAAAAAAAAATCGGCTGCCCTCATGTAGGCGGCGCTCAGGCGGCCGATTAATACGATGATCCCTAAAGATATCGACTTTACAAAACGCTAGATGTTCCGTGGGACCGAGTCGGTCACCCCATATTCATCTACTACCTGGTCAACATTTGTTTTTTTAAAAGTACTAGATCGATGATAGCGCCCGTGGCCTAATGGATAAGGCGTCGTCTGACTTCTAATCAGGCGATTGTCGGTTCGAGTCCCACCGGGCATGATCATTTTTACCTATCCAAATTCTTTGCCCCCGGAGATATGGTACAGTGCGACTAGTTACTATCACAGGCATCCGTGGTTCGATTCCTAACTATTACATATTTTGCAGGATTTTATTTATAAATGGGGCGCGAACCCTGGGACATTTGACTTCTAGACCGCGAGCGCTTCCCGATTTATCCTGGTGATCGGTGGAAAACTTTCGTGGGGCCGGACCGGTTACTCTAGGTTCGTTTGCTACTTGATATAATATTTTTTAAAAAAGCGCTAGATGGTAGACGACCTTGACACCTATGTAGTGCCTAGATGGAATAATTTTTCTCTATTAATTAACAATGTTGAATCGATTAAATTAATATTCATACGATTAGCTAATCAATTGATGGACTTCTATTTTCGTGAAATTCATGCTAATCAATTGACTAATTGATCGGCAGGCTTCTGTTTTTCGCGAAACTTTTACCGACTAATCAATCGGCAGTATTCAGTTAATTCGACAAATTTCTATTTTTTGCGAAACTCTTACTAATCGATTTACCAATCATTAGCAATATTCAATCAATCGGTCAATTGATTAACAGACTTTGACAAAAAAAAATCAGCCGCCCTCACGTAGGCGGCGCTCAGGTGGCCGATTAATACGATGATACCTAAAGATATCGACTTTACAAAACGCTAGATGTTCCGTGGGACCGAGTCGGTCACCTCATATTCGTGTACTACCTGGTCAACATTTGTTTTTTTAAAAGTACTAGATGGATGACAGCGCCCGTGGCCTAATGGATAAGGCGTCTGACATCTAATCAGGCGACTGTGGGCTCGAGTCCCACCGGGCGTGATTATTTTTACCTATCCTAATTCTTTGCCCCTGGAGATATGGTACAGTGTGATTAGTCGCTATCTCAGGCATCCGTGGTTTGATTCCTAACTATGACATATTTTGTAGGATTTTATTTATAAATGGGGGGCGAACCTGGGACACTAGACTTCTAGACCGCGAGCGCTTCCCGATTTAACATGGTGATCGGTGGAAAACTTTCGTGGGGCCGAACCGGTTACTCCAGGTTCGTTTTGCTACTTGATTCAATATTTTTTTAAAAAGCGCTAGATGGTAGACGACCTTGACACCTAAGTAGTGCCTAGATGGAATATTTTTTCTCTATTAATTAACAATGTTGAATCGATTAAATTAATATTCAATCGATTAGCTAATCGATTGATGGACTTCTATTTTTCGTGAAATTCACGCCAATCAATTGACTAATTGATCTGCAGGCTTCTATTTTTCGCGAAACTTTTGCCGACTAATCAATCGGCAGTATTCAATTAATTCGACAAATTTCTATTTTTTGCGAAACTCTTACTAATAGATTTACCAATCATTAGCAATATTCAATCAATCGGTCAATTGATTAATAGACTTTGACAAAAAAAATCGATCGCCCTCACGTAGACGGCGCTCAGGCGGCCGATTAATACGATGATCCCTAAAGATATCGACTTTACAAAACGCTAGATGTTCCGTGGGATAATTTTAACGCTAGACGGCGCTCAAGCGGCCGATTAATGTTCAGGCGGCATATGAATATCTTAATGCAGCGGAATAATTTTTTTTCTTTATACACATGCGTTTTACCATGCAACTAACACTTGAACATGTATATATGCCTTAACCTATCATTCATGAACATCGCAGCATTGTAACCTAGCATATTAAAGCATAATATTCCTTACTTTATCCATAAGAATCAAAAGTAGCAAGTAACTTATCCATGAGCATCATAAGTTGCAAGTAACTTATTCATAAGCATCATAAGTAGCAAGTAACTTATCATAAGTTTAGCATAGAATCTAAAGAGGCGTTTCAAAACACAAAACATAATAGAAGAGTCTTTTTCCTCTTTTCTCTGCCATGTCACTACCACACACACACTTTTGGCCCCTCCTGCTGCTTCACCTAATAACCTCTTACTTGATCAGCGGTATAAGAAAATAAGACTATAAGCACATAGACTTAGTAAGACCTTTTCCTACTCACAAAACCCATACGTCATATCATACATAAACATATGAAACATTCAACGTAGCATAATTCCGAACATAAAACATAAGCTTACTCTTAACGTAAACATGGGCATAACATAATTACCATTGCATAATTCTTAACATGAATATAAGTATAAACATACTTATCATGACATATTTCTTAACATAAACATAAGCATACACATACTTATCATGGCATATTTCTTAACATGAACGTAAGCATACACATACTTATCATGACATATTTCTTAACATGAACATAAGCATAAACATACTTATCATGGCATATTTCTTAACATGTCATAAGCGTATTCTCAGTATAAAACCTAAGCATAAAACATATCTATCCTGGCATAATGCATAACATGAATGATTTCATGAGTCAAATGCATAAACATAAGGATGCTTAAATTTAAAATCATACTTTTAAATACTTAAACATAATCATAACATTATTGGGGTCTCCGGCTTGTACCACATACATACATCATAAGCGCGCATCCCTAAGTAAATACGAGGTAGCGAGCCCCGACCTACTAGGGTAGGAACAGCTACGGTAGTTCCAAAAATCGGGGCGTTCTTAAGGTGCCCATCCCTGTTGGACAGCTACGGTAGTCCCAGAACCGTGGACAACTTCGGTAGTCCAGAACCGAGGCGTTCTTAAGGTGCCCACCCCTTGGACCCTTACTTCGGTCCGGTACAAGCCCATTCTTAAAAATAAATTACTTCACATGCTTCATCATTCATAGAACATACATGGCATAAACAAAATCTTGTTTCATGTAACATGACATAAGAATAGAACAGCTACGGTAGTTCCAGAACTGTGAACAGATACGGTAGTCCAAAACCGAGGCGTTCTTAAGGTGTCCATCCCTTAATATGACATACACATACTTAACATTTCATCATTCATACTTAACATCATTATACCTTAAAGGCATGAACATTCATCATCATTCATTATCTTCATTCATAGGTATGACATGCATACATCATTTTTTGTCTTAGAGCCATGGTTATCATTTTCATTTATCATCTTCATTCTTAAACATGGCATACGTACATATAATTCATAAAGAATGACATACATCCATATTATTCATAAAACATGACATACATACATATCATTCATAAAGCATGGTATACATACTTAATTAGCATCTTAACACATAAAGCATGCATGATCATGGTTCATAGAAAAACATGCCTAAATCTTTTCATATAAGATACATTTCCCTAGGTCCATGGCACAAGGTCTAAACATTTATAAATCATCATAGCACACGACCTAACATACAACGTCATGGTACAATTTACATGAAATTACGGTTTTAGATCACATAAAAATTCTTATAACATGCTTAATCATTTATATACATCCTAGTAACCCATAAACAAGTCTCTTTTGAAACTTAACCCAACCCAAACCCTAACTTATGCTCTTGGCCGAAAGTTCAATAGGGGAAAGACCCCATCATTCAAGCAACTTGCAAAGGTCTATAGGAAAAAAAAAGAACTCATACATTCATACCATGTCATAGGAAGTCATTTGACCCCATAATTGGAGCCAACTCAAATTCCTAACCCTCTTATTTGTCTTTGGCCGAAACCCTAATGGGTCACAAACACATGAAAAACTTCATAAAATTTCTAACTTACATCTAATACCTTACCTACAATACCATAGAAAGTCATTAGAATCCTTGCTTGGAGTTAACCCTAACTCCTTACTACAAACCCCAACTTGGCCGAAAGTTTACAAGGTCATAGATCATATAAAAACTTCACATAACTCCCCATTAACATTCCTTACAACATGAGAAAACTTAGGAAACATTATTAGAAAGTTAGATCCAAATCTAAACATGAAAATCTTGTGGTGGCCGAAACCCCTTGGAGGTCGTAACCCTAGTTTTCTCAATATATAGTCTAACAAATTCTTATATCATGGAAAATAACTTGAAAACCATTATACCACAAGTGAGGGGGTCTTACCTTGGTTTGTCTTTGATTATCACCTTGAATGGAGAAGCCAAAAGAAAGCTCCTTGACCCTAGGCCTCTCTTTAGCCCTTGTATCCTTGTAGAATGTCTTGGATCTTCAAGATAAAGTCCCCTTGTGAAACTTTTCCAAGGGAGAGGGGTCTTGGTGGGTTTCGACTAGGAGAGGGAAGGAGAAGGAAGGAGTTTTGGTGGATGAAGAGACAAATGCTTAATTGCTAAGTTGTCTCTTCCATTTCCTCCCTCTTATATACTAGATGAAGGAGGCAAGTGAAGAGACATGATGCTATGACTCTTCACTTCCTTTAGCCTCAACTAAAATCCCTTCCCTTTTCCACTAGCACTCCCTTGCTAGGTGAATTGGTTAGTACATGCATGATGGAGTACTAGGTCCAAGGTTCAATCCTTGGTGCATGCACATCATTTATTTATTTATTTATTTTCAAAAATTCCCCTAAGACCCACTTATAATCATACTAATATTCCTAATTAAATCTCATTTATATTTATATTAAATTCTACCTAAAATCCACTAATAATCATGGTATTAGAAAAGTCCATATAAGGCCCATTAGTACTTAGTTTCTCAAATTTAATGGGAAAATCATGAATAACTAGGCTAAAGTTCGCACTAGTATCTCTAGGTTCCTCAAAAACTATCTATACATGATCAATATTTTAAAGAAAATCTTGAGAAAATTTTCCTGGTCGTTACAATCCCCCATACCTCGTGAAAGTTCGTCCTCGAACTTAGAATAGCTCCGGGTACTTGCGTCTTATCTCGTCCTCGCGTTCCCAGGTAGCTTCCTCGAACCATTGAGTTTGCCATAGGACCTTGACTAAAGGTACCTCCTTGTTCCTCAGCTTCTTGACTTCCCGATCCAAGATCTGGATAGGTCGGCTTCCATAACTTAGGTCCTCCTGAACTTGTACCATCGGTGGTTCGATCACTTGATCCGTATTTAGAATACACTTCTTAAGCATTGACACAAGGAACACGTTATGAATAGCCGACATCTCTTGAGGCAGCTCTAGCTCATATGCCACCTTGCCAACTCTTTTCAAGATCAGGTACGGTCCCACATAATGCGGACTTAGTTTTCCTCTCTTCTCAAATCTCGTCACTCCCTTCATAGGAGCCACTTTGAGGAACACCAAATCTTCAACACTAAATTCCAGTGGTCTACGCCGAACATCTGCATAACTCTTTTACCGGCTCTGAGCAGCTTCTATCCGTTGTTGGATGTTCTGTATAGCTCGGGTGGTGCCGTCGATGACATCCGTCGTAAGCCCCATTTCCTTCTTTTCACCACCTTCATACCAACAGATCGGAGACCTACATCTCCTCCCGTACAAAGCTTCATAGTGTGTCATTCCGATAGTAGCTTGGTAGCTATTATTGTAAGCGAATTCCGCTAAACAAAGATATCGGCACCAACTTCCTTTGAAATCCAGGGCACAAGATCGCAACATGTCCTCCAGTACCTGATTCACTCGTTCAGTTTGCCCATCAGTCTGAGGGTGAAAGGCGGTGCTGAATCGTAGTTTAGTGCCGAGAGACTTCTGAACACACACCCAAAAATGTGAGGTAAAGCGACCATCCCTATCTGAGATGATGGTCTTGGGAACTCCATGAAGTCTGATTATCTCCTTGGCATATAAATGGACTAGTGTCATTAATAACTCCATGATATAATTATATGCATATATTATAATTATATACTTATTTTAATTATGGGTAAACCTAATAATAGTATGCTTCCGAAATATTAGTTCTCAACTTGTGTTATGAATTATATTAGTTAATGGTTATTATAGGATAGGTGAGATCCTATTTATTATATTACCATAAAATAACTTATGGTAATCTTATATATTATATATAAGATAACAGTGAAATATACGTTGATAATGTTGGTGTAGTTTACACTAACGGTCAAACCCAAGTTTTGATGAATGACAAACAGATTAAAGTTAGGTTGTTATGGTTCTAACCTCTTTACCAAGTGTGCAGGGTTGAACGACTTAGGACCAGACACTAGGCTGAAGTCCAGGATGGTTGAGTTCTGGCAGAAAGTCCAGTTGGGTCCGCGAGGCCTGACAACTAGCTGAAGACCAAGTTGGTGGAGACTTGGCAGAAAGACCAGGGTGGTTGAGTCCTGACAAAAAGTCCTGGTAGGTCAAGAAGTCAAGTAAAACTGCACAAAGGGTAAGTAAGGTAAGTCACTGGAGGAGTGAACCAGTGAGGACGGGTCCCATTTTGGGACTTTAGGCGCGGTCCAACTTAGACCCATTTGGGTGATCTAAGTTGAGTCCTGGTTAGATCCTGGTCCGGATGTGGACGGGATCTAATTACCTTTGAATATTTCACATTTTAGTCCATTTTATTATTATACTAACTCTGGTTTACAGGGTTTATTTGGTATATGGACTAAATTGATTTTGCAGGTGAATTCTGCAAAATTACTCCTCATTATTTTTTAATTTAAAATTTTATTAAAGAATAAATTTATTCTTATCAATAATAATAAATTCATTCCTATTATTATTATCCACAGCTTGGGTAAGATGAATTTCAATTCCTATTTTTTGTTAATTAAGTATTTACTAATATTGTTAAACTAATAAAATATTCTTTTTAAAGTGAAGCCACATAAACTATTAATTGATCTATAAGCCACGTAAGTATTTTTCATAAGCCTACAATTCCTCGCTTGCAGTAGCAAATAAAGTCAAAATCTGCGGCTTGATATGGACGAGTGCAGCGGCGAGATCGGCACAGCAGATTGAGTTGTGCTACTTCAAATGATGGATAAAGCGCTTCACACACAAAAATAGGATCTGGATGAAACTCAAAGCTCGAGAAGTCCTCTATAAAAAGCATGAGAATTAGCACAAAACAAAACATAAGTGTTCGAGCGAAGCCAATTTTTGGAAACAGTACGCTAATTAAACAATTCAAGCAGTGAGGTGATAATTCGAACAGTGCCATCATCTCTTCTTCACGCTTTCACGCTCGGTGCTTCCACGCTCTTGTGCTACGGCCTGTCTTCCAACTCGTCTACGTCCAATTACTGCTGGAAGACCACCCTTAACATCCAAACTCATTCAGATAATTTTTTTTAGTAACAATTTTATTTCTGCATTATCTGTACTCATTTCTATTAGAGAGTGTGAGGTTGTCACACTCTCTATCGTCTGTATTCGCCTACTCTACCGGGGGTCTCCGGTAGAGAGTTTTAGTGAATTGCCCACAGAAAAGGTCCGAGGGACTTGGGCCTTCGAGTAGGAGTCGCCGAAGGCTCCGAACGAAGTAAAACTCGTTCGTGTTTTGTGTGTTCGTTTTTTATCGTTTCTTTTGTTTCCGCTGTGCACGACTTTACAAACACATTCTTTTTACTCTGAAAAATATATTTTTTTAAAACACACGTGATTCACCCCCCCCTCTCACGTGCATTCCGATCCTACAAGTGGTATCAGAGCGAGGTTCGCTCTGAATCGATGCAACCACCGTAAGAGCAGGGGGAAATCTGTTTTGTGTCTTTTGTTGCATGATCTAAATTTGGTATTCTTGCCTAAATTTAGTTATTTTTCTTGTTCGTTGGTTTTACTTGAATCTGGTGCAACACCATTCAAGTTGCTTTTCGTTAGTTTATCCTTTCCCGCACTACTAATCCAAGACCCAGTCTTGGGATATTTTTTCTACTCTTATTTCGTGTGCACAGAATTTAAATGGCCCAAGGTGAAGGCTATAGCACTGCCCGCCCTCCCCTCTTTAATGGGGAAGACTTTCCCTACTGGAAGAGAAGGATGGAGGTTTATCTGAAGACCGACATGGATCAGTGGTTCGCAGTTCAAACAGGCTATACACCGCCAATGAATGAGGGAAATAATGCTCCACTGAAGTCCGACAGATGGAACCCGGAGATGAAGAAAAAGGCTCAGACCGAGTTCAAAGCTCAGAACACCCTCCAGTGCGGACTTACCAAAGAGGAGGTAAACAGAATTGGACCAACCGACTCGGCGAAGGAGCTATGGGACAAATTAACAGAATTACATGAAGGCACTTCTGATGCAAAGGTAACAAAGAGAGATCTGTTATTGAATAAGTTATTTAACATAAAAATGCAGGAAGGAGAATCAGCAAGTCAACTCCACGCTCGGATTAAGAACATATTGAATGGACTCCACATGATCAGGCACAAACAGGAGAACCGGGACATCATAAGGTATGCGTTAAATGCGTTCCCTAGAAATTCACTATGGGCATCTATTATAGATGCCTATAAAATTTCTAGGAACCTTTCAAAAATTAATCTGGATGAACTATTTTGTAAATTAGAGCTGCATGAGCAAACTAACGGCAAGGTCGAGAAAGGGCTAGCTTTATTTGCAGGTTCACCAAAAGAAGCCAAATCAAAGAGAAAAATTCAAGAAGAACCTGAAGATGGGTCAGACTCTGACTCAGATGAAGAAGAACAACTGGTGAACTTGGTAAGAAAAATGTTCACCAGAAGGAAGAACAAATTTTCAAAGAAAGATATTCAAAAGGTAATGAAGCCCTCCAGCACTGAAGGTAAAAGCAAAATGATCTGCTTCGGCTGTAACAGAAAAGGACACTTCAAACATGAATGCCCTTACAAGAAGGAGGACCAACCCACTAAGAACAAAAAGAAGAAGGCTCTTCATCAAGCCACGTGGGATGAAAGCTCGGACGATTCCGACGATGAACAACCAAAGAACGCAAGCTACCTCGCACTGATGGCAACCGGACCAGAATCGGACTCGGAGCAAGACGAGGATTCCGAATACGAGTCGAGCCAAGAGATCGGACTATTTTCGGACGGCTCGACTAAGGTATATTTAGATTCAGTGAATGAAAAGTTCTTTAAAATTATTTCTGTCTTAAATAAGAGATTAGATGCATCTGAGCTTAGGACTGATCAGCTCCTTAAGGAAAATCAAGACCTTAAGGAGCAAATTCTAAATCAAAACACAACTGAATTAAACTCAAAAATTTCTGAACTTGAAAATGAAAACTCCACCCTTAAGGGTGAAGTTCAAAAACTTAAGGATCTACTAGCAACTTTTACAACTCGATCCAAGAACCTTGACCTTATACTTGGATCACAAAAGGGCATGTACAATAAGTCTGGGATAGGTTTTAAATCAGGATCGGCCCAAAGATCCTTTTTCTCCTTTGTCCACTCACGCGAAAAGCAATGTAAGGCATTGTTCCCGAAAGCTTACCTAACAAAGCAAGTAGGGCAGAATCAATATTATGTTCCCAAAAAGGACATTCATTACATTGACCCTAAACACCCCACCTATCATTTAGGGGGAGGCTCCAAACTAGTTGGTACCTCAAAATCAGCCTTTGCCCAGTTGGGCACTTAGGACTAGTCTTAAAAGTTAAATCTGACTCTTGACCTACTTAGTATTAGGGTGGGTCGAGATAACGGTACGCTAGACAGATTCTCGGGGAGAACTAGCCGAAACTATCTCGACACATCCTAGACTAGTTAGACCAGGGTGTCTCAACAGGTAAGGTTAAAGTACAACTTCCTTAAGCAACTTTGTCTAGAAAGAGGTTGTTGCTCGAATAAGGTTTCGGCCAAAGAAGGCCCCTGTGCCTCGCCTCCCGCCTGGAAGCTAATTATCGAAGTATACTTTTAAACTACTTCTTGTCAAACCCGAATCTAACAAAAGGTCAGATTAATTTCTTTTATGAATCAAACTCAAACTCATCTCACACAAATCATAGGATCCATTTGTTTGATAACTTAGATCAAGTGAGATGAATAAGGATAATAAGTTCAAATCATTGATTGATAATTTAAAACTCAAACTTGAATTTAAAATCTTACCTTTTAAATCCAAATTTAAATATCAATTAAATCAAAATTCAAAATTTAAACTTAGCTCTTAAGTAATTCAAATTTCAAAATCAAATATTAATTCAATTGTTTTCAAAACTCTTTTTAAATTTTTTTTTAATCTCAAATGTTTTCTGTTTTCAATCTTTTTCAAAAATGTAAACTTAACTTAAAATTAACCTTTTCAAAAAGATTAAACTGAACTTCAACATGAATTCTAACCAATCCTACTTAACTGTAGGAAAATAAATGGATTATCGACAGTGGGTGCTCCAGACACATGACTGGGGATCCCACCAAGTTTACAGAACTCAAGTACAAACGACAAGGGACCGTTGCTTTTGGAAACAACGGTAAACTTAAGGTAATTGGTCTAGGCAATATTGAACTTGAATCTGATTTTATAATTAAAAATGTCTTACTTGTTGAGAACTTCTATTTTAATTTACTAAGTATTAGTCAATTATGTGACACTGGATATAAGGTTAAGTTCTTATCTAATAAATGTCTGATCAAACACACTGACAACCCCGACATCACACTTAGAGGACATAGACACAACAACATTTATGAAATTAGATTAACCCGACCCTTAGCAAACTGCCTTTTAACCCATAAGGATGAGAGTTGGCTTTGGCATAGAAGACTTGAACACATTCACTTTAGAAAACTACCTACACTAAATGGCTTAGTTAGAGGCCTACCAAAATTACCTAACCTTGAGTCAACCATATGTAATGCTTGCCAACAAGGAAAACAAACTAGATCAACTCACAAACCAACTAATCAAACTCAAACTAAATCAATTCTTGAATTAATTCACCTAGACCTGTTTGACTCACATGGGGTAAAATCAATTAGTGGGAACCTATATTGTTTAGTAATCATCGATGACTATTCATGATTCACTTGGGTCAAATTCTTAAAAAATAAAGATGAAACATTTGAAATATTTACTCAATTTTGTAAACTAACAGAAAATGAAAAAGGGGTGAAAATTAAAAGACTTAGGAGTGATAATGGCGGAGAATTCAAAAACCAAAAATTTAACCAATTCTGTTTAGAAAATGACTACCACCACGAATTCTCCTGCCCTAAAATACCTCAACAAAATGGAATTGTAGAAAGGAAAAATAGAACACTACAAGAAGCAACCAGAACAATGCTCAATGAATTCAACCTACCTAAATACCTTTGGGCTGAGGCTGTCAGTACAGCCTGTTATGTACAAAATAGAATAACTATAAATAAAAATTTAGGAAAAACCTCATTTGAAATTTACTATAACAAACAACCTAATGTTAAATATTTTAAAGTATTTGGATGTAAAGTGTATATACTAAATGTCACGCCCCGAGAAGCCGCTCGTCCGATACCGACCGGACTGCCACTCCCTCGACCGACGGACAATTCGAAAACCTAACCTCTACGACCATCCCAGATGATTGTACCTCAGCCTATAGGGCTGGAACAACCGTCTGCAATTAACAGAAACGAAAACGACGACAAAGCTGCGTACCGGTACGACTTACGACAAAAAAACCAAAACGAAATCGAGGCCTCCATGGCACACAAAAGTACAACTATCCTGCCGTAACATAGACGTCACAAAAGAGTATAACATACTAACAGCGGAAATGAAAAGAAATACAATGAACAAAAGAAACGGGTACCAACATGTACCCCGACCAAAAGACCGGCGAAAATCGTCTCGGAGACACATGAACTGGGACAGGCTGCTGAACAATCCAGACGATCATCCTGATAAGAGAAAAAACATAGCCAACGGGGTGAGTCCTAAGAACTCAGCGAATACAGTCTAATGTGCATAGGAAGAAATAATAGCAGTAAGTCACCGTCAATCTATCTATCACAGTACTGAAGATAACTGCAGTAAGAAAATGCAGAACTGAACCATAAGTAGTAAAGTAACTACATACCTACCTGCGTCGATCCCAAACCCAGTAGTATGCATGTCAACCAAGTGCAGCAATCAAGTGCAGCAAACACAATCATATGCATCAATGCACAGTATGCTCATGATGCAGCATGGGTCACCCCTGACGCCTGGGTCAATAATGCACACGCGGGACCATATGGGTAGGGCTGTGACCTGGTCTTCCCTGCACGAACAGACGGTCGATAATGCACACGCGAGACCGAATGGGTAGGGTCGGAGACCATAAACGTACCCCACCATCGGGTGAAGTAACGCTCTAAACGTCCCTGCTATCATCGGATAGGTAGGGGACCTGCTGCAGCGCCGGGTCCGCCAACGGAGCTACATGACAGGTCATGTGGCAGGTCTGACGGCCCATCTCAACCACTAGGGGAGTCAAAGGTCGCCTACATATGCCTCTACACGAGTAGCAAGTACGACGGCCATCTCAACCTCCAGGGAGTCAAAGGTCGTCCCCTATGCTACGTGCAATAATGATGCGTGTCACTATCCCGTGCATCATCCACTATCTATCCCTGCTGTCATCTACATGATATGCAGTAGTCCATATAACCGGTATGCACCAATACCTAAATCCTAGCGTAAGGTATAAGGTAAACTGTGCATCATCAATCCATACAGATATAGTAAGCAGTAAAGCTAACGGATACAACTACCGGAGCAAGAGCACAGAGATACAGATATCAGATATCCCTACTGCTAACTATGTCTAACTATGCATAAAAGAGGTACCCGCCTCGATATGAAGAAGTCCGTGCGACGAGAACCCCCCGTCCAAAATAATATCCGCGACTGAGTATCCAAGTCAAGGACCTGCATCAAACATATAATCATTTAGCTTTAATCATCATACGATGCTTAGCTAAATGTTCCATGTAATTAATTAGGATTAATACTAACTAATTAATCCTAACTAAATACCCAATTCCTAATACTCATCAAGAACTCTAGATCAACCCGAATGCTGACATCACAAGTATAAACACCAATCCAACATACCCGGTGACTCATGGCAGGAGGAACATCAAACAAACCCCATACACAAAATTTAGCCCTAATCATGATCTCACTGCCACACTCACGGCATCCTCCAACCAACATCCAAACCCAAAACTCTCCTCCGACGATTCAGATTCAGAAATAAAACAAGCAGCTCCATTATAACCGAGTTCATTCAAGGATTGAATTTACATCCCCATAACATATTTCCAGTTCTATGATCCAAAACTAACCAAATTCAAGAGCTTACCCTACGTGAGATGATTGCCGGCGGAAAGACACAACACAGCTCGGCTTTTGGCAAGGTCGACCACTGAGGAACTAATACCAGCAATCCCTAGCTCTAGTTCTAGGCTCCATTAGATATCCCACCCACCAACTGTGTGGAGAAGTGCTGTGATTTGGAAACCATGAATCAAATCTCAACAAGATGGGAAAATAAGGCAAACGGCAATCCAAATCCGAAATCAAACTACCTCACTGGGAGGCAAGACAGGTAAGCGCCGGAAACCGAAGAGAAAATCGTCGGAAGGAAAAGGATGGAGATGATTGGCTTCGGCGTCAAGTGCGCGCGGCTGCGAGGAAAGGGAATCCTCGACCTTGAGCTCGCCTGCTTCGCGTTGATGGAAAAGATCGTTGGCGATCGTGAGGGGCGCAGCTAGGGTTCGCCGGAGAGGTGGAAGCCGAAGGAGGTGTCGTTGGCTCTCGATCGGGAAAAGAGGCGGCTCGCGTGAGGTGAGGGCGTTCGGCCGCAACAAGGGATTAGGTCAAGGGATATAAGTGATGGGCATTTTGCACTTTAGTCCACAGTTGTTTTGCCAAATCACGAGGATGCCCTCAATTTCGAAAGTTTTGCGTTTTAACCCTCAAGTTTCCCAGATTCTCACATTCTCCCCCACTAATAAAAATTTGGTCCCCAAATTTATAATCTACAAGCACCATGTAAGAACATACGGTACAAACCAACTGGACAGGAGATATACAGTATATATGTACTGAATGAAAACTCACACGTACCTCAAACAAATAAGTGGGGGTAGCGAGCTCGAATGGTGTCCTCGAGCTCCCAGGTCGCCTCGGCGTCAGAATGGTGCAGCCATCCGACCTTCACCAGTCGGATTGTCTTACTCCTCAACTGACGCTCCCCATGCTCTAGGATCCGTGTCGGAATCTCCTCGTAGGTAGCATCTGGCTTCAGCGAACCCGGAACCTCTGATAGAATGTGTGCTGGGTCGGCCACGTATCTCCTCAGCATAGAGACATGGAACACATCATGCACACCGGCCAAGGAAGGAGGAAGTGCCAGACGGTAAGCTACGGCTCCGATCCTCTCCAGAATCTGGAAAGGTCCAATGTACCGCGGAGCTAGCTTACCTCTAAGTCCAAATCTCTTCACCCCTTTCGTGGGTGAAACACGAAGAAAAACATGGTCGCCTGCCGAGAATTCCAGGGGTCTTCGTCTCCGATCAGCGTAACTCTTCTGACGGTCCTGTGCCTCTGACATCCTCCGTCTAATAGTGCGTACAAGCTCTGCCTCCTGCTGAGCTCTCTCTGGTCCTAGCAGCTGGGCCTCTCCAACCTCCTCCCAGAGGGTGGGTGTCCGACATGGCCTACCATACAACGCCTCAAACGGCGCCATCTGAATCGCCGAATGATAGCCGTTGTTGTAGGCGAACTCTACCAAATGTAAATGATCCTCCCAGCTGCCTCCGAAGTCCAGAACACATGATCTCAATAGGTCCTCCAATGTCTGAATCGTACGCTCTGACTGACCGTCTGTCTGCGGGTGAAATGCTGTACTGAACCGAAGGTCTGTCCCCATGGCCCTCTGCAGGCTCTGCCAAAAACGGGAAGTGAATCGAGGATCTCTGTCCGATATAATGCTCAGGGGTACTCCATGCAACCTGACAATCTCTCGACAATATAACTCCGCTAACCTGTCGAGAGAATCCGTCCTCCGAATAGCTAAGAAATGTGCCGATTTGGTTAATCGATCAACGATCACCCAAATCGCCTCGTGACCCCTCCTAGTCCTGGGCAGTCCCACAACAAAATCCATCGTAATGTGTTCCCATTTCCACTCGGGAATGGGAATCCTCTGAAGTAACCCAGCAGGTCTCTGGTGCTCTGCCTTAACCTGCTGGCAGACGAGACATCTAGCAACAAAACTCGCAATGTCCCTCTTCATGTTGTTCCACCAATAGGAACGCCTCAAATCCCGATACATCCGGGTACCGCCTGGGTGTATAGCGAACCGCGAACGATGAGCCTCCTGTAACAACTCCTCCATGACTGGATGTGACGCTGGCACACATAGTCTCCCTCGGAAAAACAGGATGCCCTCATCGTCCCGCGTAAAGTCAGACGGCTGCCCGACGGAAATGCGACTGCCCAGAGACTGCAGATGCGGGTCACTGGCCTGCGCCTCGCTAATCCTGGACCTGATAGCTGACTGCGCAACCATAGTCACCAGCAAACCCCTCTCTGTCTGGGACCGCTCCTCTAATCCCAACTCTGAAAAACTCTGTATCAACTCTGTGACAATCACCCGCTGACAGGCTAATACTGCTCTGGTCTTCCTACTCAATGCGTCCGCTACCACATTGGCTTTCCCAGGATGGTAGCCAATGGTGCAATCATAGTCCTTCAGGAACTCCATCCATCTCCTCTGTCGAAGATTCAGCTCTCGTGAGTGAAGAGATACTGAAGACTCCGATGGTCCGTGAAGATCTCAAAGGTGATCCCGTAAAGAAGATGCCTCCAGATCTTCAGCGCAAAAATAATAGCAGCCAACTCCAAGTCGTGAACAGGATAGTTCCTCTCATGCTCCTTGAGCTGCCGAGAAGCATAAGCGACCACCCGCCCATGCTGCATGAGCACTGCGCCCAGTCCCAGAAGAGATGCATCGGTATACAAGGTGAAACCATCCTCTCCGGAAGGCAATACTAGAACTGGCGCAGATACAAGCCGATGCTTCAGCTCCTGAAAGCTGATCTCGCACGCCTCGGTCCAGACAAACTTCACGCCCTTTCTGGTCAGGCGTGTCAGTGGTGCGGCAATACTAGAAAACCCCTCGACGAAGCGTCGGTAATAGCCAGCTAAGCCCAGAAAGCTGCGCACCTCGTGAACTGACTTAGGCTGCTCCCAACCGGTGACAGCCTCAATCTTCTGTGGGTCGACAGAAATGCCCCTGCTGGACACAATATGGCCGAGAAAACCCACGGACGATAACCAGAAAGCACACTTACTGTACTTCGCATATAGATGCTCCCGCCGAAGCGTCTCCAAGACGATGCGAAGGTGCTGAGCGTGCTCCTCTGACGAACGAGAATAGACCAAAATGTCGTCGATAAATACAATGACGAACCGATCTAAGTACTCCAAGAATACCCGGTTCATGAGATCCATGAACACTGCAGGCGCGTTGGTGAGCCCAAATGGCATCACCACAAACTCATAGTGCCCGTATCGGGTACGAAACGCTGTCTTCTGGATATCAGAATCTCTGACCCTCAGCTGATGATAACCTGATCGCAGATCTATCTTTGAGTACACTGATGTATCTCTCAACTGGTCAAACAGATCATCAATCCGTGGTAAGGGGTACTTGTTCTTAATAGTGACTGCATTCAACTGCCGATAATCGATGCAGAGTCGCATAGAGCCATCTTTCTTCTTCACAAATAATACCGGAGAACCCCATGGAGAGACACTGGGTCGGATGAAACCCCTGTCCAATAACTCCTGGAGCTGAACCTTCAGCTCATCCAGTTCCTTCGGTGCCATCCGATACGGAGCCTTTGATGCCGGCCCTGTCCCTGGAATCAGGTCAATAGAAAACTCCACTTGCCTCTTGGGAGGCAACCCTGGTAGCTCATCTGGGAAGACGTCAGAAAACTCTCGAACCACAGGAACATCTGAGATCTGAGGGCTGCTGCTGACATCTGTACTGATCAACGAGATCAGAAATCCCCGCATCCCTGTGACAGAAGCCTCCGCGCCTGAAGAGCGGTGATGACTGATATACCATCATCCCGAATGCCAAGGAAATCCCACGAGGGTTGGCCAGGAGGTCGAAAAGTGACCACCCTCGAATGGCAATCGACAGTAGCATGGGAGGCCGTCAGCCAATCCATGCCAAGGATGATGTCAAACTCGATCATATCTAATACTGAGAGATCCACGGTAAGGATGACATCACCAAAATCTAGAGGACACCCCTTGGCCTCCTGGGTGACCTCCAATACCTCTCCAGAAGGTAGGGACACAGACAAAGGCTGTGCCCTAATCGTCGGTAACCTACAGACTTTGCTCAAGAAAAGCCGTGATATAAAAGAATAGGTACTACCAGTATCAATAAGCAACTCTGCAGAATGCGCATAAAGGGAAACGGTACCTCGGAAAACAGAACCGCCAGCTCTCTGAGCCTCCTCTCGGGTGAGTGCATACACTCGACCCGTCTCAGGTGGCGGTGGGGGTAAAGCAGGTACCGATGGAGGCTGTGGTGTAGAAACTCTGGAAGACTGATGAGCCAGATACATCGCAGGCTGATGTCCGATATGAGACTGCTGCTGCGGTTCCACAACGGGGTGCTGAGGGATCGCTGATGAATAAGTTTGCTCGGGGCCCTGCCCGAACATATAGTACACATGCACGGGCGGAGGGGCGGTCGGCTGAGTCCGCGAAGAAGTCCGTGACCCCCGTCCCCCGCGCTGTGCTCGTGCCGGACCCGCACGCTCTCCCTGTGATGCGACTCCGGATGCTGTATCTTGTGCCCTTCGAGCACAATCGCGACTCCTATGTCCGGGTAACTGACAGTGAAAGCAAACCGCCTGCTCCAGCGTACACTCGGACCTCTCATGCCTCCTGGAACCACACTGCATGCAACGGTGTCTAATGTAGGTCCTCCGATCATGCTGAGAAGTCTGGGGGGAGTCCGTCGTCGTATGTCCGGATTTCTGAGACCCAGATGTAGCCCCAGAAATCTCCTGCCCTGGCTGACTCTGCCTGCCTCGCTTCCGCGAGGTCTGCTGTGGCTGAGGCTGAGCTGCATCAGAAACTGGTTGCTTATCCTTTCTCTTGTCCCCGAACAGTCGCTGTCGAGTAGACTCAATGATAAGGGCTCGCTCTAGCGCCTGTCGATACGATGTAACGTCGCAGGTGGCCAGCTGAAGCTGAATATTCGAGGCCAGCCCTCGAATAAAGTGCATCCTCCGCTCCCCATCGTCTGCGACTAACAGGGGGCAATATTCCGCCAAGCGGTTAAACTCCGCATCATACTCTAATACTGTCCGATCCCCCTGCTGGAGATGCAGAAACTGCTCACGATGAGTCATCTGATATGCTGCGGGGAGGTACTTCTGTCGAAAGGCCGCTCTGAACATATCCCATGTAATCGGCAGCTCGCCAAAGATGGTCTGCTGAGCCGTCCACCAGGTCGTGGCCCGCTCTCGCATGTGGTAGGTCGCCAAGCCAACCTTCTCCCAGTCGGAGCAGGACATGTATGAGAAGGTATCCTCCACAGTGCTAAGCCATGATTGGGCTACGCCCGGATCGGTCCCTCCGAGGAACAATGTGAACCTGCCCTTCACGGATGCAGCCAATGCTGGAATCCGTGATCTATCCATGATCCGGCCCTCAGGGGCCGCTGGTACCGCAGGTGGTACGGGTGAGGCGACTGGCTGCATCGCCGGGGGTACTGACTGCGCTGTCTGTCCCGACGCTCCGCCTGTCTGCCCCTCCAGAGGTACTGTCTGATCCGGCAGAGGTGCCGGATGAGTAGGAGCTAACACCGGCTGCAAAGTCTGAATCAACTGCTGTAGCGTCTGTAGTACTAGTTGGATCGGCTGCGATACTGACTGCTCTGCGGACGGTACCGTAGCGGGTACCACCGGGGGTGCTACGGAAGGAACAACCGGGGTGGCGACGGGAGGCACTATCGGGGGAGCGACTGGAACCGCTGTCGGAAACGGCGAAGGGATCCTCGGTGATGGTAGCCTCTGGCCCGGAGACGTCTGTCTACGGCGTCCAGCATCAACCACAGGTCGTCTCTCTGGAGACTCCGCCTCTGCTCCGATAGTCGCATCTCCCGTAGGCTCCCGAGTCAACTGACGTGATGGTCGCCGAGGGCCACCACGGGGCCGAGGCGGGGTCAGCTCGACACGACGACGGGGCATACCTGCACAGATATGACCCAATCATTATTACCGTGATTCTCATGACTACTAACAAGATCTTACCATAACTTCATGATCGTCTGGAGATATCCCGTCGCCGCCATGTCCCAATCACGTCTATCGAGGAAACGACTCCGACACAAAATCCGGAAAACACCCATAAGACCACAAGATATCTCGAGAACCTGGGCTCTGATACCAAAAATTGTCACGCCCCGAGAAGCCGCTCGTCCGATACCGACCGGACTGCCACTCCCTCGACCGACGGACAATTCGGAAACCTAACCTCTACGACCATCCCAGATGATTGTACCTCAGCCTATAGGGCTGGAACAACCGTCTGCAATTAACAGAAACGAAAACGACGACAAAGCTGCGTACCGGTACGACTTACGACAAAAAAACCAAAACGAAATCGAGGCCTCCATGGCACACAAAAGTACAACTATCCTGCCGTAACATAGACGTCACAAAAGAGTATAACATACTAACAGCGGAAATGAAAAGAAATACAATGAACAAAAGAAACGGGTACCAACATGTACCCCGACCAAAAGACCGGCGAAAATCGTCTCGGAGACACATGAACTGGGACAGGCTGCTGAACAATCCAGACGATCATCCTGATAAGAGAAAAACATAGCCAACGGGGTGAGTCCTAAGAACTCAGCGAATACAGTCTAATGTGCATAGGAAGAAATAATAGCAGTAAGTCACCGTCAATCTATCTATCACAGTACTGAAGATAACTGCAGTAAGAAAATGCAGAACTGAACCATAAGTAGTAAAGTAACTACATACCTACCTGCGTCGATCCCAAACCCAGTAGTATGCATGTCAACCAAGTGCAGCAATCAAGTGCAGCAAACACAATCATATGCATCAATGCACAGTATGCTCATGATGCAGCATGGGTCACCCCTGACGCCTGGGTCAATAATGCACACGCGGGACCATATGGGTAGGGCTGTGACCTGGTCTTCCCTGCACGAACAGACGGTCGATAATGCACACGCGAGACCGAATGGGTAGGGTCGGAGACCATAAACGTACCCCACCATCGGGTGAAGTAACGCTCTAAACGTCCCTGCTATCATCGGATAGGTGGGGGACCTGCTGCAGCGCCGGGTCCGCCAACGGAGCTACATGACAGGTCATGTGGCAGGTCTGACGGCCCATCTCAACCACTAGGGGAGTCAAAGGTCGCCTACATATGCCTCTACACGAGTAGCAAGTACGACGGTCATCTCAACCTCCAGGGAGTCAAAGGTCGTCCCCTATGCTACGTGCAATAATGATGCGTGTCACTATCCCGTGCATCATCCACTATCTATCCCTGCTGTCATCTACATGATATGCAGTAGTCCATATAACCGGTATGCACCAATACCTAAATCCTAGCGTAAGGTATAAGGTAAACTGTGCATCATCAATCCATACAGATATAGTAAGCAGTAAAGCTAACGGATACAACTACCGGAGCAAGAGCACAGAGATACAGATATCAGATATCCCTACTGCTAACTATGTCTAACTATGCATAAAAGAGGTACCCGCCTCGATATGAAGAAGTCCGTGCGACGAGAACCCCCCGTCCAAAATAATATCCGCGACTGAGTATCCAAGTCAAGGACCTGCATCAAACATATAATCATTTAGCTTTAATCATCATACGATGCTTAGCTAAATGTTCCATGTAATTAATTAGGATTAATACTAACTAATTAATCCTAACTAAATACCCAATTCCTAATACTCATCAAGAACTCTAGATCAACCCGAATGCTGACATCACAAGTATAAACACCAATCCAACATACCCGGTGACTCATGGCAGGAGGAACATCAAACAAACCCCATACACAAAATTTAGCCCTAATCATGATCTCACTGCCACAGCTCACGGCATCCTCCAACCAACATCCAAACCCAAAACTCTCCTCCGACGATTCAGATTCAGAAATAAAACAAGCAGCTCCATTATAACCGAGTTCATTCAAGGATTGAATTTACATCCCCATAACATATTTCCAGTTCTATGATCCAAAACTAACCAAATTCAAGAGCTTACCCTACGTGAGATGATTGCCGGCGGAAAGACACAACACAGCTCGGCTTTTGGCAAGGTCGACCACTGAGGAACTAATACCAGCAATCCCTAGCTCTAGTTCTAGGCTCCATTAGATATCCCACCCACCAACTGTGTGGAGAAGTGCTGTGATTTGGAAACCATGAATCAAATCTCAACAAGATGGGAAAATAAGGCAAACGGCAATCCAAATCCGAAATCAAACTACCTCACTGGGAGGCAAGACAGGTAAGCGCCGGAAACCGAAGAGAAAATCGTCGGAAGGAAAAGGATGGAGATGATTGGCTTCGGCGTCAAGTGCGCGCGGCTGCGAGGAAAGGGAATCCTCGACCTTGAGCTCGCCTGCTTCGCGTTGATGGAAAAGATCGTTGGCGATCGTGAGGGGCGCAGCTAGGGTTCGCCGGAGAGGTGGAAGCCGAAGGAGGTGTCGTTGGCTCTCGATCGGGAAAAGAGGCGGCTCGCGTGAGGTGAGGGCGTTCGGCCGCAACAAGGGATTAGGTCAAGGGATATAAGTGATGGGCATTTTGCACTTTAGTCCACAGTTGTTTTGCCAAATCACGAGGATGCCCTCAATTTCGAAAGTTTTGCGTTTTAACCCTCAAGTTTCCCAGATTCTCACAGGCTATCACATTATCGTGCGATCTATTTCAAAATCGTCCAAGCAGTTTGGCATGATTATATCAACAACAATGTTTAACGGCTAACAGAGCGGTTCAGTCCTCAAGAGTATCTATTCTTCAGAATCTGGCTGTAAATGAGGTTTAAAGAACTTTAGAACCTCCTCGTAGACAGATTTCTTGAGATCGACTGCCTGTTCAGGAAGCACATAATGCAGTATGAGATTCAAATTCGATCGTATCAACAATAGTGTAGTAGGACAAGAGTTGGTTTACCCACACGTTCGATAACTTGCTCCGGTGTCATCCACATCCATTCTCCAAATTCTGGCTTCTCACTTCCATCCCCAGTGAGATTAATTTCATCTTTGTCTCCTGTGAATCGAAATAGAAACCTGCACAATGATGCAGACTTAGCTATAGCGAATGAGATCATAACCAGTTTTCCTAAATGAGTGATAATAATCGATATATTCTGTGATGAACCTTTCTGAACATCAGCTAAGACGACAACTTCAAAGTTGTCTTGATTTGTATGCTCTATTAGCTTTTGCAACATTTGTCGAAGTCCAAGTCTAGTGTCGTTAACTACTACTTTTCAAAGGAAGAATGTCTAACAAAAAATATGAAATGTTCAAAAAGGAAACAAACATTCTACCAATAGTCGTTGGCTCTAGTGGTAAGCGGGTTAAATTCCATTCATATAACTGCACTATTGCGAAGTTAAACCTTTCCTCTGCTACCTCGAACAGGTAATACACATCGTAAATAGACATTCTCATCAGGGTACTGAATAAGATGTGTTACTATTTTCTGAATACCACATTGGTTCATGTGTTGTTCCGATGCCTACGTTAACATGCCTTCTCCTTTACAATTCGAAAGGTAGAAGATCATTAAGAACGTCGGAATGCTTACCACTTTTGCGCTTGACCTTTCCAATCTGTTCCCCATAGTTTGTTCAGCTTTTCCTTTGCTTCTGGAGGGAAATCATAGGTTAACCAGTAAGGAACCTGCAGTTATGGAATTGAGGCAACATATGCTCACTTGCTTCTTCTAATCGAACGAAGATTAAAAAATCCAAGAGAAAAAATTATGGCACGCTATGTATCAACCAAACGATAGAACTCATCTAATGCTATTTAAATTATAAACTACCTGTTCTTAGCTAAGGTCGTGAGTTAATCCCACAAAAACAAGGCTACGATCGATATATTGTATCATTTAATACTTTAACTTGACAGTAAAAACATGGCTAATAGCATGGCTAAGTTACATGGTATATCATCAGCCGATTTGAACAAACAGCAGTCTGTTCCATCCCAAACTAAAATTAGAGCAAATGCTAGTGTAGATCGGTCACCTCGGCAAGGATCTCTGCAGATGTAACTCCTGTTTCTTCTTTCAATTCCCTAAAGGCGGCAATCCTAGCATCTTCTTCTCCCTCTATACCACCCTGAAGAAGATGTTCGTAAAAGATAGGATAATTTCAGTGGCAAACAGAAAAACATATCGAAAATTGAAGAATCAATATCCAAGATTTTCGTGTTTGACAGTAGCTGAGAAAAACTTTTAAGCATCCATTTGAAACAAACTTCTACAGACATGTGACAAACTAGAATCGAAAAAAGGTCTAACCCAATTTTAGGAGTGTTAAGTTAGTTAAATTTAATAATTCTCTCACAATGATTTTATAATATTGATTTTGGTTTTATGTAAATAAGAAAACAAATCTATTATAAGCATTTAAAATGGTCATAGTTAATTTATTATATTTAAAGTACTTTGGAATATATTTAATTATGGTCATTTTGAATATTATTATGGTGAGTAGAATACATTAAACAATTACTTTACTTATTCTAATTTAAGCAACTATTTTGCTCGTAATAGTTAATTGACCTTTAATTTAAACTAACGGTAATCTCTTTAGGTTGTATTTGATCAAATCTTTTAATTTATCTATTTAATGAACTCTCTACCTCCACCAATTTATTTCATGGAAACTAGAAAAACAAAATGTTCTAGAGAAGGAGAATATATCGACGTCTAGGATTTATGAGGTAGGCTATTTCCCTTCTTTCCTCGACGATCCACATCTCCTATTGGTGCACATTCCGTATTGTATTATAATTTTTTTCTTCATGACTTTGCATCTTGCTTTTTTGTTAAAATTGATCAAAATGCAAGGACATAAAAACAAGCATAACACAAGAAAAGATTTGCAGTGCCAAGAGAAGAAGAGGAAGAGCCTATCTCATAAATCCTAGATGCTTTAAGTTTTTCAAATAGCATAAGAGAAATTGATGGAGATAGAAAGTTCACTGAATGGATACATTTGGTGAAATACAATTCTAAAGGGTTTGGATTTAGAATAAATAAAAAAATTAATTAGAATAAGAGTAACAATTATTTAAACTATAATAAGTAAAACAGTTGTTTAACCTTTTCTATACACTACAATAAAAAGGCAGCCTAATGTGAGAAACTCCCACCGATGCGGGCTCTCAGAGAAGGATCGAACTACATTGAGTTTATTATATGTGGTCTTATTATAAAAAAAAAAGAAGTTGTCGGCAGGGTAAATCATGAAAGCGTTACAACAAGTCGTCAGAAGTGGACCCCCATGGTCTTCGTCGTCCCTGTAAGACTGTCCAATGTCAAATCGATACTTGGCTCATGAAGGTAAATTCGTAGGCTTTTTCCACCCATGGGGTACTTCAGCCCACGACCGAGCCCAAGTTTTTTCACTAAATTCAACGCCAGCACATGTCATAGCAGAGGATCAAACCGTGACATTCCCTTTAGCTCCGCTACGCCTTAACCGTTGCGACATGCCGATAGGAGCATATTATATGCAAAGAGGTTATTTTTGTGACTCAAACTCGTGACCACTAGGTCACACGGCAACAACAACAACAACTAGAAATAATAGATATTCAAAGATCATATCTCTCAAATCATTTAATCAATTAATTAAATAATTGATCTAAATTATCTTTTATACAACAACAATAACAACTAAATCTTATCCCATTAAATGGGGTAGACTATATGGATCATGTTGTCATTAGGCTTTATACCCCTGCTATCATCATCATTTATATTTAAATATATTTTATCCTATTTTATTGTTGTTAACCAAGTCATCTTTGATCTTTTTCTTTGTTTAGTGTGAGTCTTTGTTATAATTTTAAATCGCCTACCTTGAGCATTTATTGATCTAACCTAAATTACCTTTTATAGGAAACTAATTTCAAAAAATGATGATTTAAACTTAATTATACTCCTAAACTTCTGAGCATTCAAGGAAGTTAATTCCTTGATGGAACACAATTCTTAATCACAAGAACTGAACTTCCATTCTGTGTTTGAAGAAATTGGAAATGGACTCTGTTTCCCCTAGTGTTTAACTGACATAGCCCTATGCTTTGATTATGTTCGATGTTATCTCATCCCAATCAACAAGATTAGAAGTATTGAAACAAAAACTCCAAAGTTTCTCACCAGAAACATCCAAAATAGAGAATCAAATTTCCCACTTCTTACTCATTATCATCAAATTGTTCGCGATAAGACACCAAATACAAAGGAATTTAGACGAAGTTAATGGAAACAATACGGTACACGCCGAGCGGTAAATGAATCAAAATGGCAGAATGAAATGGAGCAATCCACAGATGAAGTTCAGATGTTATCACTTCAAACTCGTTTATTCTTTCGACAAGTGCTGCAAGGCGATTATATACACTGACCTGAGGCATCTGCCAGACGCCGGAGACATCGAGCCTTGAAGCCGAAAAGATCTGAAAGCGCGAAACCATCCATCAGACGAACGCTCGACAGACAACTTACCGACACGAAGTGCCACGAACCTTGTTTTCGGGATTGATGAGGCAGATCCCAACGTTCCTTCGGTAGCCCGGGGGAGAACTTTCCATGGAGGCGGAGACGAATGGAGCGCGGCTTTGGCGGAGGAGAACGCGAAGTTGAGGAACGCAGGAGGATCGGACGGGGAGGGAAGGGGCTTGTCGAGGGAGGGCCAGATAAGGAGGGCCGGCGGGGCGGCGACAGAGGGAGAGGAGACCACCATGGCTGCGCATCGCCCGTCGCCATAAAAACTGAAGATCGGAATTTGCTAATTAGGCGGACGGTATTGCCCCTGCACTTTGAAAAACATTCGAAATTGCCCGGGTTATATTTGAGTATCACCCTCAAAAGTTTATCTATTAATGGACAAGCCCATCAAAGTTTTAAAATCCACAAAATATCTTTCACAAATTTAAAATTATCAAAATATTTCTAAAACTATTTTTAAAAAATTAAACTTCAGTTACAAACATATTTTAAAATTATTAAGAGAATATATATATATATATATATATATATATATATATATATATATATATAAAACTTGATCAAAATTATTCAAACATAATCAAAATCATGACAAATTGATAATAATTGATTGATTATATTATAGCAGTTATCATAGTTGTAATTGTTGCAACTAGGTTACAATAATTTTGATTAGGTTTGCACAGTTTTAACTTGGTTAATAAATAATATTTTATTTGTTATAATTTTTGATTGAATTGGATCAATTTAGTTATCATAATTGTTATAGTTTATTTTATGTTGTAGGTTTGTAGCAATTAGCAACTATGGATACAATCGTATTAAAGTGAATTTTAGCTCCTGGAACTATGGAGTAGTGGTAGGGTGATTAATTGTTATTTTAGTTATTCGCGGTTCGATCCCTAACTACTGCATATTTTGTAGAAATTTTTCTTCCAAATGGGACGCGAACCTTGGTACGCTGGGCTTCTAGACCGTCTACCGTGAACGCTTCCCGATTTACTCTGATGATTAATGAAAAACTTCTATGAGACCGAATCGATCATTTTATTCATCCATTACCCTGATCCAACATTTGTTTTAAAGTGAATTTTAACTAAGTCGAAATCATTTCAATTAAATTTGAGCAATTTTAACCAAACTAATAAAAAAAATTGAAGTTGACTCAAAAGAAAAAATTGAATAGTCGTAGTTACTAAAATAATAACAGAATAAAGATATTTTTGGAATGAACACAATAATGGGATGATAATTGGGAAATTTTCTTTTTTAAAACATACACTTTTAATTTTTGCATGTGAACCAAGGACCCATTCATAAGGACAGTTAAATGTATCCGATAGTTGTGTCATCCAATAAGACCTATTTAGAATGTTAAATAAATTAAATAATAGAACAAGAAGGAATAGATATGCCATAAAATAAAATAATTATTTCATACTTTATAAATTGACATAAGAAACAAATAAAAGAGGTTCTTTTAGTCATTATACTAATTTTATTTCATTAATTATTTATTTAAATAAAATTTGTTTTGATGCAGTACAATGCCATTGTTAGCTCCTTTTCGGAGTGTAATATTTTCGACACGTGTCCTCCAACTCATCCTAACCCCTTCAAACACTCCTCTCACAATTATGGAAATATGTGTAAAATATAATTATAAACATGATGATAATAATAGAGAAATATAATTCTAATTAATTTCCTAAAAATTCATCTCTCAATATGGCAAAAATATATATAAATATATATACACACACTATTCTCTTTTTTATTTCAATATCGGCCCAATTTTAAGGCACCAATCGTGAAATTACCAAAAATAAGTCCATATAATTGATTCCGATAGCCAATCAAATCTCGCCACGTAAGTGGGCCACCACAGTGGACCCTAAGGGGTTGTGCTTTATATAAACCATAGTGCCTCAGCCCGATACGCCGTCGGCCAAGTGTTCGATCGATTGCCCATGTCGGAGAACGGAGAGCGGCGGAGCCGCCTCTTTTGTTGGGTGTTCGCTTGCTTCCTCTCCCTGGTAATTCTTGTCCTCTTAGCCATCGTCGTTGGGTGGTTCGTCCTCTCGCCCACCCGCCCCCGGTTCTACCTCCAGGACAGTTCCGTCGTGCAGTCAACCTCATCGCCGGCACCAACCTCCTCACCTCTGCCCTCCAGATCACCCTCTCCTCCCGCAACCCCAACGACCGGATTGGCATCTACTACGACGGCCTAGTCGCCTACGCCAGCTACCGCGGCCAGCAGACCGCCGGCCCGCGGGCCTCCACGCCGGCTACCAGGGTCACAACGACGTCACCGTCTGGTCCCCCTACCTCTTCGGCGGCGCCGTCCCTCTCGAACCCGACCTCGCCGCCGCTCTCTCGCAGGACCAGCAAGCCGGTCTCGTCCTCCTCTCCGTCCACATCGACGGCCGCCTCCGGTGGAAGGTCGGCGCCTGGACCTCCGGCTACTTCCACCTCCACGTCAACTGCCCCGCCTTCCTCGTCCTCGACTCCTCAAGGCCCTCCGATGCCGGCTCCTACTACTACCGATTCCAGGACACGCGATGCAGAGTCGACGTCTGATCGGATCCGATCGCCACCGGCGTTATAAAGTTCCATAATTAATTTGTAATCATCGGGAATAACAAAATTTCATACTTATATTAAAAAAACAAAAAAAGTGGCAATTGTAGATCTCTGTTTGATATCTCCTCAAATATTTATTTCCAAGAAAAATTTAATCAAAATATTTGATTCTCATTCAAAATTTTAAAACTTAACTCGATAATTTTTATAATTCGAATCCATAATATTTGGTTAACAAATCATTCACAAATCGAACTCCAATCAAACTCTAATTATTCTTGTACAATTTGATTTTGCTCAAAGCAAGATTCAAGCAATTCCAATCGAACTTAAATTTTATTTTAAAATTATCTCGATTTAATTTATATCATCGAAGCCTTCAACTGCCTTCTCATCCAATGCTTAATATCAGTTCCTCCTGGTCTAGCCAGCTAGCGAACTCAACAAGCACCATGCTCTTGCACTTGGCTTCAATCGAGCCCCTTTTTTCAGCCGCTCGATTAGATTGCTCGAACCATCGATGGCTAAGCACGACCCACCGACAACTTCCATCGAAGCTAAGAAATGAACCCCCAGAATGTTTTCATCTTCCGAGTTGAGTTTTAACCAACAAAAACCCACTAGATTATGAATAACACAACACGGAAAGTGAGGGATTGCAGTATTCCATCCATATACAAATTGCAAAAGATAATAGTAACAAAAGTTCCTCGTGCCTTCACTGATCGATAATTTTTTACAGGGACTACAAGAAACAGCTTCATGATGCAGTGGACCAGGCTCAAACCCATTCACCAATGTCTGATTGTTCACGAATAATGTGCATTTAGCATCTCTCGATAAACGATGTCGATAAAATCATTATTCTGAAGAAAAAAAATGTAAATCAGATTAGTATAATCCTTGAGCAAACTAAACAAAAATTAGATCAAAGGAAATGCAAATAGTGTTGAGATGAACATCTCAGAATTCCATTTTTTTTTCTGTATTGAAAGCTCATTTTACCTACCAAAAGCCAAAATTTGCAGAAATGTTTTCAGCAAAGCATTTGCTAAAATGTAATAGTTCAATATAATAAAAAAATTAGTCAAATCTTAAAGTTTGTTTCATGCCATTACTAGCAAGAAATCACAGAAGTAACTGTTGATGGCTAAATCAACTCTCAACTTAAAAGTTAGTTGTTTTATAGACAGTGATAAGACAAAGTTATATCGACATAGTTCCAACTTGGGCGTGAAGGAAACTGGGAAAGTGAGCATATTGAATGTTGCATCAATAAAAGAATGGACATGACTTGGAGATAATTTATCTTAGATCAGGACCAGGACCTATGGTAAATGCGCGTGGAGCGCACACACCAAAAAAAAAAAAACTTACCTGAACAAGCCTCGATAGTGCATCACGGACTTTGTCTCTCGTGATAACTGGTGCAAGGTTTGGAACAGGAGTGAGAGATGCAGATGGGGCAGGCGGTGGAAAGGGTTGAAGTAATGGAGTTCCATATGGTCGCTGCATTGTAACTGGAGGATGGAGGGGAGGAGCAGTTAGAACCGAGGATGACACTGGAGGTACTAGTAGTGCTGAAGACACAGCTGATGAGAAAAATGAAGGTTTCACTAGATTTGTAGCCCGTGTGCTATTTCCATTGCAAGATTCTAGGTTTTCAAGAGGTGGCATTAGGGGAATTTGTGAAGCCGAGGGAACAGGAATGGACTGAGTAGTTGGCAATGCAGTTGGAATAAGACTTGCCGCTTGAGTAACTACAGGAGCTGGTGCAGAAGAAAGAGGTGGCTGGCCACTAATTGATGAATTTGATGTGTTTCCCATGTTCATTGCATTCTGAAAAATAAAATTAAAAAATTATACGTAAAGGTTAGTTGAGAAATTATCTCCATCTTGAGTTATGCAATACTTAAAATCTACAGGAATCTAAACAGATAAGAGACACTGAGAACCCTATAAATATGAATTAACATACAAGGAGTATAATAAAAGATTCACATACACTGAAAAAGTTCATAAAAGCATCATCAGGGACACTAGGAGTTGGTGTAGCCGATGTTGTTGGCTCAAGAGGGCCTTCAATGACAGATGAAGTGGGTACAGCTTCAAGCTCCTCGAATTCACTGTTACAAGAAAAGAAGGGAAAGAAAATAATCCAAACAGTCACATAAACAACAATATCAGCATCTATATAAATGCAAGAAACTGAAAACCTAAGATCTTATCAGATCATGAAATCCATCCTAGCAACCATCAAATAAAACATGTTGACATCAGTGAATCACTTGAACTGTGCATCATACTAGTCAATGCTCTAGCATCCTCAGAAAGTAACAAATAAATACCATGGTCGACAACAGAAAATTCCTGCCACTGGACTGTGTTGATAGAAACATTAAAAGTTAGGCTGCCAATCACCAAAATAATTGTTTTTAGTAATTTTTCATGACACATTAAGGGGGTGCTTGGTAAGCGGGTTTAGAAGGCGGGAATGAGAATGAAATCTATTTCATTCCCATTTATGATGCTTGGTATATGGGGATCAGAATCAAAATATGGATATGATACCCCTGATTTTATAACCTAGCCCCCACTAGGTTATCACTAAACTCATAAACCCCTCAATCAAAACCCATTACCATTTCCATTGCCGAATGTATATCAAGCGCCCCCCACTTAGTTTGGAACAATTCAATTAGCATGGTTCAACATTTTGTCAAAAAACCTAAAAAAGTTCAGCATGGAATGACCTAAAGAACATATTAGTCGATATTCTAAAGGAGTCTAAAGGAATCCCGGTTAAGGAATTGCAGCATTCAATCTTGTAATTGATAGTGTGCTAAAGGAATTATCATCACTCTGAAAGACATAAAAACATGAATAAAAAAATTTATGTGCTGTTAGGAATGAATAACAAATGGATAATAGAAGTACCTTTTAGAAGAGACCTTAGGTTTAGGAGGTACTTTTGAATAGGCATTCAGTATCCTGAATAATAAATGAATTGTATCAGTATAAAGAATCATAATAAATGAAAATAACTAATGTAGTTCATGTCGGATGCATAATAAATTCTTACCTCCTTGATGCAGAAACTACCTAAGTGTGTGTGTATACAATACACAAATAAATACAATGAAAAAACAAATTGTATCCTGTTTCTGTGCTTTATCAGTTACCCTTGCAAGTTTGTCAAGATTAGCTAGAATGAAATTAAATTCGCAACTACTTTTGGATATGACAAATATGTCAACATCAAATGACCAAAAAAGGTACAGAGACGGTAGCTAATGACAATCATATATTCAATCAGATGCAGACATAGTTACCCTAAACTAGTAAAAACTGCAAGTCATGTATCCTATCCATGACACAAGCTGATTCCAGTTAACCATGGTATATTCTTCCAACTCAATGATTTTTTTAAATGCTTCCTTTTGTATTTTTTTTTCATCATATCTTTATTTGCTTGAATCCTTATATATATATATTGAAGAAAAATAATTCTATAAAACATGCTGCTGTAATTATTTAAGTACAGCATTTTATGTCTTTCTTTCAGGTCAGTGTTGTGTGTTCTTATTATAAACTTGCTCAGCTGCCAAGGCCGTAGCTCCCGAGTAATCTCAATCTTGTTCTATGAATCATAAAGGATAGCTTTCAACCAAATCATTTAGAATTTGCATTGTAATATCTTTAAGATATAATAGAATATATGAGAAAATCCTGCAAAAGTGAAGAAAAGAAAACTTTCACATTATAATCATTCTAGAATCACCTTCAAAAATCCCAAACTAACCTGCTAAATAGATTTGCCACTGCTTCACAATCTGGTGAATTGTAAAACCATATGCCATTGACTTCTTGAGCTGCATTTCGGTATAAAAGATATGGAACCTGGACTTCATACTCAAAATCTCCCAAAAGATCCTCAACCAGATTATCTGTTGAAAGAAAAGAAGCACATTAAAAAAAAGAGGCAACCAGGTGATGAAAATTCATCAATTATCCAATACATACATGTATGAGCTTACTATTATTGAATTTCTAAATTTCAAGTCAATGATTACATCAGGTGCAAACAACAAAGATCAAAACTGTGACTTGGTTAATAAAAACAACTGAACCTGTTGAAGTACTTCCTTAAGCTTCTGATATAATTACATAGTGCAACACTTTTACGAATAAGGAAACCATATCTTCTAATCTAGAAAACCAACAATCATTCGCCTAGTCTTTTCCTAAATTTGCATTTCATTTATTTTCAATCCGCTCATGCATAGAACCCAAATCAAATCATAAGCACACACTTCAGCATGGGATGTACTAAAAAAATAACAAATTACAACAGTAGCTGATAGCTAAATTCGAACCTGCTTATACTTCGAACAGAAATAAACTTATTTAATTGATTATGAGCTAGGAAGTTAGTAGTGCATCAGTGATAAGTCAGTGACAATAAAAAAAAATCTATATGGATCTTTTATATTGTTGAAAATTAATTTTGTTAAGGGTCTAATCGATGACTGTTACTGGATTTAACCAAGGCTAGCTGTCTTTAATTAATAAAAAAAAGAATAGAGCTAACTACATCATATCGACCTATTCCAGTAATGAAGAATGATATGGACTCTAGATGCATGGACAAAAATGTAGGAGTGCCTAAACAAAGCCAAGAAGGATAAATTGGCAATCCTTACTCTCTTCACAGTAACATGTCCCCTCTGATAAAATAAAATAAAGTGGTACTCAATTTTATAATTTTAGGAAGTTCAATTAAATAATTAATAATGATTAACAATGTTAGTGGCAGAGGGTAAAAAGTATTTCTTACAATAATCAAAGAGATCCAAATGGCCTTGGGTTGCCGAAGATGTGGCTGTATATCCAGCACAACAGAGGAAAAACAATAACACTTGTTGTTGTTGTCATAGGATATTGTTGTGTAGGAGAGTTGACCTGAAGTGGACGTTTGTAATTGCTAAGAAAAAGTCTTCTTGGCAAATTCCACACTTTCTTCTTGTTTATATATTGTAATTCCTACAGTCTCCTTCAGGAGTTAGTTTTCAAAGATGTGAAAAAGCAAGGTAGATAATTCTCTACAAATCTATAAGCTAAAACTGGATGCTCAACCCTTGTTCACTGCCTAATTTACAAGCTAATTTGATGCTCACCCATTCATCATTCCTTAGCACTCATGCTTGCATCATCAAGAAATCCATGTCTTTGTTTACTCTACCTAATATGCCTTCATCATTTCTTAGCACTCAAACTCACATCATTAAGCAATCCATATTTTGTTTACTCTGCTTAATATGCCTTCCCCACTGGAAAAACCACAATAATATCACCAATCAACTATGCATGACCTAGAAAGAAATATCGAACCAAGATAACCACGGGAACTTACAAGAGACCAACAAAACATCTATAAAAAGACTTTTCATTTACTTTCTCATTACTACAATTGTATAAATAACATATTTGGTAAGACAAAACTACCAAAAATGTAAAATAATAATAATAATAATTAACTCCAAGCATGTGACATTAACATGGTAATTTCTAACCTGTGTTACGTCTGTTCATCACGATGAACTGAAATCTGGGTTGTGTATTCCTGCAAATACATAATGTTATTTTTATACTTATCGATTAAAAAAACAACCAAATTCGTAATTCAAGGAAAAATATGATAAGGCAAATTATAATCAGCACTTGAAGGGAGAAAATTAAACCAACTGCTCCATTCTAATTATAAAATTGTAATTGCAATTTGACTTGCAAAACATGAACAAGCCTCATTTACAAATCATAATTAGGCTGCAAATTAACTCACTAAAAACCAAATCTAATTTTATGGGTCTGACCTGTCTAGTCAATGGGTGTGTTTCCTTTTCCCAACCTTAACCTTAGGGGTATAAAGTGTGTAGGTGGAGTTTTAGATTTCCATGAAAAGCTTATACATGATGCTACAATCACATCAAAGGTTGTAATGGATTCAATTAGTAAGTAAGCAAAGCATTGTGCATATTTGGCACAATTTGTCAAGGAAAGCCGTGAAGAATAAGGTGTCTAATGTTTCATACAATACCAATTGAACTTGATAGGAATTTTTTACTTGATTGATAGATATGAAATGAGGTCAATGGAACCCACAACTGGAACTTTGGATTACATCAGCCATGTTCTAGTTTTTATATGGAAAAGGACATACAGGGCACCAACATCTCAAGTTGTTGGCATGCATTTGCAAGTGGGCATTATTTACGGGGAAAGAAGAAAAAAAATGGTATCAGAGTTGCAACTTCTAGCCCATGGAAGTCACCTCAACTGTAGTGGATGTGAAGATTAATGCTCCATAATAATGTGTGCTGACAAGTATCAAACTAACTACCTCAAGCAACATATTGAGGAAAATAAGTAGCTAAATGAGATTGATCCACACGTGCATGAACTAAGGGGAAGGCTATAGTATGCCTTGACATTGCCAGATGCGTGAGGATGGTTGAGAGGATTTGAGAGAGTGAATTGATATTCGACTCTCATTTGGAGGGTACTAGCAACATTTGAGGGTAATTAAAGGCTAGGAGGACCATCATATAACAGCAAACAACTTTTCCACGCGCATGTTCCCCCAGATATTCTTTTCTCCATTAGGCTGTATATGAGTTATGTTCATATTCTCTTCCTTTAGATCTAACGGTATCACCCATGCTAGCTCCTACATGGTCTCCCCATCAAACTGCTCATATCCAACAACATGTTGTATCTTTGAACAATTTGAGTAAACACCTCAACAGCAAGCAAGATTAACAACACAAAATATCTCAGAAGCGGGATTCCAAATTACCTCTTGATGACGAAAAAGGATCCTTCAACATCTTTACGACTCTGAAGGAAACGAAACAAAATAGCCCTAGATCAGACGAGATAAAGCCAGCCAAAGGACAACCGAAACGTAATCGAATAATTAAGATTGAAGAATGTCAATCTCAACTCACCCACTGGTTGAGCTCGATGCTGAACTCGTAGAGAGTGACATGTGCGGCGGTCATAAGGATCTCCTCCACGAAGGGATCGATGCGCTGCAGTACGGTAAGGTTGAGGACCTTGGTGTTGTTCTGGTCCAGATTCGGCATCAGCTTCCCGCTCTGCGCCATCCCTTCGGCACTCGACCAAACCCTAATAGAGAAGAAACCCCGCCCCGGCAGCAATTCGAACAACGCTCGATCGAAGAAGAGAGGGGCAAAGAAATGTGCGCGAGATCAACGCGAGAGAGATCAAGATGCGACGAATCTTGCGCCTCCCTTCGAAGAGTGTGGAGTTGGAATTTGGTGGAGTCGTGGCGAGGCGATCGAGAGAGAGAGAGAGAGAGAGGAAGAAATCGGGGAGCGAGATGGGAGAGTTTCATGGGGCCATGGAATGAATACCTTCTTCGTGATTGTAGCTGCCGTTGTGGACCCTACGGAACGGAATGTAGATAACCGTGTGGATATCCCACCGTTCTTCTGAAGGGTTGGCCGTTGGGTAGATTAATCCTTATTGTTATTCTTAAATATAGGTTTTATATAACAAATTTCTATTTTAATTAAAAAATGAAAAAATATATTTTATCTCTAAGCATCATATATTTTTCTTTTATTTTTTCAGTTAAATATTTAGTAAGACATTAAATATATAATAAGACAAACCGACTGATATATAAGAGTATGAGTTATTTAGATTTCGATTTAAAATAAAATTTATTTGACTAAGTTAACCAGTGGAGTTCAACCTAGTGAACTGATCTATTACAAATTGTCTATCGCGTGCCTCATTCGCGACGCTAATTAAGGTGCCTGGATTGAATTCAAGTGTCCTGATAATTTAAAAAAAACTAGTTAGGCGCTTGGATTCAATTGCAAACATCCTGCTTTAATTTTTTATTCTTTAAAAATAAAAATTTTAAATATATTTATTATATCCCGTATTTTTTATTTTGAATAGTATTATCCAAGAGAGAAGTCTTAACTTTAGAGGAAAATTTTATTGGCTTAAACTCACTATAATCCAACCATTAAATCTTAAAAACTTAAATCCTAAATATATATAATATATCCTATGTGCATCTTAAAAAAATTTTTATCTTCAATACTAAACCCCAAAAGAAAGTCTAAACTTTAGAGAGAAAATCTTATTAGCTTAAACTCATTATAACTCAACCCCTAAATCCTAAAATCTTAAACCCTTAATATATAATATACCCCCAAAAAAATTTTAAAAAATGTTGGTCGGACTCGAGGCTACTGGATTAAACCCGAGTTTGCATAGGTCTGTAATAAATTGATCCATAATATAGCAAATTGGTATATGCGAACTGATCTACTACAGATTGTCCGTTGTGTGCCCATGTACTGCGCTAGGGGCGCCTGGATTGAATCCAAGATCTCTGATCAATTTTTTTAAAAAAAATATCGAGGCACCTAGATTGAATTCCAGACGTCTCAAATTAAAATTTTATATTATTTTTAAAAAAATTAAAATTTCCTAAATATAAATCCAAAATATATTTACTATATCCCGTAAGCATCTATAATATTTTTATCTTGAACACTATAATTCAAAAGGAAAACCTACACCTTAGAGGGAAAATCTTATTGACTTAAACACATTATAACCTAACCCCTAAACCCTAAAATTTTAAGTCATAAATATATATAATATACCACGTGAGCATCTAAAATTTTTCATCTTGAACACTATAACCTAAGATGAAAATCTAAACCCTAGAAAAAATCTTATTAGCTTAAATTCATTATAATCTAATCCCTAAATCCTAAAATTTTAAAGCTAAATATATATAATATGAGTAATGATTGGGACAGTGGATTTAGGACAGTGAATGAGACAGTGAATGACGTGCAATTAATGTGTACACGCCCGATCACCGATCGGACACCACCGATGGCCTCTGATTATCGTCCTGAATCAAACTATACCTTCGGAGGACGGTGAACTCGTCAGGATCACCGGCAACGGTGAACCTATCGAAATCGACGGTCAATGATGCGAGATCGCAATTGCGGCGATCCCCGACGGGTTCACCGTACCCCCTAAGGTATAGTTTGGTTCGGGGCGGCGGCCGAAGGCCGCCGGTAGTGTCCGATCGACGATCGGACGTGTACATAATAATTGCCACGTCATTCATTGTCTCATTCACTGTCCCAAATTCACTGTCCCTATCATTACTCATATAATATACCCTAAAAAACTTTTAAAAACGGTTGAAATGGACTCAGGGCGTTTGAATTGAAATTCAAGCGCCCCGAGTCCACATCACAGATCCGCTAGCAAATAATATATATATATAAATAAATATATAAATATATAAAATATATATATATATATATATCCTAAAAACCTTATGTCTAATTTTCTTTTATTTAATACTATAATCTTAAAAGTAAAATTTTATTGACATAATGGAAGCAAAAAATTACATAGTCAAATATATATATACAAAGAGTTAACTTTTATGTATATTAGGTAAACTATAAATATTATATATTTACGAGTTAAATTCAAAATAAATTCGTTTAACTTTTAAATGAATTATTTTCAAATGGAATTCGAACTAAACTTCTTTAACTTGTAATGAATTATTTTTGAACCGAACTCGAGATATTCGTGAACTATTAATGAATTATTTTTAACCAAACTCGAGATATTCGTGAATTATTTAATTTTATTATGTACCAAACTCGAGTTTAAAAATTAAAATTCGAATCAAATTCAAACTTAGGTAAAATGAACCAAGCTAAAGCCTCTTATTATTCACCTTGATTCGGTTCAATTACACCGTATAATACCCCATTCAACCCGAAGGATGGACCAGGGAAAAAAGATAAATCGTAAAGTCTTCGTCAAACTAGCCTGGGATATCACAGCTTGGCCGCCACTCACGGTCTCGCCGAGGCCTCACGGCCACAAGCCAATGGATCTACCCAGAGTCACAAACCAAAGAAAGCATAGGCGGGCGACACAACAAACAAAAAGTTGCTTGGAGCCATGGATTGCAAAAGGTATATCGCATGAATCGATACAATAGAACAAAGTGAATGTATGTCAGATTTCCCAAACAAATCGCTTCGAATGATTATACAACAACCAAGCCTTTATTACACCATCGAAATAAATATGCAATATTCGAAATCAAGGCATGATCAGGAAAAAAACAGCTGGTTCATTTACTAGGCTTTGTGCATTAGGAAACCAGTAGATTCGAGCTTGCAACAAGAACGCAAATTAATATACACAGCGACGACATTGTTCACCACTATGGAATTCGATCGAACCTACTTTGACCGGCATGATGGAAGAGTGATGCCGCCGCAGCAAGCTGCTACGATTATGTACAGCAACAGAATGATTGAAAATGTCAACACAGCTCTGCAGGGATACCAAAGAATCAGTGAGATTGTGCTCTGAGATATTGTCGCCGAAGAAGAATCAATATGTTAGAATTTAGGCCATAATATCATAAGTTTTTTTCGAGAGAGAACGTCAAAGGTTGAGATGCTCACAAAAGTTTGGCATTTTTCATCCACAGAGCTTGCCGCAGACGTCTGGATTGCTTCTTGAAATGGAAGGCGCTATCTTGCATGGTAGCTGTCTTGTCCACAAGAAGTGCAAGGCGATCACCCCTGTCCAGTATCTTCTCGATATTGTCCACCATTATAGTGTGTATCTGCGAATTTTGGGGCGGTAAGTCAAAATACGAACATATCGTCTAGAAGAATCTACCAAATGTTCAAACAGCATAGCAATCCAAAACCAGTTACAAATCCAAAAATACCAAATCAAGCTAGATGTCATTTAAAAAAAGGCATATCGACTCCATGTAAAACCAATGTATCAAGAAGTTGCCAACTAGTAGCAATGTCATCACGGAAAAATGAACTGCAACTTCATATAATAAATGAGTTTGAAGTAACTCCAAAAAATAAAATATGAAGCATTAAAATATCAATCACGCATCAAACTCCAAAGACCATAGCGCAGAACCATATATAGACATTTGTTTGATGATTAACTAACTAAACCATATTACTATGTAAAGACTGCACAAGAACAAAAGTTGTGCAACATCTAGAGATGAAATAGATGATCGATTCATTGGAGCAATAAGCAACTAAAGAACCTCACTATGCCAATTGACTTTGAACAAAAGGAGAAACAAGAAGCAGATATGCTTTCAAAAAATAAGAATTGAAAATTTCCTAGAAAATCAGAATCTCGGTATTTTCATTGTTCTTTTAACAATCAACTATAATATATCTACAATTCTCACAGAATCACAAGAGAGGAACAGACACAAGTTATTTAAACACACAAAATATAGGTCTCCCTTGGTTTTTTTGCAACTTACCTCACTAACTTCACCTCGGACACGGTTAAGTGTGTCAGAGCTTGGATTGCTAGAGAAGAATTCCATTTGCTGATGCAGCACCCTTGAAAATTCATCATTCATTGAATAAGCTAGCGCTGAATGAGCTACTTTGCCATAGTTTTTCATGAATCTCATGTGAATATCCTCCAAATACATAAAAGGAACCCTCCCTACAATAAAAAATACCTTCTAGTTGAAGCAATAATCAACAGAAATGATAGAACCTAAAAGTTGGCACAATGATAAAATGCTTTTTGTGTACTAAATAAGGTATTTTTGAAAGATATAACACACATTTCTAATTTATGCCAAATCAGATTCCGCAAGGGAACCATGTGAAAGCGTTTAAAAGACATCTCTTTATGAACTTGATCTATGTTAGTTAAACACTATAAATTAGAACAATTTTATCTGTCCCAAGATCATCAGGCGCTATACAAATTGTTCTCTTCAATAGAAAACGTACTCACCATGGAATGACATGGTAAACTGATACGATATGAAATGAACACATCAAGTCATTAAAACATGAAGAGAGGAGTGAGATAATATCATACTTCAAATATTTACTCATCACAGAAATTATTATACTGAAATCGTTGGAAGTTTATATATCGAGACACTAGTTAACATGGAAAACTATCATTCCTCAACTATAAATCATAAATAGGTTAGTCGTCCATTATCTAATATTTAAAAGAAATAGTTTTTTACTACGTATCCGTTGAACTAGATTAAAGAGTATAAATAAAGGACAAAGAGTAGGTTCTTGGGCAATATGAGAAAAATTACAAAATGTAATCCATCAAAGATATAGATACAAAATCTGTGTATTGGGTAGTGTGCCATCTCAAAATGAAATGTATAGACAATTACTTCCACTAGCAATAAGAAACTTCCACTATCAGGAAGAAGCAAGAGAAATTGTTGAGCTAAAACACATTGGAAGTACAATTCTTCTAAAACAGAAGTTCTCCTCTTAAGGAACTCTTCCAATGTTGATGACTAGTTACCATATTTGCAATTTCAGAGAATACTCTTATAAACAACTTTAGAGAACTCACTTACGTTCTCCAAGAAACCTTTAACATATAGAATTAGACGTCCATTCTAACAAATCCATGAGCAATAGTTCACAGACAATGCTATACAGTCTCGGCTGAGGTGATATTAAAACTACAAATACCTTAAATTGCGTAGAGTATAGAAGTCATTAAAAGATACTTTTGTACGAAATCCTAAACCAAATGAAGAAAACCGTAGAGGGGGGAAAGCAAAGCAGGAAGATCGGACGCACTCCCAAAGGTTTCGTTGGCCATGCAGAGGAAGGTGATCCCATCGGCCCTGAAGACGTGAAATATGTACCGATCCTGGGAGAAGCAGAGCCTGGAATCGGACTCCGGCGCAAGATTCTCGAGGATCCGGCGGGCGATGGCGCCGACGTTGCCAGAGACGGCTGAAAACTCCGCCAGCACCAGAGTTTTTCTCGCCACCACCGCGTATAGGATCGCCATGGCAGCGAACAATTTTGCGAAGGTCGACGAGCGCTGTTAGGGTTCGGGGGATCGAAGCCCCCCTTCTTTCGCCACCAGGAAATCAATGCGCTGGGCTAAATTTTTTAAAAAGAAAATAAGGAAATTTTCGAGTTTATTTATTTTTTTTTTAATTCTTAATGTTGGTGTTTACTTTGACGGATACATTGTCCCCAATAATAGAATTGGTCCTTGGATTGAAGTAGTACAGACAATTTTTGAACGGCATTACAAATTTAAAAGAGCTTCTCTTTTTTAAAAAGAAAAATGCTAAAACAACACCTAATTTATTTTTTTATTTCAAAAATATATATATATCCATATTATAATTTGTTATTATTATATAAAACAAAATTATTTAAATTAGACCAAAATATACTATTAGATAAAAAATTCAATAGCTTAATTAAAATTATTTAAACTTAATTGAAATCATTTAAGTTAATTAAGATTAAATCCCAACTATTATAAAAACTATATTATCATTATAATTATTTAAATTTAATCACAATCATTCCAAATTAATTAAAATTAGATCAAAATTATTATAACAATTATATCATAGTTACTATATAATTATTTCATAGTTACTTTATAATTTTAATAAGCTGAAGCAATTTTAATCTAACTTTATGCATAGTATTCTAATATAACAATAATGTTCTATCACATGAATGGAGGCCAAAGCAACGGTGATGATCCCCTTAATTTTTTATGCAAAAATATAGGTGCATAGAAATCAATTTCTATAAAAAGTGATTGTCATATTATCGCCCAAAAAAAACCATACATTAACTCTTAATATTCCGATCAATCCGTTCTAAAATTAATACAAAAGAAGTAAATCATAGGTTAATAGTTCAGACAGCGATTAACATATAAAGGTAGATCAATTCTGATTTATCATAATTTAATTTCAAATCTTTTGATAATAATATCTCATGTGTTAATTATTAGTCCATGAGAAATCAGACGTTTCATACTATTGATCCTATAATTATTTGTACAACAGGGGAAGAGGATAAATGGAGAAATGATGCGTCTGTCTTCTTTCAACATAAAACACATATGACCGTCGAAGTAGCTCGCTAGCGTTGGAGTGACTCTCCGTGAGCCGCCAAGGCGTCAACCGAATGTCGATCGAAGGCTCTGATGCAGCTCGAAATTGCGGAGATAGTCAACAGATTACTGATTATAGGGGAGGCGCCACGGATCGACAGAATAGACGTCAACGACGGGATGACCTTAAAATTTAAATGGAACTTGAATTTAAATAATTCTGAATTATAATTTGATTCTGAATTAAGTAATTCAAATCGAACTCAATTTTTATTAAATACTTAGCTAAGTTAAAATTATTTATATTTTAAAATTTTAAATTAAATTTAAATATCACATATATTTTTCAAACTTAAACTCAAATATTAACATTTTTATACTATTAATTCAATTTAGGACCTGTGCACCCGTGGGATAAGTATGGGTCTCGAGGCAGAATCGATCATCTTTTCTTTGTTTAACTAAACGAATCACACAACGATTTCGATCCAATATGCTTTCGCCTAGGGTTTTAATTAGGTCCTGTGCACCACGGGTACAAGCAAGTTGAGATTACAATAGCTAATATTCTCTGATGGTATAGAGACCTCAAATATAAAACTAATTTATGTTTTTTAAAATGCCTTGAAATTTACTTTTTTAAGTTTTAAAATTATATAAAAAGCAACCTTATAATTTGTTATTATTTAATTTGTTAATTAAATAATTAAATGTGAAATGAAAATAATGTGAATATGAATTTATTTACTAATCAATGTTGAAAATTGACCTTGCGTCGAATTCATTGTTAATTGTTATTGCTAACCATTCCATTTGGGAAGCATTTTTTGACTTGATTATTAAAGAATATCAAATTTTAATATTATAAATTAGCATTAATATCCCAATATATTTATTAAAAATTTAAAATCATAATAATAAACATCACTTATTTGATAAGTAATTATTGTTGAATAATAAACTTAATTTTGTTTCATTAAATCTAAATAATATTCCTAGAGCATATTCTTGACATTTGGTCATGGAAAGTTACTTAAGTGTTTTTTAAAACGTTTTATATGTATCCCTTAAAAAGTTCCTTTTGTGAGTATAAATATGCATTTATAGTTGGCAATTTAAAATGAGTCTAAGTAGATTAATAATAATTTATTGAGTTCTCCTTCATTCTCTCTCTATAAAGATCTTTAATTTCATTATCTCCAACAAAGTGATATCAGAGTCGAAGCGCTCAAGTGATGGACAACAATGGAGCCTTTTCTTTTCATTTCCACCATCTCACAAAGAAGAATTATGAGACATAGTCTCTAAGGATAAAAGTATTGTTTGGTTCTCAAGTGTTTGGAAATTTTTAAGAAAAGGCTATGAGAAGTCTCAAAATAAAGATAATTTTATCTCAAGTAGAGAAGGATTCTTTATCAAAGACAAAGATATGTGAAAATCATTAAATGAGCTATTCATTTATAGAATTTAAGGAATAACCATCACTAAATCATAATCATGATAAAAAAATTATCAAATAATTTCAACCATCAAATAATTTCAACCGTTAAAACACTTTCTAACTATCGAAACCACCAATGGTCAGGATTAACAGTTCTAATGGGCATATGAAACAAAAAAACTTAACGGTCAATTCACGATTAATTTTGAACTTTAAACATCAACGTCCGTTGACCTGAATTCATTATCGAGTTGGGTCCAAACTACTCTCCAGTACCTAGAACGACTTGGCATTCCAAGTTACCCCCACTACTCCACATTGTTAGTGCTCGACGTCACAACTCACAAGTACTCCATCCAACTCGATAGCTTGAGCACTCGACACAATTCGGTGAACTTTGAGTCATTCCAATAACTCAGTGTTCTTAGCGACAGAGGCAGCTCGACAACTTAAGCACCTAACTCAAGCTCCCAAATCGCCCTTGCAGCTTGGCCCTCCAGAATGTCCCCAAGTACTTCGCTTAGAGTTGCACCGGAACTCCATAATTAATCTTCCCTTCCGAGTTTCAAATTCAATTCTACCCTTCAAACATTTTAGATTTTTTAAAAACATCTTCGCCAATCCATCTCATAGTGGCAAAAGATGAATCGTTCACCCTCAACACCCTAGCCAATTCGTTCCAGAGCCAACACAGAGAAGGTAAGTCACGGGAACTACTAGCCCAGATCAAGAGCGGAGCCACCCTTGGGCTAGGGTGGGCTCCAGCCCCACCCACATAAACTAAAAAAATATATATATATAACTTAGTTAGTTAGTTGGCCCAATTTTACTTGACGTTTATTACCCTACTCATACTTGCCTTTTGTCAAAGTCAAAGACCAAGGCAGTAATATCTTCAGCCGCCTCCACACAAATCACAAAATTTTCTTACCGCCTTATTCTGTACTTTTCTGCCGCCTCCAATTTTTTGCATGCTTCTTCATCTGCTGCACTTTTCTGCCGCCTGCACTTTTGTCGAAGACCAAGGCAGCAATTTTCTGCTGCTTCTTCACAGTTTCTTCCCCCGCCTCCAATTTTATGCCGCCGCCTCTCATTTTCTGCAGCAATTTTAATTTTCTACGGTAATTTTCTATCGCCGCCTCCAATTTTCTACCTCCAATTTTCTGCAGCAAAATCGACAAGCAAAAATAAATCTTAATTATTATTTTTTTCTCTTCCGTTCTGTGGAATAGAATAGAACAAATCTAATTATATTTAAATTGAATTTGTTAGATGATTTTTTTAATCTCCAATTTCTCTATTTCTTAAAAAATTTTATAATATTTTTCATTTATATATTTCATATTTATGTCATGTACAGGTGATCGACGACGACTCGACGAGTATAACCGCGACATCTTTTCTCTCAAAGAACACACGATATCTATGCCTCCATCGCCGCAGGTTTATTTTTTTTAATTTTGTACGAGTCAACTACAATTATTTTCTTTTAATAAATTGATTAAATTTATTAACAAGATTATTAATTAATTTAGTTATTTTTATTTTTAATAATTGGTTACTTTTTTATTATTTGTTTGATATTAACAAGTACGACTTCATATATATGCATCATATTATATTAGATTAGTCAATAAAGAATATTTCTTTATTATTGGATATGATAACCAAAGAGCACAACTTCAATAATATTTTTCTATGATTTTGAATGTATTGAACATTGAATATCTTTATTTTATGTCTTCTATAAGTTAATATTCAAATACTTTTTATGTTATTTATATTTTTGAATTACTTAACTTTTTATATTAATTATAGTAGCCCATGTAATTTGAAAGTCTGACTACGCCCCTGACCCAGATGCTGTGACTAACGCGTGGAGAGGGTAGACATACTAACTTTGTCAGGATTTGACCCCAAACTATACATTAATTATCAATCCATCCTGTTAGGATCTCGTCAATCCATTTCAAAACAATATAAAGATACTAAATTATGAAAATTATTAATTCGAATTCTACGATTAATAGATGATAAATTACGGAGACTTCTAATAATTTTTTATGATGGGCATGTCGTCGACGATGTGAGAATCTATCATTGTCATCTTCCGAATAATTTGATAATTTCGGTGAAACTGAGCGGCTCGCTCAAACCAATAAACCGGTCCTCTGTGCTCGACACGATGACGGGTCAGACAAACAGTGGAAAGATACCTAATTCGGTCTAGAAAGATCAAATCAAGCAACAATTTTGAGAAAAAAGGAAAAGAATTGAAACCATGAGAAAGTAGGTGGAATCGCATCGCAAATTCTTTGCTTCAGCTGTAGAGCAGAGGAATTGATTCCTTCATCCCAAATTCCATCGATCTCTGCCTCTCGAGCCTTCAAATACAGCCCTATGTTTGCAAGTCTGCAACTGCGGACTGCCTTCGCTTCTCCTCGATCATGGCCGCGCCGCCTCAGGGCATCTGCGAGAGGCTCCGTCGCTTCCTCTCCGGAAGCTTCTCCCGGACCGCCGAGCTGGAAGAGGACACGCGCGTCCCGGTCACCGCCCGCGGACGCCGGGTCGAGGTGCCGGTCGAGTCGGCGGCGGAGGCCGGTCCGAAGAAGGCGAGTCATCCGCCGGCGAGCAAGCTGTCGAAGACCCTAACGGGCATAAACCAGAAGGCGAAGGATTTCATCGAGAAGAGGAGGCGGCTGGTGCTGGGGAGATCGATGACGGCTCCAAATAACCCCAAGGACGAGTCGCCTGCTTAATTAGGGTTTGTATTTAAATCGAGTGCGCGCCGCTTTGGGGGTTTATATTTAATACTACGAATAAACTACTTTTGTTTATAACATGGATTTAGTAGTTTCAGTGGATTCTTAATTTGTGGTAATCCTTTCGTTCGACTCGATTTAATCGATAGATTATGGCCGTAACGATTGAAAAGATGTCGTTTATTTACTTGATTTTTTTTTTATCTAAAAAATATTCTTTATTTCAATTGATCCGGTACCGATGGGATGCAGAACGACAGATCAACAGTGAGGAAGAGGTGGACTTTCGGATTGAGATTAGGTGGGTTTCCGGACGCTTGATGTCCTACACTCACATGAGGGAGGTTAGAAGGGGGTCGAGGTAAACCTCAACGAGACGCAAGTCATACTTCAAAGATGAGAATACTGAACAGGCGAAATAGCATAGAATAAGCCTCCTTTTCAACGTTGACGTCATCACCCTATACAGAGGGAGAAGAGTGATTTACTGTTTCCTCCATAAAGATATGCCTCTTTCATCTTCACGGAATGGATTATAATTGACACGTCGAGCGCAACTCATTCAGACTAGGGGTGCACGATCACACTCGGTGCATGTTCGTGTTCGGGTGCTCTGGCGATCAGTGCTTGAGTGCGCACGACATTCAATAGCCAACACTTGATAGTCGGCAAGCATGCGCTCGACCACTGACACTATGGCGTTCGAGAGTTTGGCGGTCGGACGCTAGATCACTCAAGCACTCGGAGTGCTCGTGAGTGTAACTTACTCGACATTTGGTAGTCAACATTTAAAATCGATAAACTGACACGTTCCAACTCAACACTCAGGCACTCAAGAGTTCAACACTCAGACGCTTGGCCACTAGAGATTTAAAGTTTAAATCTAATCGTGTAGTATAAGGGCATCCGCAACCGTTTAACACCTAACGTTATAATATCTATCACATCATTAAAAAGTATGGGACTCACATATCATATACATATTAACATTAACATTTTTATTCTCTCACATTCGTTTAACATTCAACCCCTATTATTTGTAGGGTCCACATGCCACATACACATTCTCTCATATATTAATTCTCTCACATATATATAGTTTTTATTTTCAACTATATTTACCAATTTAAATAATTATTAATTAAAATAATAATAATAATTTTAAATATATTTATTATTAATTGAATTTGAAATTAATTAAAATTAAAATTAAAATTAAAAAAATTAATTGAAAGCAGGCAGCCAGGCTGCCTGCCTGAGCCTGATCGGTCAGGCAGGAGCCTGATCGGTCACCAGACCGATCAGGATGTCAAGTCATACGCGATGAACGTGTTCAAATATCTAAACGTGTTCATCCACGTCAATATTTAATGCGCTCCCCACACTGATTTTAACATGATCGGCTCGTTAATCGCCAGTTGCAGATGCTCTAAGAGATTTTCTTTCCAAAACGGACCTAAGAATGAGAATATCTACTACAGGTGACAAAAGGCGAGCGTTCGTCCCTAACGTCTCAGTCAGCCCGCTTCAGAATCATCACGGAAGAAGAGGTAAATGTCGATCATTGAAAAGGCAAGAGGTGGTTGAGAATATCAACTACAGGGTTTTGAGGGTTACTGCTTCGTTAGCGCACGACGAAACCCTCGACGAGCAAGTATAGCGAGTAAACGACAAGCCCATGTCCTTATCCTTGTCCTCCACCGGCGCCGGAGCCTGCGCAATCGCAACCTTCACAAATCCAGCTCGGTCGCCAGCCCGTCAACGACGGGTCTCTGGATTGTTCTTGTCTCGCACGGCTGATAGCGAGGCCGGTCGCCGCTTGCCACGCGTCGCTTCCGCCTATCCGGCTCCGCCCTTCGTTCCTGAGGTTGTGGTGAACCCTAATGTTGGAAGCTTTTCTACTTAGGAACACTAGATAACTGCATCGATTGGAACTCTGAATCTAATTTGGTCGTCCTATTTTGAGAAGTTCAGGTAGAGAAGGCGGTGGAATCGTTGCGCGTGGATTTCAGTGAGGTAGATAATTTGGTGGCGCATAACTCCATGCGCGTTCTGAAAGCCTTTCAGAACGCTGGCATTGGATCTCATGTAAGCCGTTTTGAAGCTCTTTGATTTTGATGTGCATTTCTTATAATTGTTCGATAACAAATTTTACCCTTCTCGTTCACTTGTTATTTCTTTGAAAAAAAAATACTGATTTTAGATTTTGCAAATGCTGATTTGTGAGACTGAGGGACTCTTGAATGACCACAATCCGAAGCAATTTTATTCCATGGATTTACAGAAGGCGCCTACTTTGATTTTTATTGAATTTGTGTTGTATTGTTCCCATTCTTAGTTCTCAGTGTTGTTGTTTCTGTTCCGTCAAGTTTTTGCTGGAATGTACCAATTTCATTCTCTAAATATGTTAGCTTTTTTGCACCCTTTGCCATCAATAGATGCTCCCTCATAACCTCAAAGATCAGAATCTGCCAAAACCAATATGTCATGATCATCACTTTCCCAAATCTAAAAGAAATATTAAATGGTATTTGGAATTATGGCTTCAGGATTAACTATAACGTGCCATCTGAGGTGATGATAATCTGATTGAGTTCTCAATAAGCAGTAAACTATAATTAAACTGGGTAGAAGCCTTTTATATTGGTTCATGATTCATCATAAAGAATATGTCGAGTATTGTAGTATTGCTTGGACCTGACTTCTTTACTGACTGGAATATTACTAAACTAAAATCTATGTAAAGAGAAGTAAAAAAAACTAAAGTTTTACCAATATAAATTTTCATAATGCTTCAATACGATACTAATTTTTCATACCAGCATTTTAGTGGATGCACAGGTTATGGTCATGATGATGGTGGAGGGCGTGAAGCACTTGACCGTGTTTTTGCTGAAATTGTTGGAGCAGAATCAGCTATAGTTCGCTCCCAGGTTCATAATGATTTGCTAGCTGTTTCTGTGAAGCATTTGCCAATGCACTCGAACCTTTTAGTCCTTACGTTTCACCCACTCATTGTGCAGTTTTTCTCTGGCACACATGCCATTACCTGTGCTCTGTTTGCTTTTCTGAGGCCTGGTGACGAGGTGAATCGTCCTTTGCTCTTCTTGGTTTCTAAATCTTGACTCCCAATGTTCTAATTCTTTTAGTTGATTAACTTTGTTTAAAAACATAAAATTCTCATGCTCTCTGCCAGCTTTTAGCCGTTGCTGGAGCTCCTTATGATACCTTAGAGGAAGTGATTGGGATCAGAGAATCATCTAGCAATGGATCCCA
>JAGFNQ010000766.1:175551-261584 GCA_024364735.1 Boesenbergia rotunda
ACCCAATCTAGGGTTTTCAATCACGTTAACCTTATAGGTTTTGTGAGACATGTTTTGATAATTTTGAAGGTTTATTTTGAAAATAATTATATTTTGAAAACTTAATTTATTTTGAAAGCGATTAAATTTTTGAAAAACTTAGTTTTGAAAACAATTAAATTTTTGAAAAGATATTTAAATCTACAAATAACTGAAATTTTATGTTAGAATCGAATTTGACAAAAATTAATTTGAATTTAAATTTCAGAAATTGGGTTCCAGGTCTTGGCGAGGCACTAGGTCTTCTTTGGCCGTAGCCTTATGGGATCATCCACCCTTTCCTTGACAAAGCCTTTTAATGAAATTTCATTTTCAAAATTATTTTTTGAAAAATTTTTGGTCTAACTAGTTTGGGTCTTGGATCGGTAGCTTCGGCTAGTTCCGCCAAATTGGCTTCCCTAACGTACTATCATCTCATCTCCACCCAATACTATGTTGCCAAATTTCAGCTAAGTTTGTTTAATCCTTAAGCTAGCTTAAGTCTAAGCATGGTATATTGCAGAAATTAAATAACCAATCAATCAAGCAATTTAAATCAATAATAACAAGTTTATCTAATAATGAAAATAGTTTTCAGTTTGGCTCCCCCTGGACTAAAGCCACGGTGATGGTTAGGCAAGATGTGAATCTTGTCCTTGGGGCTCTAATACTGATTTGATCCAGTTGGTTGGTTCAGCCACAGTTTAGGTACCCATGCCTGAATTTTACCTCTGGACTGATTCAGTACAGCCAAATACGATCTTTGTCGGGATTTGGTTCGGTAGCCAAGTCCGGATCGATTTAGAACTGATTTCTATTTTCCAAGGATCATGTCAAGACCTTGGAACCAGATGTAAATCGTTCTAATGCTGATCTAAGATCCTTAACCTGAGTTTTCAGGGAGGAGTTTTCCTTTTCAAGTTTTTCAACTTGAGTAGGAGTTCCTTCCTGAACCTTCTCGGTTAAGGGTTTAGAGTCAGCTCCCTCTTTCAGGAGTTTTACTTCTTGTCGGAGGGATTCGACTCGGAGTTTGGCTTTTGCCAAATCTCGAGAAAGAAAAGAAATTAATTCAGTTAATTGCGATCTATTAAAACCTGTTACCTTAATTTCTCCGTCTTCTGTGAAGGTCAGCTCGCCGTCGTCCTGTTCTGATTCTGACTCAGTCTCGACGTTTTCTGAGGCGGTCAGGGCTAGTAGGTTGGACTGGGGTTCCTCTTCTTCTTCTTCTGAGGAAGACTCGTCCCAGGTTGCTTGCAGTGCCTTCTTTCTTCTCGTCCTTTTTGTCTCCTTTAGGTTAGGGCACTCTGACTTGTAGTGGCCCTTTTTCTTGCACTCGTAGCAGGTCACATTAGGCTTGTTCGCGGGTTCAGCTGGTTCGTCCTTTCTTCGGCCGGTTCTCCGTGTGTTGGCTTGATTTTTCAATTTTTTGTAGTAGCTTCGGGCCAATCGGACCAGCTCAGATTGATCTGCTTCTTCATCTTCTGCGTCTGAATCAGAGTTGAGCTCGGGTTCAGGTTGAGGTTTCTTTTTTGTCGCTTTTCTAGTTTTTCCTGCAAAAAAGGCAATACTCTTCTCGGCCATATTGCAATTAGTCTTCTAATGAAGTTCTAACTCTGAAAATAATTCATCTAATTTAATTTTGGAGAGATCCCTTGAAACCTTGTATGCATCTACCATAGATGCCCACAAGGTATTTCTAGGGAAAGCGTTTAGGGCATACCTTATTAGGTCACGGTTTTCGACCTTGTGACTTATCGTGTGAAGACCATTCATCAGTTCTTGGATGCGTGCGTGGAGTTGGGCTGCTGATTCGTTGTCGGCCATCTTGATGGTGTACAACTTGTTCAGGAGCAGATCCCTTTTGCTGATCCTGGTATCTGACGTTCCCTCGTGCAGCTCGATCAATTTTGCCCAGAGCTCCTTCGCACTGTTGAAGGGGCCCATGCGGTTCAACTCTTCTTTCGTCAATCCACATTGAAGAGTTTGAGTAGCTTTTGCGTCGGCTTCTATCTTTCGCTTTAGGGAGTTGTCCCATTCGGAGTAGCTTTGAGGAAGTCCATCAGCATTCTTGGGTATCTCCAGTCCGGACTGGATGATAATCCACATGTCCACCTGAGTTTTCAGGTGGACCTCCATACGACTTTTCCAGTAGGAAAAGTCTTCTCCACTGAAGAGTGGAGGTCTTGCGGTGCTAAATCCCTCTTGCATGGCCATCTGAAATAGAAAACTAAAAGAAAAACGAATTTTCCAAGACTAGGTCTTGGATTAGTAGTGCTGGATAAATTAAATAACGAGGGGTGTTGCACCAACCTCGCTTAACAAAAAAATCGAATATATAACGAAAAATTCATAAGGGAAAGAAAAGAAAAAAATAAAAAAATAAAAATCCGAAAAAAAATTTCAAACTGGTGGTTGCACCAGGTTTGAACTTCCCCGCTCTGATACCACTTGTTGGATCGTGAAAACCGATAGAGGGGGGGTGAATATCGGAAATCGTTCAGACTTTCGTAAAGAGCACGTACGCAGCGGAAATAAAACAAAACAATCACAGCACAAAGACACAGTCGATTTACTTGGTTCGGAGCCTGTGTCGACTCCTACTCCAAGGCCCATGGTCGTTGACCGTTTACTTTGGGCAATTCTATATACGCGCAAATTAGTTTACAATAATTTATTACAAGTAAGTGCACTAACAATAATAATAAAAAAATTCGATCTTCGTTACCGACGTCCGGAAGTGGATTGACTCTTTCGGGGCAGCGGGACGTCGTCGGCTCGAGTTGGAGTGTTTCCGGAGCAAGGCACGAGCGTGGAAGATCTTTGGAGCGTTGAGAGAGCAGTTGCTCGGAACCTTGGTCGAGGGCCCTTTATATAGGGCTAGGGGGCGCCCGGGACGTCGGGGGCGCCCCCCACGTGGCCTTCGATCCGCCAAAGTCTCGGTCGCGTCTGATCCTCTGGATCCGCTTTGACCGGGGCGCCCGAAGTGCTCGGGGCACCCGGATTGACCGGGTCAAACGTTATCTGCTTGGCTTCGATGGCTTCTGGTTCGAAGTATGCGCCTGGGGGCGCCCAGGACGCAGGGGGCGCCCGGGAGCAGCGCGGGCGCCCGGGAGCACGGGGGCGCCCCGCTCAGCAGCTATTCGAACCCTTTTTCCTTTGACATGTTTTGTATGTACCTTGGGGGCGCCCGGGACACTCCGGGCGCCCTACTCAGCCTTTGCCTCTCTCCTTTGAGGCTTTCTGAGCTGCAGACACACGTTCCTTCGGTCCCGCATCCAGGGTTAGTCCAAAACATAACAATATATTAAGTGATTAGATTATACAGCCTTAGCTGTCTTGGTTCTGACTTTGGTCTCCAAAATGGAGCCCTAGGTCGAACCGACGCCTACTGTTCCCTCGACGGGGAACGCGTCCTCACCTACTCCTCTCGGGAGAATTTACCTGATGCCAACCGTTCCTCTGGTTGGACTTTTGCCTGACGGTCCTTTGTCAGGTCTTGTAAACTGGCAGTCCTTCGCCAGTTGCCTAGCAGTCCTTCGCTAGGGCTTTAGTCCCAGGCTGTCCTTCGCCTGGAGCCTAGTAGTCCTTCGCTAGGGCTTGATACTGGCAGTCCTTCGCCAGTTGCCTAGCAATCCTTCGCTAGGGCTTTCTTTCCTGGCATTCCTTTGCCAGTGCCTAGCAGTCCTTCGCTAGGGCTTTTCCTGCACACTAGATTAACTTATTAGAAAACTAGAAAGACTTAACTTTTGACCTATGTTGCCATTATCAAAACACAGGTTTGACTTTGGTGCATTCTGCACCAACAGTTTTGGGTTTTGTGTCAAACTTGGGAATGGTGATAGATACATTTTGGAATGTATTTTTCCCAAGTAGGTATGGGTACCACAAAGTTCTCCACAAAATTTGAGAATTTTTGGAGATTTGTGGAATTTCTGGCGTATTTCTGAATTTCGGTCAGAAAACTAATTATCAGAGTATCAGTCGACTGCCATGGGGGTAGTCGACTGGTCAGGGATGGTGTGGGTATCCAGCAGCTGACTTGGGTCCGAATGATTGAAAACAAGTGTATGGGGGGTTAGTACACTGTGTTTAGGACCATTAGGGATTAAAAGAACCAATAATTGGGATATTATTGGGGTCTTTTTGATGTATGGCAAAGGGGGAGAAGTTTGGGTTTAAGTTGGGAAACCAAACTTACCTTTGCTAGAAACCCTAGGTTTAGGGGGAGTTGAGATTTAGGGGGAGCATGTTTGCTCCATTCTTGGCGTAAGGGGGACCTTGGAGAGGTTCTTAAAAAACCTTTGTAAGTCCAATGTAGGGGGAGCTTGGGAGAAGCTTTAAAAAACCCATTTTGGTGAAAATTCCTAACTTAGAGGGTTAGGTGTAGAAAATCCTAACTTGGAGAGTTAGGTGGTGAAAATCCTAACTTAGAAGGTTAGGTGTAGGATGCCTTGGGATAAGATCCATGTATGCATTGCATACGCATTTGTCTGTTATTTTTGCCATTGACTACTATTTTGCTTTCTCTAACTTAAACGAATTGCCAAACATCAAAAAGGGAGAGATTGTTGGAGCAATCGGCCCTAAGATGGTTCGGAGTGACCATAGGTTTTGATGTTTGGGCAAAGGGTTTAAGTTAGGTTTTCCCTTGTGTACTTATATGTGTATGTTGAGTGTGCAGGTTGTACAGGTTACACATATGGATTTGACTGGACGGCCTCAGTACGGTGAAGGGTGGCATAGAGGCAAGCTGGAGGCTTGCGTGCGCATCTGAGGGACCTTGGAGAGCAAGGACAATGAGCTGATGGGCACAGACTTCGAGGTATACGTGAAGGGTGGCATGGAGGCAAACTGGAGGTTTACGTGCGCATCCGAGGGACGAGGGCCGAAGATGAAGAGGGCGCGAAGGCAATAGTCGAGGATGCGGAGGAGGAGTCAGTCGAGTCATGAGGATCGAGTGCTGTGTGAATGTACTCGGGAAGGGTTTCAGGTAGGGACCAGTCGACTGCCCTGGAGGCAGTCAACTGGTAGGTGGCTGGCAAGCTGGCTGAGAATTCGAACGTTGAGGTGCAACGGTCGAATTTGGCTGGCACCAGTCGACTGCCCTGGGGGCAGTCGACTGGTGGCGAGGGTTTCAGCCCGAGTCCTATTTAAAGAGGACTTCGTGGTGGCTGAGATTTTTGATGAGTTTGGTCTTGGTTAAGGGCCAAACAGTAGTCTTTGTGCTCAGGTCGTGTCAAGGTGCTGTGGTGAGGTTTCTACACCCACAAGGAGCGACAGGAGCTAGCCGGAGGTTATCCGGGGAGTGATCCACCGATGGATTCTTGGATTAGTCACCTGGCCGGGGTGGATACCAAGTAAATAGGTATTGTTAGCATTGTTTCTCGTTGTTAGTTCTACTTTATTGTATATTTCCGCTGCGCAACTAACAATGTAGGTGAAAAGAAGAATCAAAACACTATTCACCCCCCTCTAGCGTACCACATACGATCCTACAGGTTTTAGCACCACTCGACCACCCTTCTTCGATGGCTCAGATTTTCAATATTGGAGGTCGAAGATGGAGTACTATCTCAAGATGGACATCAACACATGGTTCGCTGTGAAGGAGGGTTTTTCTCCTCCAAAGGATGATGAAGGAAAATAATTGGAATCTTGGCGTTGGTCGGCTGAGGAAACTCGAAAAAGTGAAGCCGACGCGAAGGCGGTGGTGACCTTACAATGTGGCATGAACAAAGATCAACTCATCAAGGTTGGTCCCTTTACAAGCACCAAAGATTTGTGGAATAAACTCATTGAACTCCATCAGGGTACCCGAGATTCAAGAATCGCCAAGAGGGACTTGTTCCTCAACCAACTTCGAAATCTCTCCATGAAGGAGAATGAAACGGTAAGCGAACTCTATAGTAGATTCAAGGAAGTCCTCAACGGTCTTCACTCTATTGACGAAAAGGTCGAGAATCGCGACCTTGTGAGGTATGTGTTAAAAGCTTTTCCAAGGAATGCTTTGTGGTCATCCATGGTGGATGCCTACAAAGTATCTAAGGATTTATCAATTGTAAAACTAGATGATCTATTTTGTGAAATGGAGCTGCATGAAATAGCTAACAAAGGCCCCAAGGAGAAGGGGATTGCCTTAGTTGTAGGAGATAAGACCAAGAAGAAAAAGGAGAAGAAGAAGGAGAATGAAGTCTCTTCATCTTCATCCTCATCCGAATTCGAATCCGAGTCCGAGTCCGAGAAAGATGGCAGCGGGTCTTCTTCCTCTGAGATGACAAATTTTGTTAGAAGAATGATGAGGAAGAGTTGACGCTTCAAGGGTAAAGGTAACCTTAGTGAAGTTAAGATTGACAAGACTAATATTACTTGTTATGAGTGTAGCAAGAAAGTGCAATTCAAGAAGGACTGCCCAAAACTCAAAAAGAAGGAAGATAAATCCAAGAAGAAGAAGAAGGCCTTGAAGGCCACTTGGGATGAATCCTCCTTAAGTTCATCCGATGAAGAGAAGGATGAGAAAAGTACCCGCCATGTAGCACTCATGGCCCTTGAAGATCAAGAAAGCAGTGATGAATCGAGTGACTCATCAAACGCGGCTTCATCATCTTCGGATGATGAAGAGGTAATTACTCCCGAACTTGATAAATGCTATAGAACAATTGCATGTTTAACCGATTCATTGAAAAAGTCAAAAAATAAAGTTAAGTCATTGAAAATTGAAGTTGAACAATTGAAATCCTCTAGGGAGGAGGATGTAGATGATTTACATGTAGAAATGCTAGAGGATGAAAACAAATCTTTGAAGAGTGAAGTTGAGAGACTCAAGAGTGTTCTTGAGAAATTCTCAACAAGCTCAAAAACTCTAGACATGATTTTGAATGCCCAAATGTCTAGGACTGATGTTAGACAATTTAAGACACCTAGAGTTCAAAGGAAAGTAGTCAAGGCATGGGTGCCTAAGTCTTGCTTAGTAGGTGCTTTAGGTCCCAAGGTTTGGGTACCTAAATCCTCTATTTTTCGAATTGTGTAGGTTGTGATTGAGGGGGAGCATCTATCAACTTGGTTTGTTGATAGTAGGTGCTCCAAACACATGACCGGGGATAGATCATTGTTTACTACCCTTCAAAGAAAAAGTAGAGGTAATGTTTCCTTTGGTAACAATGGTAATCTTAAGGTCATAGGAATAGGAGATATTCAAATATCCGAATGTCTTAGGATTAAGAATGTCCTTCTAGTCAAGGGGATGACATTTAATCTCCTAAGTGTCAGTCAATTGTGTGATGAGGGTTACCCAATTGATTTTCAATTAAGTCAATGTCTAGTTAGACAACATGACAACTTTAACACGGTACTAGTAGGCACAAGAGTAGATAACATTTATCAAGTTTCCTTTATAAGTGCTACCAATGCTTTTGTTAAGTGTTTCATGTCAAGAGAAGATAAGTCCACCCTTTGGCACCGGAGACTAGCACACGTGAACATGAAGAACATCCGGAAGTTGGCCAACAAGGGATTAGTTCGTGGCTTACCAAGTATTAAGTATGAAAAGGACAAACTTTGTGATGTATGTCAAATGGGTAAGCAAACAAAATCAGCACATAAAGGTAAAAGCACTGTAAGTACTTCTACCATATTAGATTTACTTCATATGGACTTGTTTGATTGTAGCACTATTATTTCCTTGAGTGGTAGTAGATATTACTTTGTTATCATTGATGATTTTACTAGATATACATGGACCTATTTTCTAAAATATAAGGACCAAACCTTAGATATCTTTATTTCATTTTGTAGAAGAGTTGAAAATAAGAAATCATCAACAATTAAGACAATTAGAAGTGATCATGGAGGTGAATTTCAAAACCAAAGGTTTTTAGAATTTTATCAAGATAGAGGATATAGACACGAGTTCTTTACTCCTAGAACACCACAACAAAATGGTGTTGTAGAGAGGAAGAACCGGGTCTTATAAGAGGCTGCACGAAGCATGCTCAATGAGTACTCCTTACCGAGCTACTTATGGGCCGAAGCTGTAAACACAGCTTGCTACGTGCAAAACCGAGTCTCATCCATAGATTCTTAGGAAAGACTCCCCATGAACTTTGGTTTGGAAAATCACCTACGGTTAAACATCTTAGGGTGTTTGGTTGTAAGGTGTTTATCCTAAACACCAAGGACTACCTTGGAAATTCATGGCAAAGGTTGATGAAGGGTTACTAGTCGGGTACTCCCTAGTTAGCAAAATCTACCGAGTCTACAACAAGTGATCTAGATTGGTTGAAGAATCTTCTGATGTTGTTTTTGAAGAAATTCCAAAAGCAAATGATCAACCAGAAGATGTCGAAGGAGTTCAATTCGAACTTAGGAAACAAAGTTTGGATGGAAGTCCAAGTGTTGAAGATGGTGGTGATGAGTCTGATGACGGTGAACCTAGACAACCCATAGATCAGCCGGATCCTGAGGCTGAGCTTGTGTCTAGTGACACCATTCAAGAAGCACTACCAACACCAAGGCAAACTAGATTAGCCTCTAGTCATCCCCAAGACTAAATTGTTGGAGACATCCATCATGGGGTTAGGACTAGATCATTCTTTAGGAATGAGACTAACGAAGTTGCCCTAATTTTTGAAATTGAACCTAGAATAATTGACGAAGCATTAAATGATCCCGATTGGATCATTGCCATGCAAGATGAACTAGGTCAATTTGAAAGAAGTCAAGTATGAGACTTAGTCCCTAGACCTAAGAAGACCACCATTATTGGAACCAAATGGGTCTTCAAAAATAAATTGAACCATAAGGGAGAAATCCTAAGAAACAAGGTACGCTTGTAGCCAAGGGCTACAGTCAAGTTGAAGCCTTGATTATGATGAGACCTATGCTCCCGTGACACGATTAGAGTCCATCCGATTGATGCTTGCATTTGCAGCACATCGTGGTTTCAAGCTATATCAAATGGATGTCAAATCGGCCTTTCTAAATGGTTTAATAAGAGAAGAGGTCTATGTCGAATAACCTCCGGGGTTTGAGAGTACCGAATTCCCAGACCACGTGTTCAAGCTCAAGAAGGTGCTTTACGGCCTTAAACAAGCACCCCGGGCTTGGTATGAGCGATTGTCGACATTCTTAATTGAAAAAGGCTTTGTTAGAGGCCAAATAGACCCTACACTATTTTTACGAAGAGATGGTGACAATATATTTGTAGCCCAAGTATATGTCGATGACATTATTTGTGGCTCAAACAATAAGGGCTATTTAAATGAGTTTATTGGACACATGGAGAGTGAATTTGAAATGAGTCTAGTGGGAGAGTTGACTTTCTTCCTTGGACTTGAAATCAAGCAAACTCGTGATGGAATCCATGTGCACCAATCAAAGTATACTCAAGAGATGCTTCGGAAATTCAACTTTAGTGATTTGACGGAGGTAACCACTCCCATGGCTACCAATACAAGATTAGACAGTGATGAGAGTGGTAAACCTGTTGATTTTACTCAATATCAAAGCATGATACGTAGTTTGCTATACCTCACAGCTAGTCGACCTGATATACTTTTTGCTGTGGGTATGTGCGCTAGGTATCAAGTTTGTGCCAAGGAATCTCATCTAATTGCTGTTAAAAGAATTTTGAGATACCTTAAAGGCACAATTGGAGTTGGTCTTTGGTACCCCCGTACCGAGTCATTTGACCTAATCGGCTACACCGATTCCGACTATGCTAAATGCAAGTTGGATCGGAAAAGCATATGTGGGGGTTGCCAATTCTTAGGTTCATCTCTAGTTAGTTGGCCAAGTTGGAAGCAACATTGTGTTACTCTCTCCACGGCCGAGGCAGAATATATTGTCATGAGAGAGAGTGTGTCACAATTGTTGTGGATGATTCATACTCTATAGGACTACGGATTAAGCTACAAGGGTGTGCAAGTGTTGTGTGACAACATTAGCACAATTAACCTAACAAAGAATCCAGTCCACCACTCTAGGACTAAACATATTGAAGTGCGCCACCACTTCATTAGAGATCATGTTGCTAGAGGAGACATTGTACTCTCACATGTAGGGTCCAAGTCAAACCTAGCGGGCATTTTCACTAAACCACTTCCCGAGAATAAATTTAGTTTCTTAAGAAAGGAATTGGGAATATGTCGCGCTTCATAGGACTGAAATGCATTCAAAACCCTTTATGATCATCTCAAAATTATTGGGCAACAATTGGGTAACTTGGGGACATCTCACACAAACTATAAGGTTTACCAAAATATTTTTGTTTGCTAGAAATGGGGTGAGATTCTAGGATCAACTTAATTTCTCAAAATGTCAATGCATCCCTTGAGAAATTTAGTTGACGAGACAAAAATCACTACGGTGACCAAGTATGGGGAAAACCAATGCATAACATATGTGTACTTGGATCCATGATCATACTTGGACATTCCAATCAAGGAAACTTGATTGGAGGCTTTTTCTTGATACAAACTTGGTTGAGAATTGATTGAATGTTTGTGATTGCATTTGACTCCACTTGGGTGGAGCAAAATTGATTGTTAGACCCATAAGGACCTTTGATTCTTGATGAGGAATCAAGTCTAGTCAAGAAAACAACACCAATATCCATCAGAAATCGATAGGAGGTCTAAATCTAAAATTTCAGATCGTATCAGGAAAATTCAGGGAGCCTGATCGGTTACCGGACCGATCAGGAGTATGTCTGATCGATCCAAGGGACCGATCCAGCTATTTCACGCGAAAATGTCAAAATCCCACTATATTGTCCTGGATCGGTCCACAGACCGAACTGGCTCACTGTGAGGATCGGTCCACAGACCGATCAGGAGGGTCACAGAAAACCTCCCGAACCTACTGTTCGCTCCCTGATCGATCAACCAATTGATCAGGGGCCTGCCTGATCGGTCACCCGACCGATCAGGACCAGGCCAGACCGATCAGGCTGGGGCCTGATCGGTCTGGGCACTCCCAGATCGAACAGTGATACGTTCGATCACATTAAATTGCGGTTGGTGGACCGATCCACCAACCTATTAACTTCGTGTAAACCTTACCTTTCCGAACCCTAGCGCCGAAACTCTCCTCTTGTGCATCCTCTTGCTGTGCGTGAGTTTTCTTCCTGCGTTTCTTCCTCCTACGTGTGGTTGCGAGTGCAATTTTCTCCCTGTGCGTGAGAGTTCTTCTTCTTGCTGTTGGTGTTCTCAGCAACTGCTAGCTGTGAGCTTGTCCCCTGCGTTGCAATTCTTTCTTACGCAAGTTTCAGAGAGTGTTTTCTCCAAACAAATCAACAATGGCACCTAAGTAAGCTTTGAGTTTCGAATCTTTTCATACTGATTACTTCCTAAGATTTGTGATGTTTCGGCTAACCATGTTCTTTCTTATTGCGTTTTCTTTTTTGTGTTGTGACCCTACTCTTGCCGTGACCTTCCTTTCCTTGCATTGGATCTTATTGATGAAACCTAACTTCATTTGATCATTTTCTATTATGATTCATTTGATTAATGTCTTAAAACTTCAAATTCCAATTCATTGTATCATGATTTAATCAGTCCCATTTCATGCCGTGGCCTTACTTTGATCCTTGACCCTACTGATTGAACCTATTCTTGATCATTAAATTAACCCAATGATTCCACCCTTTAGAAAATCCGCTAAGGGCAAGGAACCCGCTGAAGGGTCCTCCAAAGGCAAAGAGCCAGCTGAGGGAGCCTCTTCAAGACCTCAACCACCCCCTCATACCAGATTTCAAAATATCCATTATGCACTAGCCTTTGAATATCACACCATCAAACTCATGCCCTATCGAACTGTGGACAGAGCATTCATTTACGAACATTGTCCGTCGGTACGATGAATCATTGAGTTTTATGAACTTCAATCCATTCTTTTCCTTGAGAGACCAATCAATTTTGATTTGGTCTCCGAATTTTATAACAACATGGTCGGTGGAGAGGGTACGGGGTGGAGGACCCGTGTCGCCAGTATCAACCTTAATTTTGATCTATCTGCTTTCACTGCCTTTCTTGGTTGTCGCCGATCAAATAATGACTTTTCACTCTACCCTTATCTTCTGGATCCTCTACTGGTTCCTTTCGATGGAGTCACTCCTAACTCTATCTATGAGTACTTTTTCGGCCTTCCCAGGCCAGGGGGTCCTAGTGAGCGCGCTAGTGATTTTCCCACATTTGCTGCTCTCCGCCTTTCCCCCGTTGATTATATCTTGTTTAAGATCATTACTAACTGTCTCCTCCCTACTACTTCAAAGCACTTAGATGAAATTCACTCATTCCACTGCTTGATGCTCTACGGGATGCATCAGCAGTTAGACTTTAACCTAGTGACTTCCATCTATTTATCCATCATTACTTATAGTCAGATGTACAGTCAGACAGTGTACATGCCATTTGGACATATCATTACTTCCTGGCTGCATTCGGTTGATATCAACGTCTCACAGGGCAGCATCGTACCTATGGTTCGGCAGGACTGCCGACTTGACTGACGCATGTTGGCCCAGTCTAGCATTGTTGTCGGACCGCAGGGGCTGAGGTGGAAGGATAGGAGACGTGTGGAGGAGTTACCTAGAGCAGCCCATGATCAGGAGCCATCTGCTGCTGCTGAGGATTACTATGAGTCGGATCCAGATCTCCGCTGGCAGGTTGTGGAGCTGGAGCGAACGATGCAGCGCGAGTTACATATTTCTGAGCTCTGGCTACATGAGGTCATATCTGAGCTTCGGTCCTTCGATCGCCGACTACTCGCTGTAGCATCCGATGTTTCTGGGATCCGCTCACAGCAGGAGGCGTGGTACGCGGAGTGGCACCAGTATAGGTTTCCTGGAGCTGCGCCCTCTAGCAGCACTGCACCAGGGGATTTCATATATATTGATGATACATCTGACGATGACCCCGCTGAAGACTGAGGATGTTGACTGTTATGATTTGTTACTTGTGCTATGTTTGACTATGCTGTGGTGCTGTATGATGCATCTGACATTATGACTATTTTCATGTATGCCTTACTATATTATGCATTGCTATGCTCTATGTTCATATGATACATATGATTGTTTTGCCATGCGTTATATTTATCATATGTTTTCAAAATCAATCAAATCTTATGTTGTTTTGGGAAGCCCCTAGGGTTGAGGGGGAGTATGTTTAAACTTAACAACCAGTCTACACCCATTTCGGTATTTGACAAAGGGAGAGAGTGTGGTTGGTTAAGTTTAGGACGATTATGAGTTTTAATATTGTAGGGGGAGGATCCTGATTCTCCTACAAATTCTGAGATTTGAGATAATTGTATTCAAATTCCTAAAATTAAAATCGGGTTGTCAAACAACAAAAAGGGGGAGATTGTTGATGCAGTCTGACCCTGATTGTTGTTTTGGTATTGACACCGATTTTAGTTTAGGTTGATGAGATGATTGGGATTAAGTCCTGGTCGTGGACTAGGTATACCTAGTGGGACTAGGTTTGATGAAAGCCTGGCTTGGAGGGTCAGGTCCTAGCTTGAGAAGCTAGGTGGATGAAATCCTAACTAGGAGGGTTAGGTGTGAGAAAATCCTAGCTTGGAGGGCTAGGTGTGAAAAGTCCTAACGTGGAGGGTTAGGTGTGGAAAAATCCTAGCTTGGAGGGCTAGGTGTGAAAAGTCCTAACCTGGAGGGTTAGGTGTGAAAAAATCCTAGCTTGGAGGGCTAGGTGTGGAAAAGTCCTAACCTGGAGGGTTAGGTGTGAAAAGTCCTAGCTTGGAGGGCAAGGTGTGGAAAAGTCCTGGCTTGGAGGGTCAGGTCCTAGCCTGGAGGGCTAGGTTGATGAAATCCCGGCTTGGAGGGCCAGGTCCTAGCTTGGAGGGCTAGGTTGGATGAAATCCCGGCTTGGAGGGCTAGGTTAAAGTCTCGGTGAGTGAAGCTGTGCATGGAGTCTTGGTCCGACCAAGCACGAGTCAGAGAAGGGCTGGAGGCTTGTTCTCGTGACTTAGAGTGCATTTGGGCTTGCCTGGATCGGTCTGGTGAGCGATTAGGGAAGTTGGCACGGTGTTCCCCCGTGGATCGGTCTGGTGACCGATCCAGCAATGACTGATCGGTCTGGTGACCGATCACACAGTGACCTTGTTGGGCTACTGATCGACTCCTGATCGGCCTAGTGACCGATCAGGGAGCATCGAGTGAGTTTGGGGACCTTACTGCATGGCTCCTGATCGGTCTGGTGAGTGATCAGGGAGCAGACAGTTTACTCACTGCTTGGCTCCTGATCGGTCCGGTGACCGATCAGGGAGCATATAGTGGGTTTTGGGAACCTTACTACTTGGCTCCTGATCGGTCTGGTGACCGATCTGGAATACTATTTAGATCGTTCTGGTGAACGATCAAGTGTCGGGGAGTTCTCGCTATCACCGATCAGGCTAGAGCCTGATCGGTCGGGGAGCTTCCTGATCGGTCTGGTGACCGATCAGGTCACAGCCTGATTAGTCTGGTGACCGATCAAGCCCGTGTGGCCACGAAAGCTGGGAGTCCCAGCAAAGCTGTGGATCGGTCCGGTGACCGATCCACGAGCCCTGGGTCGGTCTGGTGACCGATCACTTTAATTCAAAATGCGCTGTCAGATGCTCTGATCACATGTGAATACATCTGATTTCTCTGCTCTTAATCTCTGATACTTGATTCTCTACTTTGTTTGCTGTGCTAATGATCTGATCAAGTGTGCAGGTGACAGGAATGGATTCAAACACTCAAGGAGAGTCAATGGGAGTCTTTCCTTGGAGCAGGTTTGTCCGTTTTCCATCTCAGCGGACGCTGGTTCTGTTGGAGCTGCTGACTGGGGCTTGGCTGAGGGAGGCTCAGGGAGTCCAGGAGAGCTCAGTGGTAGCTGGCTATTGCAGGTGAGCAGCTGTGAGCTGCAGTGAGATGGCTGTGACCTGGGATCAATGGGAGAGACTTAAGCGCTTGGTGGCGAACAAGTCTCAACAACTCTGGAAATGCTACATCTTGTGTTCTTGCGACATTTCTTGTTCTGCTCGTGCGACAACTCTGTTCCATCATCATCTTGAGCAAGCAACTGTGATCCTTGAAGCAACCTTGTGTTACTTGAGCACTTGGAAGAGAAACAAGAAGCTTGGCGAGACCATCAGCGAGAAGACACGAAGAAGGGAGTTCTTGCGTGAGATCTGCGCTGAGTGGAGCTCGGTGAGAAGTTTGCTTGTGTTCTTGTGGTTCTAAGTGCTCAGTAAGTTCCTTCGTGTGTTTCCTGTACTTAATACTTGATCCATCTTGAAACGCTGTGGAGAGGTTACTCCACCGAGAATGAGGTTGCATTTTATCCGGATTTTCTGGGGCTTGATCTGCCGGCGATCAAGGGATCGCCCACCTTACGGGCACGCCAAGGAGTAGGGGCAAGTTATCCCCGAACCTTGTTAATCCTCTTTGTTAGCATTTTGTGTTTGTGCTTAGTTTAGGTTTTAGTTTCTGCAACTCTATTTTTACTTCCGCTGTGCTACTAACTCAACTGCAGAGAAAACCTAAAATTGCAAGAAGTGGGTGTTGGTGCAGGAAGCACCATATCGAACCTTGTTTTGATATTGGCAAAGGATTCAAAGTTAAGTGTTATTTGTGATCTAATGTATTCACTGAGTGTGCAGGAAAAGTTCTAGCAAAGGGATACTAGGCACCTGGCGAAGGACTGCCAGGAAACAAAAGTCCTAGCGAAGGGCTGCTAGGCACCTGGCGAAGGACTGCCAGGAAACAAAGTCCTAGCGAAGGACTGCTAGGCACTGGCGAAGGAATGCCAGAATGAAAAGCCCTAGCGAAGGACTGCTAGGCACTGGCGAAGGAATGCCAGAATGAAAAGCCCTAGCGAAGGACTGCTAGGTGCCAGGCGAAGGACAGCTTGGGACTGAAGCCCTAGCGAAGGAATGCTTGGCACCGAGCGAAGGGCAGCTTGGCATCCAAGACCTGGCAAAGGACCGTCAGGCAAAAGTCCAACCAGAGGAACGGTTGGCATCAGGTACACTTTCCCGAGAGGAGTAGGTGAGGACGCGTTCCCCGTCGAGGGAACAGTAGGCGTCGGTTCGACCTAGGGTTCCATTTTGGAGACCCAAAGTCAGAACCAAGACAGCTAAGGCTGTATGAAACTAACAACTTACTGCTTTATGTTGTTTTCGGACTAACCCTGGATGCAGGACTAAAGGAACGAGTGTCTGCAGCTCAGAGAGCCTCAAAGGAGTGAGGCAGCAGCTGAGTAGGGCACCCTGAGTGTCCAGGGCGCCCCCAAGGTGAAGATGAAACAAATGAAGCAAAAGGAGCTTCGGTTGAATACTGGCCGGGGCGCCCTCAGCAGCCAAGGCGCGCTCAACGCCCAGGGCGCCCCCAGCAGCCAAGGCGCCCCGCGCCTACGCCAGCGAAGCCGATTACACTTATCCAGCTGAGAAGCCCGCGCTGAAGAAGTCAAGCGGGGCGCCCCCTGCGTCCAGGGCGCCCCAGTGTCAAAACTCATCCCTATTCGAGTGGGATAGAGCTTGACCGAGCGAAGCTCGGATCACTTGACACGTGGGGGGGGGGGGCGCCCCCGACGTCCAGGGCGCCCCGAGGTGCTATAAATAGCACCCAACGCCCAGGCTTTCAAGATGATCTCCGACACAACGCTTCTACGCTCTTCCGCTCTCGCACCTCGCTCCAGAAACTTCCCAACTCGAGCTGACGACGTCCCGCTGCTCCGAAAAAGTCAACCCACAAAGGACGTCGGTAAAAGAAGAGCCTCATTTAATTATTAAAGTTTACTGTGTTATTGTTGTAACTCAAATTCTGTAAACTGATTTGCGAACTTATAGAATTGCCCGCAGAAAACGGTCAACGACCGTGGGCCTTGGAGTAGCAGTCGACCCAGGCTCCGAACCAAGTAAAAATCCCTGTGTTCGTGTTTTCGTTTTTAAATCTTCCGTTGTGCAATTACTCTTTCTAAAATCCGAACGATTTCCGATATTCACCCCCCCTCTATCGGTTCTCTCGATCCAACAAGTGGTATCAGAGCGGGGAAGCTCAAATTTGGTGCAACCACCAATTTGAGAGTTTTTCGGATTTACGAAATTTTTTTTATTTCTTTTCCTTTTTGTTAATCAACACCACTCGGTCTTTTTCGCCTTTTTCAATTTTGAATTTTCATATTTTGACCATAAGTCTGAATTGATAAAATAAACAATTTTTGAAAATTTGTCATAAACTTTTTTTATTATTATTTTAATATTTTTCTCGAAATTCGTGCTACTTTAATTCAAGCAAATTTTTTTTTCAAACATTAAATTCTTACTTTTTCATTACTAATCAGAATTGACAAAATCAACATTTTCAAAAATTTATCATAAATTATTATTTCATTATTATTCCGCCTCGAAATTCGTGCAATATTTTGTGGGCTATTTTTTTTCCTTCTCCCGCACTACTAATCCAAGACCAAGTCTTGGTACATTTCTGTTGTTTCTTTTGTGTGCAAGAGATCGTTTTAAATGATCAACCAAGAATGGAACAGTGCCCGTCCACCACTCTTCTCTGACGAAAATTTCAACTCCTGGAGAAGTCTAATGGAATCCCACTTGAAGGCCAATCTGGAACTTTGGTTGATAATCCAAACGGGGTTTAAATTCCCCACAGAAGATGGGATAGCACTCGCTTGGGACAAATTGGACGAACCAATTTTGAGGAAGATCGAGACTGATGCCAGGGCAACAGTAATCTTACAATGTGGCCTGACCAAAGAAGAACTGAAGCGGGTCGGATCCTTCAACTGTGCCAAAGAAATGTGGGAAAAGCTAATCAGTCTACACGAAGAGAGCTCCGATGTTGAGATCATAGAAGCTCAAGAACAAGTAGCTGAGACGGACTTGACACCCGACGACGAAATCGAACCAGAATTAGACGACGAGTTGACTGAGACAAAAATGGTAACCAATTTCAAATCTTCTTTTAAATTAGGGTTAAATAATCAAGTTGATACTGCAATGGTCGAGGAAGGTATAGTTTTTATTGTAGGGAAAACTCCAAGAGAACCACCAAAGAAGAAGATTCAACCTGTACCTGAGTCCGACTCAGACTCAGAATCTGACGACGAAGAAGGGGATCATCGGAAGCAGGTCCGGATGGCTCACGACCACTACAAGATGACGAAAGAACAATCAAACAAATGAAAGATGACTAAAATCAAGGGGAGATTCCCAACCGGGAATCAAAAGGTAAATTTACAGTATTTGAAAATCCATTATTTACCATGAATAATATGATTGAATCTTATAAATTAGTTAAGGCTAATGGGTTAGAAAATTTAATTCATAATATTGCTATTTTTGATAATCCAGAATATTATTACGATTATGATATAACTTAGATCATTTTTTTGCTTTAATTGTATGCTTCTTTTTATTTTTTTTGCTTAAAATTAGGATTGGTTAGTTTAAGGACAAAAGAGTTAATTGAAATTTGAACAACATAGTATTCGGTGGAGGTGAGATGATAGTACGTTAGGGAAGCCATTTTGGCGGAACTAGCCGAAGCTACCGATCTAAGACCCAAACTAGTTAGACCAAAATTTACCAAAAAGTAATTTTGAAGATGAAATTTCATTAAAAGGCTTTGTCTAGGAAAGAGTTGATGATCCAATAAGGCTACGGCCAAAGAAGGCCTTGTGCCTTGCCAAGACCTGGAAGCCAATTTTTGAAATTCAAATTCAATTTACTCGTTGTTAAATTCGAATCTAACACAAATTTTCAGTTAATTTTAGATCCAAATATCTCTTTTCAAAATAAATTTAAATTGGGTTTCAAAATTAATTTAACTTTTCAAAATTAATCTTTCTATTAAAATATGCATCTCACAAAACAGTTAAGGATATCCTATTTTGTCACTTAGAAATGGGTGAGATGCTTAGGACCTAAAAGTCGAGTCCAACCCAATCAATTAAATTCAATTAAATTCAATTAAATCAATTAAATTCAATTAAATTCAATTAAATCAATTAAATTCAATTAAATCCCAATTAAATCAATTAAATTCAATTAAATTCAATTAAATCTTAATTAAATCAATTAAATTCAATTAAATCAATTCAATTAAATTCAATTAAATCAATTAAATCTTAATTAAATTCAATTAAATCAATTAAAATCAATTAAATCTTAATTAAATCAATTAAATCTTAATTAAATAAATTAAATTCAATTAAATTCAATTAAATCTAATTAAATCAATTAAATTCAATTAAATCCTAATTAAATCAATTAAATTCAATTAAATTCAATTAAATCTTAATTAAATGAATTAAATTCAATTAAATAAATTAAATCTTAATTAAATCAATTAAAATCAATTAATTCTTAATTAAATCAATTGAATTCAATTAATCCTAATTAAATCAATTAAAATTAATTAAATCAATTAAAATCAATTAAATCTTAATTAAATCAATTAAATTCAATTAAATCAATTAAATTCAATTAAATCTTAATTAAATCAATTAAATTCAATTAAATCCTAATTAAATCAATTAAATTCAATTAAATCTAAATCAAATCAATTGAATTCAATTAAATCCTAATTAAATCAATTAAATTAAATTAAATCTTAATTAAATCAATTAAATTCAATTAAATCTTAATTAAGTCAATTTAATCAAATTCAAAATAATTCAATTAATTATTCTCAAAATTCAATTTAATAATTGTAAATCATTTATTTTCAAAATTCAAATATTTTTCTCACACAACCCATAAGGTTAGCATGCTTGACCACGTAGAACTGGGTGAGACATCTAGGACCTAAATGCATAATTCACTATCCTTTTAAATAAAAAAAATATTTTCAAAAGTTATTCAAAATTATCTCTATTTTTCAAATTAATTCAGTTTTGGTACCCTACTCTTTCAATTCTAACATTTTTTTAATATGAAATTTCATGTGAAATATCTCGATAGACTCATTTTAAATATAATCTAGGGACTTGTTTGATTTAGTTATTGATTGGTCAAACATTGTCAACTTAGTCAAACTTGGTCAAAACAGTCAACCCTAGTCAACATAGTCAAACTTGCTCAACACTGAACCCCTTAAGGAACGTAGATAAAAGTAAGACAGTGTCAAATACAGGGGGAGTTTTTTTTGCTTCTTTTTTCGAAAAATTCAGATTTTTTCAAAAACCTTATGCTCTAAAACTCACTATCATCTCAAAATAAGGTTTTCAAAAATTTGATTCAAAAACCCTCGTATATTACTATCTCTTTGAAAAATTATCATCATTTCAAAATGACTTTCGAAAACTATGCTATCATTCGAAGTTGTGTTTTCAAAAATTATCTTCATTTCAAATTGAATTTTCTAAAATTATATTACCATGCTAGTATTCTTTTGATTTTAGTAAACCCTAAAGACACAAAGGAAGGTCTACTTAATGATCTACAAAGACTCCGAGGATGTGTCAAATTTAGGGGGAGTCTAAATCAAAAGAAATTATTTCTAACAAGTTTGAAATTATTAGATAATTCTTATAATTTGAATCAAACCTTAAGACTCAGAGGAAGATTGCTTGTAGTCAACAAGCTTCCTAGGACTGGGTCGAGTTTAGGGGGAGATCAAATTAAAAGAATTATTGAACATTTTCAAAATTATATGTTTTCATGCATTGCACTTTTAAAATCCTTTTGAAAACTTAAATAATTACTCTTTCAAAATACTATCATGTAAAATCATTTTGCTTATATATATATCATCACTTTCAAAATTGTACGTGACTTTGGAATACTTTTCAAATCTATTGAGAATACTTTTGAAATTAATATTTACTTGACTTTGGAAAATTTTCCAGGACACTTAGGGAAAAGTCCTTGTAGTTAACAAGGCTTCCTAGGATTGTGTTAGACTGGAAAATAAACCAAGTCTAGTAAAATATTGTGCCTCCAAAGTTCATACATTTTTTAAAATGTACTTACATATATTTTCAAAATACTATCATTTTGGCTTATCAAAATTCTTTTGGAAATAATATTTACTTGAGTTGGAGAATTTCCAGGACACTTAGGGAAATTTCCTTGTAGTTAACAAGGTTTCCTAAGATTGTGTCAGACTGGAAAAGAAACCAAAGCAAGTAAAAGATTATGTGTAAGTTCTTTCAAAAAGATAAGTCAAGTAATTTTTTAATATTTTAAAAGTACTTATGTTTTTCAACTTCATAATATCTTTCAAAATACTTATATCTTTCAAAATGCTCAATAAAGTACTTGCATTTTTGTGCATTTTTCAAAATATTCAAAACAAGTAAACTTATTGCTTATCACATACACTTGACTCCAATTATGATTTTGAGCATAAATTTTTCAGTCTTTCAAAATTTTGTTACTTTGAAATTATCATAACTCTTGACATTATTTCGTTCAATTTCTTTTCAAGAATCACAAGCTCTGATACATAAATTTTAAATTTCTTTCAAAATATATTTTTCAAAAATTTCTTTATTGATATATGACCAAGGGGGAGAGTAGAAAAAGTGAAATTAAATTATTTCTTAAACTTTTTCCCCTTTTCAAAGAAAGTTTTTCTTAGAATCGTCTAAAACATAAGGAGAAGAATTTTTAGTGAAAAACTTATCTAGAAATTTTTTTAAAAGATCTTGTTTTCCAAAATGCACAAAGTGTTTCCAAACAAATATTTCTAAGTGTGCAAAAATTTTTTGGTAAACAAATTATTTTTGGGAAATTTGCCTTCAAAATTTTGCCTAGTTTTGCAAAGCCTTGTAAGTAAAAGTTGCTTAACAAAATGTAGGTTTGCAAAACTTTTAAATTTTTTCCCTGTTCACCCATGTTTTGTTTTTGATATATGTCAAAGGGGGAGGAAAGATCAAAGTTAAGTGTTTTAACATAAGAATTCAGGGTTTTAGGGGGAGTATGAGAATTTTTTTAAATCTATTCTGTTCATACTCCATTCATACTTCATTGTGCTTTTATCTTCTATTATTAACTATTATATGTTTTTACTTAACTTTGAATTGTGTTGCCATAAATCAAAAAGGGGGAGATTGTTGGTGCAGGAAGCACCATATCGAACCTTGTTTTGATATTGGCAATGGATTCAAAGTTAAGTGTTATTTGTGATCTAATGTGTTCACTGAGTGTGCAGGAAAAGTCCTAGCGAAGGGCTGCTAGGCACCTGGCGAAGGACTGCCAGGAAACAAAAGTCCTAGCGAAGGGCTGCTAGGCACCTGGTGAAGGACTGCTAGGAAACAAAGTCCTAGCGAAGGACTGCTAGGCACTGGCGAAGGAATGCCAGAATGAAAAACCCTAGCGAAGGACTGCTAGGCACTGGCGAAGGAATGCCAGAATGAAAAGCCCTAGCGAAGGACTGCTAGTCGCCAGGCGAAGGATAGCTTGGGACTGAAGCCCTAGCGAAGGAATGCTAGGCACCGAGCGAAGGGCAACTCGGCATCCAAGACCTGGCAAAGGACCGTCAGGCAAAAGTCCAACCAGAGGAATGGTTGGCATCCGGTACACTCTCCCGAGAGGAGTAGGTGAGGACGCGTTCCCCGTTGAGGGAACAGTAGGCGTCGGTTCGACCTAGGGTTCCATTTTGGAGACCCAAAATCAGAACCAAGACACTAAGGCTGTATGAAACTAACAACTTACAGCTTTATGTTGTTTTCGGACTAACCCTGGATGCAGGACCAAAGGAACGAGTGTCTGCAGCTTAGAGAGTCTCAAAGGAGTGAGGCAGCAGCTGAGTAGGGCGCCCTGAGTGTCCAGGGCGCCCCCAAGGTGAAGATGAAACAAATGAAGCAAAAGGAGCTTCGGCTGAATACTGGCCGGGGCGCCCTCAGCAGCCAAGGCGCCCTCAGCGCCCAGGGCACCCTCAGCGCCCAGGGCACCCCCAGCAGCCAAGGTGCCCCGCGCCTACGCCAGCGAAGCCGATTACACTTATCCAGCCGAGAAGCCCATGCTGAAGAAGTCAAGCAGGGCGCCCCCTGCGTCCAGGGCGCCCCCAGTGTCAAAACTCATCCCTATTCGAGTGGGATAGAGCTTGACCGAGCGAAGCTCGGATCGCTTGACACGTGGGGGGCGCCCCCGACGTCCAGGGCGCCCCGAGGTGCTATAAATAGCACCCAACGCCCAGGCTTTCAAGATGATCTCCGACACAACGCTTCTACGCTCTTCCGCTCTCGTGCCTCGCTCCGGAAACTTCCCAACTTGAGCTGACGACGTCCCGCTGCTCCGAAAAAGTCAACCCACAAAGGACGTCAGTAAAAGAAGAGCCTCATTTAATTATTAAAGTTTACTGTGCTATTGTTGTAACTCAAATTCTATAAACTGATTTGCAAACTTATAGAATTGCCCGCAGAAAATGGTCAACGACCGTGGGCCTTGGAGTAGGAGTCGACCCAGGCTCCGAACCAAGTAAAAATCCCTGTGTTCGTGTTTTCATTTTTAAATCTTCCGCTGTGCAATTACTCTTTCTAAAATCCGAACGATTTCCGATATTCACCCTCCCTCTATCGGTTCTCTCGATCCAACAGTGGGTGTCTGGCTATATTCGCCCCCCTCTCTAGCCATCCAAGTTCCAACATTCCCACCCCTGGCCAGTGGATTTTTGCCTTCCCCAAGATTCGAACCCTAGACCTCCAAGCTTAAGTACTAGAGTTTATGAATCCTGATAACCAATTGAGCCATTGTAACGGCCCGGCCCATTTGGCGGCCCATTTGGCGACCCCTTTATTTTTCTGTGGGTCGTTGACCGTGCCGTTACTCTAGCTTGGAGGTCTAGAGTTTGAATCCTGGGGAAGGCAAAAAATCCACTGGCCAGGGGTGGGAAGACCTAGTGAGTAACGACATGGTCGACGGTTGACGACCCACAGAAAAATAAAGGGGTCGCCAAATGTGCCGCCAAATGGGCCGGGTCGTTACAATGGCTCAATTGGTTACTAGGATTCATAAACTCTAGTACTTAAGCTTGGAGGTCTAGGGTTTGAATCCTAGGGAAGGCACAAATCTACTGACCAGGGGTGGGAAGACCTAGTGAGTAACAGCACGGTCGACGGTCGATGACCAATAAAAAAATAATGGGGTCACCAAATGGACCGCCAAATGGGTCAGGTTATTACAATAAAAATGCGCCTTTTTATTATAACGACCCGACCTATTTGGCGGTCCATTTGGCGACCCCATTATTTTTCTGTGGGTTATCGACCGTCGACCGTGCCGTTACTCACTAGGCCTTCCCACCCCTGGCCAGTTGATTTTTGCCTTCCCCAGGATTTGAACCATAGACCTCCAAGCTTAAGTACTAGATTTTATGAATCCTGGTAACCAATTGAGCCAGGCTTAATTGGTTACCAGGATTCATAAACTGTAGTACTTAAGCTTGGAGGTCTAGGGTTTGAATCCTGGGGAAGGCAAAAATCTACTGGCCAGGGGTAGGAAGACCAAGTGAGTAACGACATGGTCGACGGTCGACGACCCACAGAAAAATAATGGGTCACCAAATGGGCCGCCAAATGGGTCAGGTCGTTACACGGGGAGATCGCACGTTGACATGGGAAAAGACCTAGTGGGACTAGACACACGTAGTGGGACTAGGTGAAGTCCAGGTGGATCGGGGAGATCGCACGCTGGCATAGGGAAAGACCTAGGGGGACTAGGTACACCTAGTGGGACTAGGTGAAGTCTAGGTGGATCGGGGAGATTACAGGCTGGCATGGGAAAAGACCTAGGGGGACTAGGCACACCTAGTGGGACTAGGTGAAGTCCAGGTGGATTGGGGAGATCGCACGTTGGCAAGGTGGAAGTCTACCGAGAGACTAGACCTAACTCGGCGGTTAGGCAAACCTGGTTGAGAATCAGGTTAAGTCCTAGCTGGGAGCTAGGCAAAAGAAATCCAGGTTGGTCAAAGGGGTTGACCGGACACTTGGTAGGGAAGTCCTAACAGGTCACGGTTGACCATGGTAAGGCAAGGGAACCTAAACTTTTGCACACAAGTTAGGGTTGGACATAATCAATTGGGTAATCAATTTGAGTTTGGTTTCTCATGAACAGAAACCTTCTTGATTGATTGGGTGATCGATTAAGGAAGGTGTGAATCAATTGGGTAATCGATTGGGAGAAATAAGTTGCGAGAACAGAAGGTGATTGAATCGATTGGGTAATCGATTCAACCTTCTCTTAATCGATTGATCAATCAATTAAGAGGTCCGGTAATCGATTGGGTGATCGATTACGACAATATTGAGCGATAGCACAGAAAGGTGCTGAATCGATTCAGCAATCAATTAAGGTTGTTCTTAATCGATTGGCTAATCGATTAAGCTTCAAAAAATAGATGTTGAACGGCTATGTCTGACGTGGTAATCGATTGGGCAATCGATTAGAGAACCCTAGGCATCGTGTATATAGGGTTTTCACGTAGGTTTGAAGCTAACTTCTTCGGCAGCTCTTCTCCTCCTTCATCACCATTTCATGAGAAGTCTTAGAGCATAGTGCTACTACATTTCCAAGGTTCTAGAGGCGATTCCAAGCTTGAAGAAAGCAAGAAAAGTAAAGAGAGCTCATTGTTGTAAATCTTGTAAGATTTCTATTGTATTTGCTTATCTTCTTGTAGTTTCTTCTTGTAAGCTTGTAAGAGGTTTCTCCACCTCAAGAAGGAGATCTTTCATAGTGTATGAGAGATTGAGGAAGAGAGGATCCTTGGATTAGTCACCTCAAGGAGGTGGATTCCAAGTAAAATCAAGGTGTTAGCATTTCTCAAGTCTTCCGCCGCAATAAATCATCAACGAACAAAGATCGGAGCTAATCACCCCCCTCCCCTCTAGCTCTCCTACCGGTCCAATCAAGTGGTATCAGAGCGAGGTTGCTCTTCGTTGGACTCATCACCAAGAGAGCAAGAGCTATAGGAAGAAGAAGTTTTGAAGAAACCCTAATTTCAAGAAGCTATCATCAAGAGGGTTAAATTCAAAAATGGAGTTTAGCTACGATATCTGGGCACCTCCACCATTCAACAAGGCCAATTTCGATCTTTGGAAGTCAAAGATTGAAAATTTCTTCATGACGGAGATAGAGCAATGGTTTGCTCTAATGGAGGGTTTTAAAGCTCCAACAAATTCTAAAGGAAAGCTCCTCAAGAAGACCAAATGGAATGAAGAGCAAATCAAGAGGTGTGACGCCAACGACAAGGTAACCAAAATTTTGGTTAATCTATTGCTAAGAACTATCTTGAGTCTAATTGGAGACTATCAAGATGCTAAGGAGCTTTGGAGCTAGTTGACCAAGCTTCATGAAGATCCCTCCACTGTACCAAATCAAGACAAATCCGAAAAGGGAAATTCATCCGATGAAGAGGATTCGGAAGTTGAGAGATGCTCAACATCCGAGGAGGAAATTCAAGAAGCTTCTACTTCAAGGATTGAGGGGGAGCAAAATTTGACATTGACGCCGGAACAAGAAAAGGCTTCAACATCATTTTTCGATGTCAATGAAGAGGAAGAAAGTGCCACCCCTACAAGCAAAGGTATAGAAATTTCAATTCGTAAAAATAAAAATCATATCATTTGTTTTGAGTATAGGGAAAGAGGGCACTATAAGAGTAAGTGATCCAAATTGGTCAAAAAGAAAGTGCAAATGACACCCAAGACCAAAGAGAAGTCAAAGGAGGTCGGCTCCGTGGTAAAGAAGGATAAGAAGCACATTGTGTGCTTCTCATACAAACAAAAGTGACATTATCGGAATCAATGTCCAAAGGGGAAGGATCCGACCAAGGCAAAAAGGAGGAGCTCAAATCAAGGGGGAGCCTCCAAGAACAAGACTAAGGTACCATTAGGTAATAGTACTTATTTTCATCATGATAATATGCATGCTAGAAATAATTATTATCATCTTAATGTTATTTATCATGAAAATAGGAGGCATGAAAAACCTAAGGAAAACTATATAGCCTTCCATGCTAGGACTACCACATCTAAGTATAGGGAACAAATTAGAACTTTCCTTGGTAAACCTACCCAACACAAGGCCAAGAAGAATAATCACTAGGGTTATATTAGAAAACCAAGCCTTGATGAGGTAATGATGGAAAATCAAGTTTTGAGGTCAAAACTTGATAAATTGGAAAAATCCCTTAAGAAAATAGAAAATCTATTTAAGGGATCAAAAATTCAAAACCTAGATTTAGGAAATCAAGGGCCCTCTAGGAGTAAGAAAGGTTTGGGTTACAAACCTAAAACCAAGAATGATGGTTCATCTTATCATAGAGTTCCATATAGGTATGTAACTCAATCTGGTCTAGGGGTCAAGTCAAGGCCACAAGGAAAGTCATCCCTAGAGTTGACCAAGACAAGACCAACATGACTAAGGCTTCAGAGAAGCCTAGAAAAGTTTTTAGGAAGGTATCAAGGGAAGTTATCCCTAATGAATACCTAGAACACCCAAGGAGCACCAATAGGTTTTGGGTTCCTAAAAGTGTGTTCGCCACACCCTAGATAGGACTAGGGAGTGTCAACTCAAATTAAACGGGTAGTTAACCCAACCTTGATGAAGTTGGCACTTTGGGGCATTTTCAAGGAGTTACTACCCTTGAAAATGAAGGAGTCATTTGTTTACTCTAAGAGGAGTAAAATTTGTGCCAAACTATATTTTTGAAAGATTGAACTAAATAAAGTTGACACAACTAGGTTAGAATCCAAAAATATGCCAAGTTGGGGAGTTTCGACATTATCTTGGAAATTATGGGCAAAATTAGGATTATCAATGGCTTAGTGATGAGTTATTGATACTTAGATAGGAAATATAGGTATTTTCTTTTGTTCTACTATGCCATGTTTGTTAGATCTTGTACGGTTGCTAGAGGCGAGGGGGGTGAATAGCACTTTTCGGTTCTTCTTGTACCTACATTGTTAGTTGCGCAAGCGGAAACAATAATAATGAAAACAAACAACGCTAACAAGAATGATTTACTTGGTATCCACCCCTAAGGGTGACTAATCCAAGAATCCTTCGGTGGATCACTCCCTGGATAACCTCCGGCTAGCCCTTATCGCCTCCGGCTAACCCTTATCGCTCCTTGTGGGTGGAGAAACCTCGCCACAGCACCTCGACAATCTCTGAGCACCAAGACTACTATTTGGCCTTTTACCAAGACCAAATTCGTCAAACCTTTCAGCCAACACGAAGTCCTCTTAAATAGAACTAAGGCTGAAAACCCTCGCTACCAGTCGACTTCTCTCAGGGCAGTCGACTGGTCCCACTGAAAATCGACCGTTGCAACCCCAACGTTCGAATTTTCAGCCAACTCACCTCTTGCTACCAGTCGACTGCTCCCAGGGCAGTCGACTGGTCCAGAGTTGACTACCTTCTGTGAGTTTTATCAGTCGACTGCCCCAAGGGTAGTCGACTGGTTTACTCACCCACATAAGGATTCCTTTCCTGAGTACACTTCTCTCAGCACTCGAACCCTAGGATTTCTCGAGTACAATCACACAACACTCGTACCCTCACGACTCAACTGACTCCTCATCAGCACCCTCGACTATTGCCTTCGCGCCCTCTTCATCTTCGGCCCTCGTCCCTCGGATGCGCACACAAGCCTCCAGCTTGTCTCCATGCCATCCTTCACGTACGTCTCGAAGTCCACGCCCCTCAGCTCATCTTCCCTACCATACCAAGGTCTCTCAGGTGCACACAAGCCTCCAGCTTGTCTCCATGCCACCCTTCACTATACTGAAGCCGTCCAGCCAAGTCAATATGTGTAAACCTGCAATCCTGCACACTCAATTACACAACACAAGGGAAAACCTAACTTAAACCCTTTGCCCAAACATCAAAACTCACGGTCACTCCGGACCATAGATTGCCTCAACAATCTCCCCCTTTTTGATGTTTGGCAATACATTTAAGTTAGGGAAACCAAATAGTAGTCAATAGCAATAACAATGCTAAATAAACAACTGGACTTACACTGCTAAGACTCCATCTTGGACTTACACCGCCAATGCATATGCAAATGCAAACAATCATGGATCCTATCCCAAGGCATCCCACACCTAACCCTCCAAGTTAGGACTTTTCACCAAAATCGGGCTTTTTAAAACCTATCCCAAGGCTCCCCCTATATTGGACTTACAAAGGCTTTTTAATAACCTCTTCAAGGTCCCCCTTACGCCATGAATGGAGCAACCATGCTCCCCCTTTGTCTTAGCTCCCCCTAAACCTAGGGTTTCTTGTAAAGGTGTGTTTGGTTTCCTAAATTAAATCCAACACTTCTCCCCCTTTGCCTAACATCAAAAAGAACTCAACAATATCTCAATTATTGGTTCTTTTAATCTCCAATAATCCTAAACACAGTGTACTAGCCTCCATACACTTATTTTACATCATTTGGATCACTAACCAGCTGCCGATACAAAGATCAGCCTTGACCAGTCGACTGCCCCCCAGGGCAGTCGACTGATACTCTGAAAATCAACTTTTCTGGCCAAATTCAAAAATGTCCTAGAAATTCCACAAATCTCCAAAAATTCTCAAATTTCACCATGTATCTATCACCATTCCTAAGTTTGTGGAGAGATTTGAGATTTGTGGTACCCATACCTACTTGGAAAAAATATATTTCACCATGTATCTATTACCATTCCCAAGTTTGACACAAAATCCAAAACTTTCCTATGAAAATTAAGGTAACTAGGAGGCAACCTCCCCCTTAACCTATACCTTCTCCCAATTTTCAATTTACCAAGGTGAAGTTCTATCCAACCTAACTTTATAAACTCAAGTTAAGTTCTTTCCCAACTTAACATCCAAGTTCTTCTACCTTTGACACTATCAAAGGATTGCCCCAAGCAACCTTTCCTCTAGTGCCAAAAAGAACTCAACAAAATCCAGAAAAATCTAAGAGTTTGCAAGCACATTTGCTAGGATATACCCTATCCTAAAAAAATATTATTCCATGAAAAATACAAATGTGCTTGACTTTTGGTACATCCTTTATTTTCCTCAAGAATAGTCATTTTGTATCAACTTGGAAATCTATCTATAATTCCATGTGTTTGTCAAGGCTAACCATTATAATTTGATACATGTAATTGTCCTCAACTCTTTCCTCTTTATCTCTTAATCCTAGATACCTATGAAAAACTTTCACATCCTTTCATTCACCAAAATATTCTCATTCAATATCATCTAATGACTTTCAAATCATATAATATCAAATCATGACATAAAATCTCACAAGATAGCATAACACTTTCCTAAGATTTCAATCTTGCAATTTCTGATCAGCCAATATGCCCTTTTTCAGTTCTGCCTACGAATCAGTCGACTGCCCCATGGGCAGTCGACTGGCAAATTGAACAGAATGGTCCCAGGGCTGAATTTACTCGGATCAATCGATTGCCCCCAGGGCAGTCGACTGATACCTAAATTTTAGGTTTTCAGTCCAATTTCAGAAATGCTTAGATAATTCCACAAATCTCCAAAAAATCTAAAATTTCGTGGGGAGATTTGTGGAGCCTATGCCTACTTGGGAAAAATATGTTTCCAAATAAATGTACTCCAAATCCCAAAATTGGCACGAAACTCAACTTTTCCTAAATTGTATCATTTAATTTCCTCCAAAAGTCCTAATTTAGGTCTTTTCTTGATATATCTTCTAATTTCCGACCATGATACATTTTTAGGATTGAATTAGATGGTATTTTCCCATTAAACCTTAATTTTATCGAATATAACCCTATTTTCATCCTTTACTCCCTAAAATCCCTTTTTAATGTCCCAATTCCCTAGGATTAAGACTTACCCAAGTCTTTCCACCCTTTTGACATATTTCATCTAATTTCCTAGGAGAAGACCTCTTGAGATCCATTTACCATGGACCCCAAAGGCTCTTAGAGCTCCCCTTGAGCTATTAGCCCTAGCTACCTCCCTAGGTAACTTAATCCACACTAGACCACACCGGTGAGCCCCCGGTGATTTTTGGCCTACAAATCTAACCTTCTTAACCTTGGACATCTTGTCCTTGGTTAAGTCCTTATCTTTCCCTTTAAATGTCACCCCCTTGCCATTTTTGGACTTCTCCTTCTTGCCATAATTGTATGCTTCCCCAGCATACTTCTTTTTGTTGGCATTGGAGACTCTAGACCGGTATCCCAAACCCGATCTATCATAGTTGGGTTTTATACTACCCAACATCATGTCTAAACCCTTTGATCCAACCGTGAATCTTTCTAGGGCCTTTTCCAATGTATCAAGTCTTGCCCTCAAGGCTTGATTTTCCTTTTCTAGACTTCTAATCTTAGTGTCCACATGTCCACTTTGGACATTCCTGGACCTACCCTCCTTTCTAGGCACATTCCTCCTCTTCTTGGGGTTAATGCCTTGATCCTTAGGTACAAAAGTCGTAGGTCTATCATGATGCATGGTTCTCCTAGGGTTTTGATCTACCTTGTTACTCCTATTCCTATCATTATATTTGAATCCATAATTTGGCACAAGTAAGCATTTTTCATTGATTCTAGTATGCATGGAGGAATGACTAACACTATTTTTAATATGCATGGAAGAACTCAAATTTGAATTACATTTTAACTTAAGGTTAGGAATTACCTCCCTTACCTTTGGAGCTCCTCCTTGTTGTAAACTTCTTTTCTTTCTCTCCTCCTTCTCCCATCTCCTCAAGTGTCCCAATTTCTTTAGCTCTCCTTTTCTTGGGCACTTGGTGTGGTAGTGCCCTAGTGATAATTACCATTTTGCTAATCAAATTAGGCTCTCAAATCCATGTTTTGATCCCTTTTTATATGCTTAAGTTTTATTTACATTAGGTTTCATGAATTATCTCTATTTTAGCTTTGGATGCAAATCTTTGTATATTTGAGATATTTTGACATTAAATTTGAATGTAATTTTGTAGGCTTCGAATGATCATGAACCTAGATCAGATTGGATCAAACTTGAGTTTAGAATTGGCTTCAAGCAAGAGGATCAAGAGATGGATTAATGTGGACCGTCCGATCAAGAAACGGGGAGATCTGAGTCATCTATCAACTTCTGATTAATCCGAGCTCAAGATAGAGTTAATCAAGACCATAGATCAAGATCTGAAGTTTTGGTCCAAATCAAAAATCATCCAGCCGTTGGATCAAGCTCAAGAGGAGTCTAAGCCATTCATTCAAAAGGAAGGGAAATCTGAGCCATTCGTTGCAGATCTGATCGATCTGAGTTGAGGAGAAGCAGATCCTGACCATTGATGTAGATCTGGGAAGTTTGGACTAAATCCGAGGTTATCTGATCATTGGATGAGGTGAGGATGATCACAACCGTTCAAATTCAAAGGGGATAAGTTAAATCAAAAACTTCTCCGCCAAGCTCAGTGTCGCGTCGCGTAGAGTAGTCGTGTGTTCTTCTAGTTTCTTCTCTATTCTTCAAGTTTTTCTTCAGTTTTCTTCTCCGATCCACGCGGCCAACATCAAATTCGTTTGTTTTCAAGTTTTCAGATCATCAAGATCGATTTCTAGTTCAGTTTACTAACCAAATTCTTCTCTGAAAGGGGCTCGGGTGAGGGTTTCGCCTGGAGCTCATCCACTGATTGATTCTGTTGATCGCTGCTATCTTCATCGAGCAGAGCAATCAGAGCATTTGGAGAGGTTCTTCGAAGTGATCTGAGAGTGTCTGAGCGAGATCGCCACTCAGCGTATCAAGAAGGAGGAGATCGTGGGTGATTTCAGCTTCTGATCGTTCACTACGATCGAGCAGAGACATCACTGATCGGTCCCCAATCCGATCAGAAGAAGTCCTGATCGGTCTAGTGACCGATCAGCAGAAGTCCTGATTAGTCACGTGACCGATCAGGAAGATCAGTACACACCAATCCATTGCAAACCGATCCAGGGAGTTTTTCTTCATTGGTTTTCGAGCTAGAGGGTTTCTAGCTAGACTTTTGTGTGACGGCAAGAGGAAAACTTGACAATGAACTGATTTGATGTTCAATTTAGCATAATTTTAGTTCTAAACACTTATTTCTTCAAGTTGCTTTAGCTTATTTCCAACTACACTTTAAGTCAAGTTTCTTAAGCATTGTTTTGTTCTAGCTTTCACATTTCTGCAATTAGTTCCCTGCATTCTAGTTTAGTTCTTAAGTTTCAATTCCATAGTTTTGAATTTAATTGCTCAGTTGTCAAATAGGTTAAATTTAGTTTTCATAATTTCCAAGTTAATTTCTGCTTTAGTTGAGTTCATTCTGTTTCAACTGTATTTTCATTCCTTATTGTAAAATAAACCCTCATTTCAATTGAAAACCCAAAACAAACATAAACGATAAAATCTAGCTTGAATTTAGCAAATCTTAACTAGTCTTTGGAAAAATATGACTTGAGGCCCCTATACTACATTTAATTTTGTGAGCTAAGGTTTTCAACTTATAAATATTTAAATTTGAGGCTCATTCGTGACACTCGTTGTGGGCTATCATCAAATTTTTGGCACCGTTGCCGGGGAATACACTAGTTGAGTTTGTTTGGTTTGAGTTTGTGCTTAGTTTCATATTCTTTGATTCTATTTTCATTTGCTTTATCTTTTTATATACATTTGCTGCCATTTTGTTTATTTTATGACCAGGACTGCAGGTGGTGATATTGTGGAGTTTAATCCTGAGACAGAGAGAACATTCAGAGCTAGGATGAAATCAAGGAAGAGTTTCAGAAGCTATTGAAAATTTTTCTACTCATTCAAGCAGTCCCATGGCAGAACATCAGTATTTTCAGTAGCATTTTCAGAATTTTCAGCAACCCAACTTTCAGCAATTTCAACAGCCCCTACAACAACCTCAGCCACAATTCTAGAATTTTCAACAAGGTAATCAGCCTTTTCAACCATTCCAGCAACCTTATCAACATTTTCAGCAAGCAGATCAGCAATTTCAACCTCAATTCTAACAAGATCAGCAAGGTTTTCAACCAAATCAGACTTTCCAACAATCTTTTCAACCTTCACAGCAATCTTTTCAACCATACAATCAGAATTTCCAGTTTCAAAGTCAACAATTTCAGCCCCAATAATTTCAGCCTTCACACCAACAATTTCAGCCTCAAAATTAGAATTTTCAGAACCATAATTTTTAGCAACTTCCACTTAGTTCCCAGCCCAATTTCCAACAATGTCAACAGCCCATTTATTCATTTAATCAACCCCAACAACTTTATTTTTAGAATTCACAGCCTACTCATAATTTTCAACAACCTAATGGGTTTAATGCCAATCAAGGATACTTTGGGAACTCTAGTGAGTTTAATGCACAACAACAAAAGCTTGAGGAGATAATACAACAAATCATACAACAACAGCAAATTTTACTACAACAAAGACAACAAAAGAATGATTCCACTCTTCAAAACATTGAAAGACACATTGGACAACTAGCTAGTGGAATGAATCAAATGCAAGCTCAAGGATCGAGTCAATTACCTTCACAAGCAACTCCTAATCCTAAAGGAAATCTTAGTGAAATAACTTTGAGGAGTGGGGAAGTAGTTTCAAGTCCAAACACTCAGAGGGTTGATTTTTTTGAAAATTTTTTAGCAACTTATTTTCCATCTCAGAACAGCCTCAAAATGGATTCTACATCAGTTGGAAGTGACCCTGGTTCAAGCCTAAGTCCTTTTTCTATTGATCTTGCAATTTTGGTGGAAGAAGAAGAAGAAATCAGTAAAAATAGGGCACAATCAGCAGCTACTCCAAAAGAAATTCCTGCTCAAGATTCACTTCCAAAAGTTTCAGCTCAAGAGGAGGAACCGAGAGTCCCATTACCCTTTCCACAGCACCCCAGAGAGGATCATTCTATCATGGGCATGGATATTGTAGATGAGTTAGTTGATGCAGATTTATTTGCTGATAGAGTTTTACTTGTTATTCACAAAGGGTATTTTAGCTCAGTTGAGGCTGAGGGTGCATTAGGCACATAGGAGGCTGATTTGAAGATTGTGTCTGATTCATTTGCAGTTGGAGATGATTCTATAGGTGTAGGAGATTGCACTGAGCCCCAGGGATCACCTACATTTATTGACATGTCAGAAGATTCAGAGGATATGTATGAAAGTGTAGGGACTTGCATGGTGGAAGCAAGGACCCAAGAATCACCTCATTTAGTTGTATGCCCACCAGAACTTGAGCCCGAGGTGGAGTTGTTACCTGACCAAGAGGAGGCCATAGTTACATCTACTCTTGTAGAACCTTCAGGTATTTTTCAGCACGACAAGGTAAGTATTTCTCCTAGTTTTTTAGGAAAACTCATAGAGGTACCTAAGGTTGATTTTATTGGATGTGATACATTTCATGATACATTCTATGTAGAAACTGATTGTATTTCATTTCTTTTTTACCTTGCATGCGTGTGGGAGGTATTTCCTTCTCATGGTTTTGCAGGGTGCCATAAGCTTCTTGAATGGGTGCTCCAACTAAATAGCCTCCAACCTCCTGGAAGGACTTCCAAAGAGCATATAGTGGGAGGAGTTGAACTTGCTTTGACTTGTAGCAATTCACCCCGAGAGTGGATTTTGCACTTTAGTCATCTCCGACCACCGGGACATACTTACGTGAAGTTGATGAGAGAGTGGATTTTGCACCTTAATCGTCTCCAACCACTGGAACATACTTATGCTAAGTTGATGAGGGAGGGAGCAGTGTACTATGATATTGATCACGTGAGGATAGTGTTAGGATCTTTGCCCTAGCTAGAGGGGGGTGAATAGCTAGCTTTCGATTTTACTTTCCTACAAACACGTTAGCAGAAGCAATACAAATAGAAATATGAAGGTAGGAAAGAAATCAACGCTAACTCACTGATTTTACTTGGTATCCACCTCTTCAAGGTGACTAATCCAAGGATCCACACACACCACACAAACCCTTCACTATGAACTTCTCCTTCTCAAGATCACACTTGAAGGTGGAGAAACCCTTACACAATGATCTCCCTCCTCTTACAAATGAAATGAAAGCTTGGAGGCGGAGATTGAGAGAGTTGTGAAGCTTGGAGAGCTCTAGAATGATCACACACTTCGTACACAAGAAAAGCCCCTTTACCTCTCCAAGATAAAACACTAGGTTTTATATCTTCGTCCGCGACTCCAGTCGACTGCTTACTTACCGGTCGACTGGTAGGCTTCAACGGCTATAAAATATGTAATGAGTGCCTCAGCCGCCTTCGCAACGGTCGACCTCCAGTCGACTGGTACAGTACCAGTCGACTGGCCGGTCGACTGGAACCAATTCCAGTCGACTGGAAGTCGACTGGTCGACCCTCCTTGGGTCGACCCGATTCTCTGTGTGTTGTGGGTTGTGGTCCCAGTCGACTGATAACTTACCAGTCGACTGATGAAGCTGAGAAATCATATTTCAGCTTCCCTTTTCATCCCTTAGTCTTGACTCATGCCTTCAAACACCTTCCACAAGCCTTGTGCCTCTCTTGGATGCTTCCGAGTCCACGACTCCTCATCCTTGCACTTGCTTGAGGTGTTTCCATCGGTTTCGTCATACTAAGTCTCCCTTTTGCCAAGAGGTCACACCTCCGGGACTTCCTTTGCCAAGACTTCCACCTGAACTTTCCTGCTTACTCAAGGCACACAAGTTAGAACACAAAACATTGCCTAACTTAAACTTGTTTAGCCAAACATGAAAACCATAATTACTTGGAGCAACATTGCACCAACAATCTCCCCCTTTTTGATGTTTGGCAAAACTCATTTAAGTTAGGTCTTTAAATATAATGATACATGAACATGAGGCATATAAAGATAAGCATATGAATATAATCATGCAACATTTCATGTAATTTAAAACACATAATCACGATTAAGAGCTAACTTAATCTATTTCTCCCCCTTTTTGACAAAAATCACAAAAGGGAGTGACAACACCCAAGCGAGGAATGAATCATGAGATAAGTCAAGATAGACCCTAGTAATTCTCCTCCTTCGATAATGGAATCTACTATCCCTTGATAGTCATGTACCCGTTAAAGGCTTGCTCCCCCTAAAGCCTTGCTCCCCCTAAAGCCTTGTGCCTCTTTGGATCAGTGCACCAATAATGTCCCTTGCGTGTCAACTTGCATCCAACGACTCCCTTGACCAATCAGGGTTCCAAGGACGAAGAAAACTTCAATTTCAGCACAAAACAGAGTCACCCGGTCGACCTCTGGTCGGCTGCTACCAGTCGACTGGTACAGTATCAGTCGACTGGTAGCTGAAAAATTCAGTTTTCCTCCCGAAATTCAGAAATGCATAAATAAATGTACAGTGATCGAAAAATTCTGAAATTTCACCCCAACATTTCTTAAGTTACCCACTATTCATGAAAAATATATGCACCTTGAAATAGTAGTTTGATACAAAGTTTGAAAAATCCAGAAATAACTTGATACTCATGAAACTATGTATCAATCTAGGCACCAACTATAGCCACCAATAAAGGACCGATGCTATGCCATTCTATGGGGATTAGGAAATGTGTTCAAGGCAAATTTAAGATTCATGATCAATGATTACCAAGAATACATGGATATGGCCATAAACAAGACTCCCGTTCCTAGCCAACAAGGAGACTCCCCCTTAATCCATTATGTCATTAAAAATTCATACCGATCATACATAGGGCTGATGGCAGCAAGAAAAATAATAGATTTTACACTGGCAAAGGGAATATAGTATCATATATAATCCAAAACAGCAACTCATATGATTACCAACCCAAAATGACGAAACTACTTCATAACCATAAATAGAGTTTTTACATAGCTAAAAACACAAACAGAAGGGAAATCAACCATAGCCAGGTAACTAAAGTGCCATCCAAATACATCAACCAGAAAGACCTGCATCCGAGATACAACATATGGACTAATAAAACAAGACTCGATGGCAGGAAATGCACAAAGGCAACTCAATCTACTCGTCGGCAGGCGGAGGAGGTGGAGGATACTGATGAGAGATCTGCATAGCACGTAGCATCTCATACATCTCCAGCTGACGCTGGTCATAGATGCTGTGACGCTGATCCTCCATGGTCCACCGGTCATATGTCGCCTGACGAAAGTCACGAAACTCCTGAAAGCCCTGGCCGACCATCTCCTCCAAATGTGTAACCCGCTCAACAAGAGAGTCGGGGTACTGAGCATCAGGCATAGGAGCATCTCCAGGGGCATCCTCAGCTCCAGCGGCATCCGCAGGTACAGCAGGGGCGTCCTCCTCGGCTGCTAAATCATCATGACGAGGAACCTCAGCCTTCCACATCATGACTCCCCCATGACAGACAATCTTGGCGAGTTTAAGATGCAGTTCCCCTAGTTGACTATATTGAGGGGATAGTTTCTTAATCTCACCCCTAGATGTATCAATCCCTTTGGATGCAAAGTACTCTGTCAAAATGTGGCCAAAAGGCAGATAGAGTTTTCCCTGGATTGGACTTGAAAAGTGTAGGATGGAAAGAAAGACATGCAGGGCAACGTCTATGTCAAAATGCTGCTCAAGTGCATACATCATAACAAGATGCGGAAGTCGAATGACAGACCGTCCCCGGGTGACAAGAGGGAGAATGCAGTCTAGAATGATGCGATACCAAATGTACTGGACCACCCCCATGTTTGTATGCTCAAAGATGTTCGACGTGACGGGTCGAGGACGGCCAAAATAGTGGCGATGAATATGATCGACGGTGATATGAGAAAAAGAACCCGTAATGCGGCCAGGCATGGTCGGAAAGCATGTAAATGGGTTGGCCGACTCACGACACTGTAGAAAGTGACGAAGACTGTCAGGATTGAACTCAATCACTACTCCCCCTACAGTAGACTCAAGGTTGTGCTCATGACCACCTATGGAGCGTAAATTTACAAAAAATTCCTTAAGGAGTGTGATATTGACATCAGTTTTACATCCAGTCAGTTTGTTTAGATGGTAGTAGTCAATTATTTCAATGAGGTGTGGGGTTCTCTCTTGAAAATATGAACGATTTAGATACCGACAATCCATCAATTGGAACTCGGTATCTTCAAACGTTCTTTGAGCGGCCGCAGAGTAGAACCTAGGCGCACGCAGCCCCGGTCTAGGAGGAGAGGGGTGCTGGGAGCTTCCCTCTCCTTGACGACGAGGTGGTGGAGGGGATTGCTGGGCGCTACGCTTACCCCTTTTGGATGCAACATGTTTTTGCCTAACCCTAAATGCATGAAGGAAATGCATGAATGTCATGGGTGAACCAATGAAGAGCACACAACACCAAAAAAACTTGATTAGTTGATAACCATGAAGGAAAACAAGTACTAAAAGAGAAGTAGGAAAGGAGAAAGCCATTACCTTCGTTCCATGATGGTTGAGAGTAGGAAGGTATAGCAAAATCGTCCAAAACCCAATAGGTGCCCAACCAAAACCTTTACAAACCCTAATCTCACTCAAGAGGGATGGAGAAGAGGGAGTAGGAGCAAAACCTCAGGCTTGGAGGGGTTGGGGAAGTTCGGCACGCTCAAACAAAGAAGGGGCGTCGAAGAGGAGAAGTAGATCTAGGGTTTTAGGCGACCGGTCGAGTGCCCCTTTATATAGAAAACCGCCAGACCAGTCGACTGGGATGTTCCCGGTCGACTGGCTCCAGTCGACTGGGATGGTCCCAGTCGACTGGCTTCAGGCTTGCTTGCATACAGAGATATTGGTCGACCTCCCAGTCGACTCCCAGTCGCCTGATACCAGTCGACTGGTACAGTATCAGTCGACTGGTAGCTGAATTTCAGCCTTCTTTGTTGAATTTCAGAAATGCCGTAGAAATTCCAGAAAATTCGAAAAAACTTGAAATTTTGCAGACATCTTTCCTGCACCATGTATGATCAAGGAAAAATAGAGCAACATGAAAATTCAATATAGCTTAGGAGTTTGGTACAAATTCGAGAAGTGAACTTATTTGATACACTTTGTACCAAACTCAAGATCTGATTTGAATTCTTATAGAGAGTAATTATACACTAGCATGAATACACCCCAGAAATGGATTTAAGCCATTTCAAATGTCCAACCATGATCGATGGGCAAGATATCCATGAATTGAACATTTGCTTTCCCCATGGTTGGTATTTCACAATCAATATTGATACACATGATATTTCATCAACATGCCACAAGCACAAGTGAAATATAAGCATCATCCCCTAGCATCCCACAATATAGCACAGTGAAAACACAATCAAGCCAACCTATAGTCCTTGTGAGATGTATTTAAGTGCCTCCATGCTAAGGGATCAAGTAATACTAAATTCCTAGAATTCCACAAAGCACATACCAAGTTCCCTCCTAAGTGTGGTGAATTCGGCCTCGGGTAGGGGTTTGGTAAAGATGTCGGCAAGATTTGATTTGGATTCAATGTAATGTAATTCAATATCTCCTCGTGCCACATGATCTCTAATGAAATGATGCTTTATCTCAATGTGCTTAGTCCTAGAGTGGTGTACCGGATTTTTTGTCAAGTTGATGGTACTCATATTGTCACATAGGATTTTGACCTTGGAATAGTGAAGCTCATAATCTTCTAAGGTGTGCATCATCCATAATAATTGAGCCACACATCCTCCTAAGGCTACATATTCGGCTTCGGTAGTAGATAAAGCAACACATGGTTGCTTCCTACTACACCAACTTACTAGGGAGGATCCAAGGAATTGGCAACCACCACTAGTACTTTTCCTATCTAACTTACACCCGGCATAATCCGAGTCGGTATATCCTATTAGGTCAAAATTTTGATTCCTCGGATACCAAAGGCCTACATTTAGGGTGCCCTTCACATATCTCAAGATTCTCTTGACCACCACTAAATGGGATTCTTTGGCACAAGATTGATACCTAGCACACATACCTACCGCAAAAAGTATATCCGGTCTACTAGCGGTTAGATATAGTAAGCTACCAATCATACTCCTATATTGTTTAGGATCAACTATTTTTCCTTCAAGATCACTATCAATTTTAGCATTTGTACTTATTGGAGTAGATGCCACCTTAGCATTTTCCATACCAAATTTGGAAATCATTTCTTTAGCATATTTTGTTTGATATACATGAGTTCCTTCATGTGTTTGTTTGACTTGAAGACCTAGGAAAAATTTTAACTCTCCAACCAAACTCATTTCAAATTCATTTTCCATATGTTTAATAAATTCTTGAAGAAAATCATCATTTGTTGACCCAAAGATGATATCATCAACATAAACTTGGGCAACAAATAAATCATTTTCTCTAGATTTAATAAACAAGGTTGGGTCAATTGTTCCTCTCCTAAATTCCTTAGACACTAGGAAGGATGAGAGTCTTTCATACCAAGCCCTAGGAGCTTGTTTTAACCCATATAGAGCCTTGTTAAGCTTATAAACATGGTTTGGATAGTCTTGACTCTCAAATCCGGGTGGTTGCTCTACATAGACTTCTTCCCTAATGACTCCATTTAGGAAAGCCGATTTTACATCCATTTGGTAAAGTTTGAAACCCATGTAAGCGGCATATCCTAATAGGATTCTAATAGACTCTAATCTAGCTACCGGGGCATATGTTTCATCATAATCGAGCCCCTCAACTTGATTGAAGCCTCTAGCAACCAATCTAGCCTTATTTCTCGTGACCTTGCCTTGCTCATCTAGCTTGTTCCTAAACACCCATTTTGTTGTTACAATTGTATTTCCATCGGGTCTAGGAACCAAATCCCATACTTTACTCCTTTCAAATTGATTTAGCTCTTCTTGCATTGCCAAAATCCAATCATTATCACCTAGGGCTTCATTAATTGATTTTGGTTCAAAGCTAGAAATTAGAGCTATTTGACTAGTATGTTCCCTAAAGTAGGATCTAGTTCTCACTCCTTGGTCAATATCTCCAACTACTTGATCAATGGGGTGATTGTGGTGATTCCTTAACGTTCTAGAATGAGTGACATCAACATTTTCACCATCATCATTTCTCCTTTCATCATCCGATTCTCCTTTTCCTCCCCCTTGATCATTGCTTTCCAATTGTAAGTTTTGAAAAACTTGGGTTATCTCCTTTTGTCTAGTTTCTATGTCCTTATCAATAGGAGATTTTCTAGGGTAAGTGTTAGAGGATTCATCAAATTCAACATTTGATGATTCCTCAACTACTTGGGTTCTTTTATTGTACACCCTATACCCCTTACTAGTGAGTGAGTATCCAACAAAAATGCCTTCATCCGCCTTAGCATCAAATTTTCTCAAGTCATCCTTTGTGTTTAGGATGTAAGCCTTACAACCAAACACCCTAAAGTAGTGAATTTTGGGAATTTTCCCATTCCATAATTCAAAAGGTGTTTTTCCTAAGAATCTATGAATTACAACCCTATTTTGAATGTAGCAAGCGGTGTTAACCGCCTCCGCCCATAGATAGGTGGGAAGAGAGTATGCATTCAACATAGTTCTAGCCGCTTCTTGTAGAGCCCTATTTTTCCTCTCAACCACTCCATTTTGTTGGGGAGTCCTAGGGCATGAAAATTCATGCTTGTATCCCATTTCTAAGCAAAAATTAGAGAAGTTTGAATTCTCAAACTCTCCACCATGATCACTCCTAATCCTATTGATTTTCAAGGTTCTTTCATTTTCTACCCGTTTGGTAAAGCTTATGAGAATTGCTAAGGTATCATCCTTATGTTTCAAAAAATAAACCCATGTATATCTAGAGTAATCATCAATGATAACCAAGCAATATTTATTTCCCGTCAATGAAGGAGTACTATGACAATCAAAAAGATCTAAATGCAATAATTCCAAAGGTAATTTAGTGCTTACTAAAGTTTTACCTTTGTGTGAAGACTTTGATTGCTTACCTTCTTGGCATGCATCACACATCTTATCTTTGACAAACTTCACTTTAGGTAAGCCTTTTACCAATTCCATTTTGGCAACCTTGGCTATATTCTTCATGTTGGTGTGTCCAAGTCTTCTATGCCATAGTCATCCTTCATCTTCTTTTGACATGAAACACTCAATAGATGGGTTAGAAGCATAAGAGAGATTTATGTAATAAAGATTTTGCCTCCTAAACCCTTCCAAGACAACATTTTTCAACCCTAATTGTCTAACCAAGCACTTATTGGTATGGAATTCCACTTGATACCCGGAATCACATAATTGACTCACACTAAGCAAGTTAAACTCCATATCCTTGACTAGAAGAACTTTATGAATTGTGATAGTAGAAGATACCTCAATTGTACCTCTACCTATAATTTTGAGCTTTCCACTATTTCCAAAGGACACCTTCCCTTTCTTTGTGTATTTGATTTTTGAAAACTTTCTCACATCCCCGGTCATGTGGCTTGAACATCCGCTATCCAAGATCCACATGCTTGTGTCCTTCTTTTCTTTTACCTCATCTTCGCTAGATGATGATTCATTGCTACTTGAGTTCTCTTCTTCGCTTGATGTGTCTTGATCACTTTGATGTGCCATTAATGCCATGTGCCTTGTGATGTGGCACAACTCCTCTTCATCATCCGATGATTCGCTACTTGAGTTGTCCCATTCGGCTTGAGCCACCATCACTTCTTTCTTTTTCTTCTCTTTCCTTTTGTGTTCTTTTTCTTCCTTCTTTTTCAACTCCGGGCAATTCGTCTTGATGTGCCCTTTCTTGTTGCACTCATAACACGTGACATTAGAAATGGAATTAGAACTTTGACTATTCTTACCTTTTGGGGATGTGAACATTTTCCTCACATCCCTTCTTGTAAATCTTTTGGATCTTCCCATCATCTTCTTCACATAATGTGCTACTTCTTTTGCGGACATTTCTTCCTCACTATCCGAGGAGCCTTGCTCGGATTCGGATGAGGACACCTCCTTCTTTTCCTTCTTCTTGCTCTTCTTCTCCTTCTTTTCTACAAATAGAGCAATGCCTTTTTCCTTGGAAGACAAGTTAGTTTGTTCATGTAGTTCGAATTCACAAAATAATTCATCAACTTTGACAATTGAAAGATCCCTAGACACCTTGTAAGCATCCACCATTGATGCCCATAGGGTAGTTCTAGGAAAAGCTTGAAGAACATACCTCACCAAATCTCGGTTCTCAACTTTCTCACCTATCACATGAAGACCGTTCACGATCTCCTTGAATCTTCCGTGCATTTGACTTACGGTCTCATGAGTCTTCATGGAGAAAGTTTGAAGTTGGCCGACAAGAAGATCTCTCTTCGCTCTTCTTGATTCACTTGACCCTTCATTCAACTCAATGAGCTTTTCCCAAAGCTCCTTTGCCGAGTTGAAAGGTCCAACCTTGTTTAGTTGTTCCTTTGACAATCCACATTGCAAAGTCGTGATAGCCTTGGCGTTTGCTTGAGCCTCTTTTCTTATCTCTTTTGGCCACGCCTTGATCGGAAGAGTTTCTCCTTGTTCATTCGTTGGCTTCTTGAAACCTTCCACAATACTAAGCCAAGTTTCAAAGTCATTCATTAAGTAAAACTCCATCCTACCTTTCCAGTAAGCAAAATCGTTCCCGTCGAAGTACGGTGGTCGTGTGGTGCTATATCCCTCTTGATGAGCCATTCTTTATGCTTTGTAGATTGTTAGATCTTCCCAAAGCTAACCAAGGCTCTGATACCACTTGTTAGGATCTTTGCCCTAGCTAGAGGGGGGTGAATAGCTAGCTTTCGATATTACTTTCCTACAAACACGTTAGCGGAAGCAATACAAATAGAAATATGAAGGTAGGAAAGAAATCAACGCTAACTCACTGATTTTACTTGGTATCCACCTCTTCAAGGTGACTAATCCAAGGATCCACACACACCACACAAACCCTTCACTATGAACTTCTCCTTCTCAAGATCACACTTGAAGGTGGAGAAACCCTTACACAATGATCTCCCTCCTCTTACAAATGAAATGAAAGCTTGGAGGCGGAGATTGAGAGAGTTGTGAAGCTTGGAGAGCTCTAGAATGATCACACACTTCGTACACAAGAAAAGCCCTTGACCTCTCCAAGATAAAACACTAGGTTTTATATCTTCGTTCGCGACTCCAGTCGACTGCTTACTTACCGGTCGACTGGTAGGCTTCAACGGCTATAAAATATGTAATGAGTGCCTCAGCCGCCTTCGCAACGGTCGACCTCCAGTTGACTGGTACAGTACCAGTCGACTGGCCGGTCGACTGGAACCAATTCCAGTCGACCCTCCTTGGGTCGACCCGATTCTCTGTGTGTTGTGGGTTGTGGTCCCAGTCGACTGATAACTTACCAGTCGACTGATGAAGCTGAGAAATCATATTTCAGCTTCCCTTTTCATCCCTTAGTCTTGACTCATGCCTTCAAACACCTTCCACAAGCCTTGTGCCTCTCTTGGATGCTTCCGAGTCCACGACTCCTCATCCTTGCACTTGCTTGAAGTGTTTCCATCGGTTTCGTCATACTAAGTCTCCCTTTTGCCAAGAGGTCACACCTCCGGGACTTCCTTTGCCAAGACTCTCTTCTTGGACTTCCCTTGCCAAGTCTTCCACCTGAACTTTCCTGCTTACTCAAGGCACACAAGTTAGAACACAAAACATTGCCTAACTTAAACTTGTTTAGCCAAACATGAAAACCATAATTACTTGGAGCAAGATTGCACCAACATACATGTACACTCCTTTGTGGAGTATAGGATCAATGAATGTAAATAAGTAAGCTAGTCATCTCGGCTCGGAGACTCCTTCATGGTGCCTTGCGCATGGAGAGGATGGAGTGGACGAGGTGGCGACACAACTGGAGGTGCATTGGAGACCAAGGCCATAATAGTTGGGAAAATTTAGGATTTTTCCTTGTTTATTATATTGGTTTATGTGCTTATTGTGTGTGTGTGCATGTGAAAAACCTCAACGTAAATAACTAAGTGGGAGAGGGACCCTAAGGGTCCCGTGACCTCCATTACAATCTGATAAGTGATGCGAACAAGCCTGTGCGTCAGCTCTGAGTGCCTTCCTCCCCATCAAATAGGCTTGTTCTGCGGATCATTAGGTCAGAAAAGACTATAGGAAATTATTGAAGAGCATGTGTACTTCCCCATCGGAAGACACATAATCGGAAATAATTTTTCTTAGTGTCGTGTAATTGTAAACACTTAGATACAAATAATAGTATCCTCCCCATCAGAGTCACTGCTATTATTTGTAGGGCTGAAGAGGACCAATTATTAATTTTACTTATTAGAAAGTTAGGATGACAAGATAGTAAAATTAATGGGTAAAACCTCCTCTCATAAATGTAGAATTCGTATACGTCCACACCATCGTGACATGCTAAATTCTCGGTGTTTTGAAGAGTCAATTTATTTTCAAAACTAAAGTGTGTGATTGTTGTGATTCTCAGGTGTTTTAAAATGGATCTAGACCCACTTGACCTAATTCAAAGAGAAAAGCAAATTAATGCCCCTAATAACAATATGAATTGGGAATTAAATATGGATTTTGTCTCTACTGCCGAGGAACCCAAATGTGATCTTGTTGAGTTCTGTGCCAAAAAGCCTAGCAAGATTAATACTGAAGAGGAGTTTGAATATTTTAGGAAATGGTTAGAAGCAGACGAGACGACTGAGTGTCATCAAAATCAAGCTTCTTCCATTACCAGTGATAAAACATCCAAACGCGATGAACTCCTTGGGCATCAAAATCGAGCCGCTAGGCAGGAGGTCATGAAGAACTTGACGACGACCATCTTGATTGAGGGTATGCCCGTAAGGGAACATGTTCTCAAAATGATGGCTTGGTTGAAAGAGATGGAAATCCTTGGAGCGCAAATCGATGGGGAAGTTTCACCTAAGCTATAATATGGACAAGCGTTCATATTCGTGGGCAAAACTTCTGACAGAACTTGAGGCGGCAGAGGCGTTTTCACTTTCACAGACTTTCATTGTTTAAGAGGTTTCTACTTCTAAACCGAAAGGAAAGAAGAAGAAGAAGAAACATGCTGGAGCAATGAAAGAAGCAGGATTACATGGACCTCAGGTATGCATAAAGAAGCCGAAAGGCAAGTGCTTTGTGTGCAAGCAGTCAGGACATTGGAAGGCAGACTGTCCCCGCCGTCAGGGTAATAATTCAGGTATATTTTCTTCTTTTGTCATTGTAACATGTTTAACGGTGATATCTACCGGTACCTGGTGTGTAGATACGGATGCCACTAATCATGTCTGCATTTTTGTGCAGGGGTTCCAGGAAACCCGACGGTTAGCTGAGGAGGATATTACTGACTACATGGTTAGGCTATGGAGATGACTTTTGCAGTGGGAGTTTATTTATTCATTTATGTCTTTAGCATAGGATTATATAGTTTTGGTTTTATAAAGATTGTCTTTATGTACTTAATTTTTGGAAAAAACTTTTTGTTCAGTTTTTGGAATAAGATATTCTATTGCTTTTATTGTTAAAAGTAGAATAGAAGGATTATCTGTCAAAGTGCATAGATAGGCAATTAGCTCAAAACCAAAAGCTCCCATGATGCAATTAGATAGCTTATCATCTAACCAAAGTAAGAGAAAGGTTCCTTTCAAGTAGAACCAAACATATATTTTGGCTCTAAGGCTTGGTCTTATTAACCTTTAGTGGGATTCAAAGGTTATTTAACCAATGAGCCTTTGGGTTCATTGGTGATGGAAGACTTGTCTTGGTTAAGATTTTTGACTCTCACTAGGAAGGTAACAAGATCAAAGAGGCTTTTTCTAAGCCTAGGTGCATAGAGCCAAAGATATGTAGGCATTGGTTCAAACTGATAAGTATAAGTCCTTAGTCTATTCAGAATAGAAGTACCCTTGAATACTTTGTTAATTTTATAAATAATTATTCAAAGGACAAAGTACATTTACTTGATGTACTGCAAGACTGAATACTTTGATGAGATCAAAGAATTCAAGTATGATACGGAGAAACATCAGAGTAAAAGTATGGCGACATTACGATTAGATCGTAATGGCAAGTACCTCTAGGGATAGTTGTAGGACTTACTTATCAATGATTGAGATTCGATCCCAATTCACTACACCTGGTGTGCCCCAACAGAATGGTGCAACACATGGAAAGAAGAATGTCTCTTAAGGTAATGGTTAGGAAGATGATAAGCCACTCTGAGATTAGCCAGATTTGTTCATGAGGGATATGCCCTGGATACGATGGTGTATATGCTTGATACTATCTAGGTCAGTAGTCTCTTAAAACCATAGAAATATAGACTAAGCGAAAGCTTAGTCTAAGGCATGTTCAGATTATGGGTAGTTCAGCACATGTGCTGAAGAGAGACACTGATAAGTTGAAATCTAGTGCATATGTTCGTAGGCTATCCTAAGGGAACAAAAGGTGGTTTAATAGTCCTAAGGATCAGAGGATATTCGTTGGTATGAATGTCTGATTCTTAGGAAAAGGACTATGAAATAAAACCACAAGCCCATGAGTAGAGTTATTCTGAGTAAATTAAACAAGGGGACATTCGAATCTTAGTACCAACTATACAAGAGGGAATACCACAAGGCACTGCACCTCGTGTCACAGAAGATACACAAGGGGTACCTTAGCATAGTGGGAGGATTGTTAATCAACCTAAAGGATTCATGTTCTTGGAAAGTCTATGGATTGGCTCCTTAGTGAACATGAATCGGATCCCTAGACCTGTGATAAGGAACATCCGCTTTGATGAGATAAATCCAGTCATGTGGATTTGTTCAAAGGTCGGATGAGATTGTGTATATAAGTCATGTGACGGAAAAGAAGTGGTATTCTTGTACTATACGTAGATAATATTTTGTTGATTGACAATAATAATGAAATACTATCGGACGTAAGGGTATGGTTGTCCAAACAAATATGAAGGACTTGGGAGTAGTAAGACACATCCTTAGAGATCAAAGATCTAAGGAATCTCCAGAGAAGGATGATGTGCTTATCTCAAGCTTCATATAAGACATTGTCCTAACTCATTTTAGCATGGATACCTCCAAGAAAAGTTTTGTACTTTTCAGTTTTGGAGCTACTCTATCTAAGGAGATATTTTTAGATTATCAAAAGAGATAGAGTAGATAATGGCGGTTCCTTTAGCATTGGCTATAGGAAGCCTCATGTATGCTAAAAATGAGACCAAATATCTGTTGTGCCATGGGAATAGTTAGCAGATATCGGAGTAACCCAGGTCAAGAAAATTGGATTGCGATAAAAGCATATATTAGTGCCTGAGAAGGACTAAGGACTATATGCCAGTTTACCGGGCAGACCAATCTCCTATGGGTTATATGGATACAGAGTTCCAATCAAAATAGGGGCAAATATAAGTATTCCTCAGGGTTTTGTGTTTACTTTTAGGAGGTAGAACCATTGTATGGGAGAGTGTCGCGCAGCGGTTGCGTGATGGACTCTACCATAGAAGCTGGATGATTGGCAATCTCTAAGATAGCCAAGAAAGCTACATGGTTCAGGAACCTCAAGATTGACTTCGATGTGATTCTTGGTTTGCTCAAGGTTATCACATTTTGCTGTGATTAAAATGGTGTAGTTGCAAACGCGAAGGAATCATGAGTCCATAAGGAAAGTAAACACATAGAGCGCAAGTACCACTCTGATGAGGAATAGCTGTTGTTGCCTAGATTACATCAGAGGATAACCTAGGGAGATCATTTCACTAAGGCCTTAGTAGCGAGAGCTTTTAGGCAGGTGAAGGGTCTAGGGGTCAGATGTATGACATTTTGATAATAGCAAAGTCTTTGAGTATAAGTGGGAGATTGTTAGGATGTATACTTAAAGCTTTGCTTTTGGATAAAAATACATCTACATTTTGAAAGAGAATCGCAAAATCACACGGTGCATATTTATATTAGTATATGCACAAAATGTCTCATACTTTGCATTGTAGATAACATGGTGCATGGTGTCGCACAGAAGATCATGTTATCAAGTTCCTTGCAAAGTATAAATAATAAGCTCACAACCGAGATGGAGTCGGACAAACCATCGGGATGGTTATAATGTAATTAGGTGTGGTTTGTCTTAACCATAAAATTATACTAGTACACTTTGTGTGTATTGAGTAGAACCAAAAGAGAGGTCATCCAATTTTGTACTGACTTCATAAATTGGATTAGACCTCGGATATATATTATGGAGTACGATCTCTTAATCCCGAAATAATAACGGGCACGTATAATTAATTATTATTTCTTTGACTTACCAATGGGCGAGATTTATTCTGTTAAATCGATAGACCCGGTAAATTGGGAAATAATGTTAATTATATGGTGTGCCATTGATTATTGACGGAATCTGTGTCCTAGTGAGTCGGGATGATGATGCCCCCTTGATGAGCTCAAAATGATCATCATATCAAATCTTGCAAGTGGACCATGGTCCGACATGATGAAAAGGTTGAGTGGTACTAATCAAGGATCAAATAGATAATTAATTAAAATTGTCAGTAATTTAAATTAATTATCAAACATTCGATATCTTAAATATGGGGAGATGGACGACGCATAATAGGTGGAGCCCATATGAAAATATGGGGGTTGGTGAGGAAGTTCAATGGGATCCTTTAGTGGAATGGATCTCCATTAATGGATCGGGTTTGAATCCATTAGCGGGCCAAGAACCAACTCCTTCTCATGGTCCCTACCTTAGCCCTATAAATACCCTGAAGGAGTCATGATACAAGGCTTAACGAATTAATTGAGAATTAATTCAATTAATCAGAAAACCCAAAAACCCTTTCTCTCTTGTTCTCTCTCCTAGGGCATCCTTGCGCCTACGAGAAGAAGGTGGAAGAAGAGGAGTTTTCTCCTCATCCTTCATTCGCCTCTTGGGCATGAAGCTTCGGCAGCGGAGGTAGGAGCACTTTGGTGCTCGGCTTGGAGTAGAGGAGCGGGAGGAGGGCTGCCGGCGACGGGTTTTGTAGACTTGTGGCGCTAGCGGTGAGGAGGAGGAAAAGCTTGGTTCTCCTCCTTTCTCTTTCTCTGATATCTTCTCCTTCCTTCATCACTGTCTCATTCCCTGCATGCGCAAGCATGGAGCCAGAAGGAGAGGAATCCGGTGGTCGGAAAATAGGGGTTTTCTTCCTTGGTGGCACCGGCGGTGAGGAAGGATAGAGTGAGGGTTTCCGGTGGGTTTTGGGAAGAAGAAGGAGTTCTCTCAGCTTCTTCTTCCTCTTCTTCATCTTCCTAGCTTTCCTCTCGGTGCTGCCTTGTGGCCGGTCGGACCTTGGAGCTTGAGGTGGCCGGCGGCGTGAGGAGGAGAGGAGAGAAGGTGGCCGGCCGAAAACCCTAGCTAGGGGTTTTGTAGGTAAGTTGTAAGAGGTTTGAAGAAGGTGATCTTGGCAAGCCTTGGTGGCTCCGCGTCTTGGTAGCTCGTCGCTCACATGATGTCCAGGTGGGGAGGGTCATAAGGTAGAAGACTGCGAGGTAAACGGCGAGGTATACCTCTCCCTAGCTCCGTCTTTCTTTTGCTATATTATTGCTTTGATTTTGTCTATCATTGCATGTGTTAATTAATTATTGTAGATTGATTATTTGTTAATTAATATGATAATTAATTATGTCATGGACCTCAATTATAAATACAAAAACCGGCGACCATTCGTCGTCTTTTCCGCGGTTGATTAATCCGGAAAGTTACAAGGCCTTAACCTTTGTTTTGGCTAAGTTGTGACTTGGATTAATTGACACGACGACGAGACGGTCGTTTGGGAGATGGGTCTCTATTCAGATTCAATTTTTAATCCGAAGACATAGAGAGGTCTCTCATGTTCGACCTCGTGGTTGCTTAGGAAACCCTCAAGCCATACAAGGGATTATTCCCAACATGTCCAAATTCATCTCGGTTGTGAGCCACTACTTATACTTTATAAGGAACTGCTAACATGATTTTCTGTGTGGCACCACACACCATATTATCTACAATGTAAAGTAAAGGACAATAACATCTATACCAAATATAAAATGCAAGCAATGACCATGTGTTTCTTATTCCAAAATAGATGTTCATACAAAAGCTAGGCTTATAGTATATATTCTAACAATCTCCTACTTATACTAAAAGACTATACTGCCATCAAACTGCCATACATCTGATTCCCATCCCCTCAACATGCCTATCATAAGCTTTCGCAGTAAGGGCCTTAGTGATAAGATCTACCAGGTTATCCGCTGATGCAATCTTGGCAACACCAACTTCTCCTCGCTTTACGATGTCTCATATCAGGTGGTACTTGCACTCAATATGTTTACTTGCCTTATAGGCTGGTGGTTCCTTCGAGTTTGCTACTGCACCACTATTATCACAATAAATTATGATAGCTCTGCGCAAACCAGGAATCACCTCTAAGTCCATCAAGAAGTTCCTGAGTCATACATCTTCTTTGGCTGCCTCTGAGGCTGCCACATACTCAGCTTCCATGGTGGAGTTTGCAACGGATTTCTGCTTGATACTCCTCCATAGTATGGCTCCACCTCCCAATGTAAACACATACCCCGAGGTAGACTAACTGTTATCCCTATCTGATTGGAAGTCAGAATCCATGTAACCCACAGGACAAATGATCTGCCTAGTAAACTAGCATATAATTCCTAGTCCTTTTTTGGTACTTTAATATATGCTTTACCGCAGTCCAATATCCTTGTTCAGGATTACTTTGATATCTACTAACCATGTCCATGGCAAAACAGATATCCGGTCTTGTACATAACATAGCATACATTAGACTTCCTACAGCCAAAGCATAAGGAACTACCTTCATCTCCTCTATCCTCTTTGACATTTTAGGACACATCTCTTTAGATAAAGGTACTCCATGCCAAAAAGGTAGAAAATCTTTTTTGGAGTTTTGCATGCTAAAACGAGCTAGGATAGTGTCAATATACGAAGCTTGCAATAAGCACAATATCCTTTTCTTGCGATCCCTTATAATTTTGATCCCAAGAATATGTCCAGCTTCTCCCAAGTCCTTCATATCAAACTGTTTGGACAACCATACCCTTACGTCTGATAACACTTTGACATTGTTGCCAATGAGCAAAATGTCATCTATGTATAGTACAAGAAATACCACTACGTTTCCGTCACATCTCTTGTATACATAAGACTCATCCAGACTTTGAATAAATCCGTAAGACTAGATTACCTCATCAAACCGGATGTTCCAAGATCTTGAAGCTTGCTTCAATTCATAAATGGACCGATTAAGCTTGCACACAAGATGCTCTTTTCCCTTTGCAAAGAACCCCTCTAGTTGCTTCATATAGATATTTTCCTCAAGACTTCCATTAAGGAAAGTCGTCTTGACATCCATCTGCCAAACCTCATAATCTTATGAGCAGCAATAGACAAGAAAATCCGGATAGTCTTAAGTATGGCTACTGGCAAAAAGGTCTTCTTATAATCGATACCCTATTTCTGAGTATACCCCTTCGCAACAAGCCTTGCTTTAAAGGTTTCCACCTTTCCGTCTAATCCTCTCTTTCTTTTGTAGATCCACTTGCATCCAATGGCTTTTACACCATCAGGAGGTTCTACCAACTCCCAGACTTGATTAGAATCTATAGATTCTATCTCAAAATTCATCGCCTTTTACCAAGATACTGCATCTTTATCTTGGAGTGCTTCATCATAGGTCCAAGGATCAGGTTCATGTTTACCAGAGACCAAGTCCGAGGACTCTCCCAAAAATATGAATTTGTCAGGTTGCCAAACAACCCTCCCACTACGACGAGGTACTACCTGTGTATCATCTGTGACACGCGGTGCAGTCACTTGTGGTATATCCTTCTGTACCGTTGGTACTGATGTAGTAACTTCCCCTCTCACTTCCTCTAGAACAATCTTACTCATGGGCTTGTGGTCCATTACATAGTCCTCCTCTAAAAATCAGGCTTTCATGCTAACGATGACCTTCTGATCTTAGGACGATAAAACAAACCATCTTTCGTTCCTCTAGGATAGCCTTCGAACAAGCGAACTTTTGTATGAGATTCCAACTTATCAGCGTCTCCCTTCAGTACATGTACTGGACTACCCAAAATCTGAATATGTCTCAGACTAGGCTTACGCCCAGTCCACAATTCTGTGGGAGTAGAGGGTACTGATTTAGAAGGTACCAAGTTCAGAATGTACACTGCCGTTTCTAGAGCATATCCCCATAACAAATTTGGTAACTCCGAAAAACTCATCATTGATCTAACCATCTCCATAAGAGTCCTAATTGTTAGTAGGAGCCCTAGAGCTAATTATGTGATGATTGACTAGGGATATTTTGTATCATATTCTATTATTAATAAAGGCATGTTTGGTTATTATACTTACTTTGTATTTGTGCCAAATAACTAAATATAATAATGTCCTTGGGTAGTAGGTATATCGATTGGTTGAATTGATAGTGAGATGATGTAGAGAACACTACTCTAAAACATTCCTAGTCAAGCATTAATATTCAAGGACAATATTAATGCATGGAGACTAACATGTAGGTCAACTGATGACTTGAGCTCACAAGTCATAGATATGTGATATCTGGTTGACACATGGGTATACATTGGAGAATGTGTACTGAATGACCCGCCATGAGAAAGTTTCATAGATTATCATATGAGTGTCATAAACTTTCTTATGTGACTATTGGTATGAATAGTCCTTAGACTTGAAGTCACTACGGTTCCCTACATAAGGAGTTATGTACTTTGGTATAGTCAAACGTCACCCGTAACAGGTGTTGGGACCAGGTGCATGTTGACAAGGATACGGGTTCGTAAAATTTTAAATTTTTACGTGCAGCGGAAGAATTAGTATAAAATAATTTTTTAAATTATTTTAACCACGTATCTAGCATGCAACCTTATGATGTGTGGACATGATCATAAATTAAAACTTTGCGGAAAAGTAAACTAATTTACTTTGTACCTCCGTAACTCGAAGAAAGGGACGAGATCCAACCGTAGCGTCCCTTGGAAGCTCCGCCTCTATTCGCGTCCACGCCGAGTTCTCTTCGGGATGACTTCGCAAAGTCACGAGTTTTGTGCCGACGAGAACTACTAGATTCTCTAAAGGCACAACTAGAAGATCAAGAGAGAAGAAAGGAAACTAACCACCAAGAAACAGAATCTAAATTCCGGGAAGGAAGGAGAGAAGGCGCGGCCCTAGAGAGAGAAAGTGGGCGCCGACCCTAGAGAGAGAGGGAGAGAATAAGGGAGAGAGAGAGCTTCTTAATCTCTTGATTAATTGGAATTCAAGGCTTCCCTTTGGTTCCTTTATATAGTATCCTCTCCCTTGCCAAGTCTCCCTCTTAACGGAATTTTAATAAGAAATTTATCCTATAAATTTTCTTATGAATTATTCTGTTTAAGCCAAGTTTTATTATAACTAACTTTATAATAAAACAAATACATCTCTCCTTTTATTATGGAATAAATTTTACAAGAAATTTATAAATTTTCTTTATTATGGTAAAATCAATTCATAATTGATTTTATAGAATTAAAATGAACCATTCCATGGATCATTTTAATTTCCATAAAAAAGAATAAATTTCTATAAATTTCTTTATATAAATTTCTTTATACAAATTTATTTATCCATAATTTATAAAACAAATCGCGCTAGATTTATTTTATTAATTAAACCAAATAAATTGATTTCTCCCCATGTGGTGGCCGGCCAAACCAAAGGGGGTTGGCACCCTCTTTGGCCGGCCAAACCGAGCCGAACCCATCGCGAATTAAACTCATTTAATTCGCCCAATAAGCCTTCAAAAGACTTAGCCATTTTTAGCTTCCGTTGCGCCTCTGATTAACTCAGATTCGACTTATTTCTCTTGATCGAAAAATCCAATTTTCAACTCGTTTTAAATCCCTCGGATTACTCGTAGTGCGTGTGACTAAATAGGCTTTCGATTTATGTTGGCCGTCTATAATCAACTAATTATAGAACGATCATGAGTGGCACCTAGTAGTACATCATGACCCCCAATTAATCGAAAGATCAACGGTTGACCTCAGAAGTAATTCTGAAACCCTTCAGCAGCTCTAATGAATCGTGCCCCATTCCCTTCACCATCTTATACCCACTTGGTTCAGGACATGGTCTGTGTGTGTCAGTCCCCACTAGGCTGACTACGTCACACCTAGCCCAAGTAGTGTCTTTCTCGTCCTTTGAATTTCTAATTACTCTCATGTATTTAAGAGACTCATACTCTAAACATGATATGCTCTGGCCAGAGGCTTTGAGTAACAATTCGACGATAGGCCTGGGTATACATCTCCTCGCAAGGAGTGGTGAATCCTTTGTAGGCTGTTCAAACATCTTCGGGCACTTCGGCTTATACCCAATCATCCTGGGTCCACACCTCCTTGGAGATGCTTGCTTAAGATGTTAAAGTATAAGTCTCCATGACCAAGATGACTTGAACACCGCAAGTCAAAGGAACATCGCACTTAAGCTGCAGTATGAACTTCATTGACATATCTATATGGATTACCATATGAAGTTTTACAGCTAGTCACTCCAATGAACTAGTTCCCTTAACTAGCATCCATGTTTATCTCCGGACATCACAATGTCACCAGCCAGTGAGAATCAGCTGATTAGAGAATAACCCATGCTAGACTCAACAGAATTGATAATGTCCATTTTTATCAATTCATCGACTAGGGATTTTTTCAATACTTCACAATTGCACATGTAGAGATAATCACTAGTTGTGATTCCATCACAAATTCTCTCATGCTGTGAATTGTATTGCGGACATTCAGTAAATGAGTTTAAGATCCCAATCAAATACACAAACATGTATACTCAAATAGTGAATTTTCATTTATTAAAATAAATGTTTACAATCATAAGGCGATTGCCTTAGGATACTTCTCTCATATTACTAACAACAGGGTGGACTATAAAGGCGATCACTGGGTATGTAATGAATTATGTGGAGGGATGTGAGTGATGTAGATGAGATCTATCCCTCCCATATGATGGGAGTGATATCTGTGGGTCCCTTGATCGAGTAGGACTACTAAAACGCATAACCATGCTAAAATGAGTCAATATGAGATATTGAGCTCATTTGTTTGAGTGAGTCTACTCGGGGATCAAGAAACACAAGATTGATTGAGGATGACACGGTCTATGCCTCATTGGTCAATCTAGATATCGAGGATAGAAGGACAAGGTTATACATTATCGTAGTCACGGAGGTTAAGTTGGATCTCGACTTTTCTTGTTACTTGGGTAGCAATGATGCATTGCTAGATGCCGCTCATTGCTTATGTGTCTAAAGTAGTTTAGACACATTGCCAACGTTACGAGAACCTATTGGGTCACACACTAAGGACACGATGCTTTGGAGATTAATTGATCTTGGTTTGACTAAGATTTGATTCGAATTGGATTAATTGAGTTAGACTCAAGTGAATCCAATTAGATTATGGGATTGAATCTAATTTGAGTTAGACTCATCTAGATTAGACTCAACCACTTAATTATGGATAATATTCATTAAAGGGTTTAATAAATATTATTTAAGAGGAAGGCTAAGAGACATTCTATTCATTAGATGAATAGAATATTAAGAGTCTCAAGGAATACCAAGAGGCTTAGTATTCATTGGGTTTTATTAGCATTAAGATGAGAGGAGCTCAAGGGGCATAGACCCTTGGTATTCATTAGATGAGTATAAATACCCCCCCCCCCCCCCTTGTCAAAGGCTAGAGGGTGCATCTCTCTTCCTCTTCTTTCTTCCTTCTTGTCCATAACTCTCTAGTGGAGGTTCTTGTGTTTTGTGAACCATCCCAAGTTGCTAGCACAACTAAGGTGGTTCCTCTACGAGGCGTAGATCGTGTTCGTGTGGATACGCATAGAGGCACAAACACTTGAACGTGTAAGAGATCCAGCGAACTAAAGGACTAGCAGGATAAGCGAAGGGCACGCGACAAAGGTATTCCTATAAGATAGGAATTGTAGATCACTTTGTATGAGTTTTTCTTTCGCATGGATCGCTCGAGGGATCTTATTTCCGCTGCGATTTTAAATATTTTTACCCATAGATCCCTTCAGTGGTATCAGAGCCCTTGCTAAAGACCGTATAAAGTTTAGAAAACTTTTATATATGATATAGAAGTAGGATATAATTTTATTATAGATTGTATAATGTATGAGCATTTGTCGAGATACAAAAGTTTGTGTTGATCAAACTAAAAGTCTATAGCATCATCATATGAAATATGAAAGTCTGCTATGATGCGAATATACTCGACAAATTTTATAACCTATGGTTTCGGCTCATGAGCATTTTTACAAGCATAATAAAAATTGATGCCCTAAATCTATTGTATGTGATTGATGACATGGTGCATGGTTATGGCCTTAACCCCAATATGATTGGATGAATATCTGTGTGTGTGCATGTTGTAATTCATAATACGGCCTACGTGTCGTGCCTTATCTCTATTTTTCCAAGTTGTAAAAATAGATTTAGACTCGAATGTAACTCGAGTTTTCCTACATTGTAATGTACAAAAGGAGTAGTGGAGTGTCCATTAAAGAATGAAGTTACAAGAAGGATTCCGACCGCACATGATGACCGAAGGATGCACTTGGAGAAGATGTTATCCCTAGGTTGACCATCGATCTTCTTATTGGCTTGGGAAGATGTAGTATACGGGCCATAACCATGTCACGCTTTATCGCTTATATATTGATATATGCAATGTGTGTATGTGATGCATGATTAGATAAATAGTTATCTCAATTAAGTCAACTCAATATGCCTATCAAAGTTTGGTACTCATAAACTACCTCGATCATTTGTTGTTGGGTTTGCCAAAGCAAAGTATCGCATTTTATCTTGGTAGAGTGCGAGAGGACAATTGTGATGTCCCGCTATCAAACTTTGGGTGGAACTTAACTAAGTCCCCTCAATTAGATTGAGAAACTTGGAGGCATATCCCAAAAGTTGGGAAAATTGGGTAAGAGAACAATTATTCCATGTCTTGGGCGATTAGCCAAAGCTAACTCAAGATGATGTGTAATGTGGATCTTGACCCTTTGTTTTAAAGAGTTGCATGAGATGTAATTGGTAAAATGTTACCTACCTAATTATACCAAGTCTTGGGCGATTAGCCAAAGCTAACTCAAGATGAAGTATAATATGGATCTTGTCCCACATGAATAATGATTGCTATTTGGTTTGGAGCTAGTAGTGTTGGTAAATTGAGTTTGCCTACATCCATGACTAGCCCCAACTAAAGCTCTACGATTCAGTGGGAGCGTCATTTAATTAAAGGCCTAATTAAATGAATTAGATATGATACTTATTTCTGCATAATTTTACTATTGTAGATCACCATGTCATCTAACACGTCAAATACTCTCTCTCTGCGATCCGTCCTTGAGAAGGACAAGCTCAACGGAGCTAATTTCCTGGACTGGTACAGAAACTTGAGGATAGTCCTCAAACAAGAATGAAAACTGTATGTACTAGAGCAATCTCTTCCAGAAGCACCCGCCGCTACCGCTACCCGTGCCGAAAAGGATGCTTACAAGAAGCATCAGGATGATGCACTTGATGTATCATGCCTTATGCTTGCCACCATGAACTCTGAGCTTCAGAAGCAACATGAGAACATGAATGCACATGAGATGGTTGAGCATCTAAAGCAACTATATCAAGGGCAAGCTAGGCATGAGCGGTTTGAGGTGTCTAAAGCCCTATTTGCATGCAAGATGCAAGAAGGAACTCCTGTAGGAACTCACGTACTCAAGATGATTGGGTATGTCGAGAACCTTAAAAGACTAGGATTTCCACTGGGCCAAGAATTGACTACGGACCTTATCTTGCAATCGTTGCCAGAAGGGTACAATCAATTTGTCATGAACTATAACATGAATGAAATTGATAAGCCTTTGCCTGAGATGCTCAGCATGTTAAGAACTGCTGAACCTAATCTCAAGAAAACCAAAACCAGTAATGTACTGATGGTACAAAAGGGCAAAGGCAAATGGAAACCTAAAGGCAAGGGTAAGACCCAAGCCAAAGGCAAGGCCAACTCTACTACATCCAAGGCTAAAGATAAGGTGCCTAACGAAGGGACCTGCTTCTATTATGGTGAGACCGGACATTGGAAGAGGAACTGCAAACTCTACCTGGAGGAAGTAAAGAAGAAAAGAAGTGACACTTCTGCCTCAGGTATTTTTGTTATAGAAGTCAATCTATCTATCTCTTCTTTTTGGGTATTAGATGTTAGTAATATGAGAGAAGTGTCCTAAGGCAATCGCTTTATGATTGTAATCATTTACTTTAATAAATGAATATTCACTATTTGAGTATACATGTTCGTGTATTTGATCGAGATCTTAAACTCATTTACTGAATGCCCGCAATACAATTCACAGCATGAGAGAATTTGTGATGAATTCTCAACTAGTGATTATCTCTACATGTGCAATTATGAAGTATTGAAATTGTCCCTAGTTGATGAATTGATAAATACAGACACTATCAATTCTGTTGATACTAGCATGGGTTATTCTCTAATCAGCTGATTCTCACTGGCTGGTGACATTGGGATGTCCGAAAATAAACATGAATGCTAGTTAAGGAAACTAGTTCATTGGAGTGACTGGCTGTAAGACTTCATATGGTAGTCTACATATAGATATGTCAGTGAAGTTCTTACTGCAGCTTAAGTGCGATGTTCCTTTGACTTGCGGTGTTCAAGTCATCTTGGTCATGGAGACTTATACTTTGACATCTTAAGCAAGCATCTCCATGGAGGTGTGGACCCAGGATGGTTGGGTATAAGCCGAAGTGCCCGAAGATGTTTGAACAGCCTACAAAGGATTCACCACTCCTTGCGAGGAGATGTATACCCAAGGCCTATCGTCGGATTATTACTCGAAGCCTCTGGCCAGAGCATCACATGATCTGAGTATGAATATCTCAGATACATGAGAGTAATTAGAATCTGTTGGACGAGAAAGACATAACTTGGGCTAGGTGTGACGTAGTCAGCCTAGTGGGGACTGACACACATAGACCATGTCCTGGACCAAGTGGGTATAAGATGGTGAAAGGAATGAGGCACGATTCATTAAAGCTGCTGAAGGGTTTCAGAATTATATCTCAGGTCAACCGTTGATCTTTCGATTAATTGGGGGTCATGATGTACTACTAGGTGCCACTCATGATCATTCTATAATTGGTTGATTATAGACGGCCAACATAAATCGAAAGCCTATTTAGTCACACGCACTACGAGTAATCCGAGGGATTTCAAACGAGTTGAAAATTAGATTTTCATATCAAGAATGCTTAAAATGGCTAAGTCTTTTGAATGCTTATTGGACGAATTAAATGAGTTTAATTCGTAAGGTGACGGCTTGGATTTGGCCGGCCAAAGAGGGTCCCCACCCTCTTTGGTTTGGCCGACCACAATAAAAAGGGAAACCAAATTGTTTGGTTTAAATTATAAAATAAATCGAGCGTGATTTGTTTTATAAAATTATGGATAAAGAAATTTTTATAAAGAAATTTATAGAAATTTATTCTTTTTTTTTAGAAATTAAAATGGACCATGGATTAGTTTATTTTTTTTTTATAAAATCAATTATGAATTGATTTTTCCATGATAAGAAAAATTTATATAGTAAATTTCTTGTAAAAATTTATTCCATAATAAAAGGGGAGACATGGTTGTTTTTATTATAAATTAAGTTATAATAAAAACTTGGCATAACGGAATAATTCATAGAAAAATTTATAAAATAAATTTCTTATGAAAAATTTATTCCGTTAAAAGGAGACTTGGCGATAAAGAGGCTACTATATAAAGGTACAAAGGCAAGGCTTGGAAATTAATTCAAGAGATCAAAGATTCTTGCCTAGCCTCTCTTCCTCTCCTTCTCTCCCTCTCCCTCTTCTAGGGCCGGCTACCTTCTCCCTCTTCTAGGGCCGGCTGCCCTCACCTCCTTTGCCGTGAGCCACCTCCACCAAGAAGGTGCCAAAGAAGAAAAAGAAGCGGGGCGCGACTCCTTCCTTCCTCCCGGAATCTTGATTCCGGTTTTCGTTTGGTGGTTAGTTTTCCATCTCTCTCTCTTGATATTCTTGTCGTGCCTTTGGAGAATCTAGTAGTTCTTGTCGGCACGAAACTCGTGGCTTTGCGAAGTCATCCCGAAGAGAACTCGGCGTGGACGCGAATAGAGGCGGAGCTTCCAAGGGACACTACGGTTGGATCTCATCCCTTTCTACGAGTTACGCGAGGTATTAAGTAAATTAGTTTACTTTCTGTAAAATTTTAAATGTATGATCATGTCTCCACAACATAAGGTTGCATGCTAGATACGTGGTTAAAATAATTTGAGAAATTATTTATGCTAAACCTTCCGCTGCACGTAATTAAATTTAAAATTACGAACCCGTATCCATGTCAACATGCACCCGGTCCCAACATTAGATACCGGATGCGCGTCTCACATTTGTACTAATGTGCAGGGCCTTCAAAGAGCTAGATCATTGACAAAGGGCGAAGTGGACCTACGAGTAGGCAATGGAGCAAGAGTTGCTGCCATAGCTGTAGGAACTTATTCCTTGTCTTTGCCCACTGGACTTATCTTAGAACTAGAGGAGTGCTTTTATGTACCTGCATTGACTAAGAACATAATTTCAGTATCTTGTTTGGACAAGAAAGACTTTTCATTTATCATAAAGGACAAATGTTGTTTTATAATGTTAAATGACATGTTCTATTATAATGCACCACTTGTGAATGGACTCTATGTTCTAGACCTAGAAAACCCAATCTATAACATAAATACCAAACGGTTCAAACCAAATGATTTGAACCAAACATATTTCTAGCATTGTCGCTTAGGACACAAAAATGAGAGTCGCATATCCCAGCTCCATAAGGATGGATTACTGGACTCATTTGAATTTGAATCATATGAGATATGTGAATCTTGTCTTCTAGGCAAGATGACCAAGACTCCATTTAGTGGACATGGCGAAAGAGCGACAGACTTGTTAGGACTCATACATACTGATGCATGTGGCCCCTTCAATATCGCAGCTAGAGGAGGCTTCAGTACTTCATCACTTTCACTGATGATGTCAGTAGATATGGCTATGTGTATCTCATGAAACACAAGTCAGAATCCTTTGAAAAGTTCAAAGAATTCAAGAGTGAAGTACAAAACCAACATGGCAAGAGTATTAAGATGCTTCGATCAGATCGAGGCGGTGAATACCTTAGCCAAGAGTTTCGTGACCATCTAGCAGAGTGTGGGATCATATCCCAACTCACTCCACCTAGAACAGCACAGTGGAATGGTGTGTCCGAGCGGAGAAATCGTATTCTATTAGATATAGTACGATCGATGATGAGTCAAACAGATCTTCCTACTTCCTTTTGGGGATTCGCTCTAGAGACAACTCTATTCACACTTAACCGAGCTCCATCAAAGGCCGTCATAAAGACACTATATACGATATGGACTGGGAAGAGTCCCACGATGTCTTTTATGAAGGTTTGGGATTGTGAGGCTTACGTTCGACGTCAAGTCTCAGATAAACTAGGACCCAAATCTGATAAGTGCTATTTTGTAGGATATCCCAAGGAAACAAAGGGATATTACTTTTACAATCCCACACTAGGCAAAGTGTTTATCGCTAGAAATGGTGTTTTTCTAGAAAAGAAGTTTATTTCTAGAAGAACTAGTGGGAGTAAAATCCATCTTGAAGAAGTTCAAGATGCAGATAGTGCAGAGGTCTTGATGGACATTGAATAGGCACCACAAGATGTTGCGAATCATGAGATTGTTCCACAAGAAGTTGTGGAGCAACAACCTGTTCAAGTAGACCAACCTCTTCGCAGATCTGATAGGATACGTCGTCAGCCTGAGAGATACTCATTTCTCTTGTCTGACCATAATGACATTACGCTTATTGAGTTGAATGAGCCTACATCCTATCAAGAAGCTATGATGAGCCCAGATTCTGAGAAATGGCTAGAGGCCATGAGATCCGAAATGGAATCCATGTACACTAACCAAGTATGGACTTTGGTTGATCCACCTGAGGGGATTAAACCCATTAGGTGTAAGTGGGTCTTTAGAAGAAAGACTGACATGGATGGACGCATGTATACCTATAAAGGGCGATTGATAGCTAAAGGTTTTAAACAAATTCATGGTAACGACTATGATGAAACCTTTTCACCAGTGGCGATGCTTAAGTCTATTTGGATCATGCTTGCTATTGCAGCTTACCATGACTACGAGATCTGGCAGATGGATGTCAAAACCGCATTCCTAAATGGGAATTTACTCAAGGATGTGTACATGACACAACCTGAGGGTTTTGTAGATCCAGACCATGTTGGAAAGGTATGTAAATTGCAAAGGTCCATTTATGGGCTAAAACAAGCTTCTTAAAGCTGGAATCTTCGATTCGATGATGCAATCAAGAATGAAGATGAACCCTGTGTCTACAAGAGGGTTAGTGGGAGCACAGTTATCTTCCTAATCTTGTATGTAGATGACATACTCCTCATTGGGAATGATATCCCTTCACTACAGTCTGTGAAGACGTGGCTCGGGAATTATTTCTCAATGAAAGACTTAGGTGAAGCAGCCTATATCCTAGGCATCAAGATCTATAGAGATAGATCTAAGAGATTGCTTGGCTTAAGTCAGAGTACATATATTGACAAGGTACTTAATCGTTTTGCCATGCAGAATTCCAAGAAGGATTTTCTACCGATGTCACATGGTGTGAGTCTTTCGAAGACTCAATGTCCCTCTTCTAAGGAGGAGAGAGACCGTATGGATCAGATCCCTTATGCATCCGCTATAGGGTCTATCATGTACGCCATGCTTTGTACTCGTCCAGATGTCTCGTATGCTTTGAGCATGACGAGCAGATACAAGTCAGATCCAGGTGAAAGTCACTGGATAACTGTCAAGAATATTCTTAAGTAATTATGAAGGATGAAAGAATATTTCTTAATATTTGGAGGCGATGAGGAGCTAGCTGTAAAGGGTTACAGTGACGCAAGCTTCCAAACAGACAGGGATGATTTTAGATTGCAGTCAGGGTATGTATTTTGCCTGAATGGTGGCGATGTGAGCTGGAAGAGTTCGAAGCAGGACACAGTCGCAGATTCTACAATAGAGGCCGAGTATATTGCCGCGTATGAGGCGACAAAAGAGGCTGTTTGGATTCGGAAGTTCATTGCAGAGCTTGGTGTGATTCCTAGCATTGTGGACCCGATATACCTCTATTGTGACAACAATGGGGCTATTGCATAGGCTAAGGAACCTCGGTCACATCAGCGGACCAAACATATACTACGAAGCTTCCATCTCATTAGAAAGATCATCGATAGAGGAGATGTGAGGATATGCAGAGTACTTACTGATGCTAACATCGCGGATCCTTTGACCAAGGCTTTGACACAAAAGAAGCATGACGGTCACACTAGGTCACTGGGTATTAGATATTACAGTGATTGACACTAGTGCTAGTGGGAGATTGTTAGTAGGAGCCCTAGAGCCAATTATGTGATGATTGACTAGGGATATTTTGTATCATATTCTATTATTAATAAAGGCATGTTTGGTTATTATACTTACTTTGTATTTGTGCCAAATAACTAAGTATAATAATGTCCTTGGGTAGTAGGTTCTTATCTACATTATATCGATTGGTTGAATCGATAGTGAGATGATGTAGAGAACACTACTCTAAACCATTCCTAGTCAAGCATTAATATTCAAGGACAATATTAATGCACGGAGACTAGCATGTAGGTCAACTAATGGCTTGAGCTCACAAGTCATGGATATGTGATATCTAGTTGACACATGGGTATACATTGGAGAATGTGTACTGAATGACCCGCCATGAGAAAGTTTCATAGATTGTCATATGAGTGTCATAAACATTCTCATGTGACTATTGGTATGAATAGTCCTTAGACCTGAAGTCATTACGGTTCCCTACATAAGGAGTTATGTACTTTGGTATCGTCAAATGCCACCCGTAACAGGGTGGACTATAAAGGTGATCACTGGGTATGTAATGAATTATGCGGAAGGATGTGAGTGATGTAGATGAGATCTATCCCTCCCATATGACGGGAGTGATATCTGTGAGCCCCTTGATCGAGTAGGACTACTAAAACGCATGGCCATGCTAAAATGAGTCAATATGAGATATTGAGTTCATTTGTTTGAGTGAGTCTACTCGAGGATCAAGAAACACAAGATTGATTGAGGATGACACGGTCTATGCCTCATTGTTCAATCTATATATCGAGGATAGAAGGACAAGGTCATACATTATCGTAGTCACGGAGGTTAAGTCGGATCTCAACTTTTCTTGTTACTTGGGTAGCAATGATGCATTGCTAGATGCCGCTCATTGCTTATGTGTCTAAAGTGGTTTAGACACATTGCCAGCGTTACGAGAACCTATTGTGTCACACACTAAGGACACGATGCTTCGGAGATTAATTGATCTTGGTTAGACTAAGATTTGATTCGAATTGGATTAATTGAGTTAGACTCAAGTGAATCCAATTAGATTATGGGATTGAGTCTAATTTGAGTTAGACTCATCTAGATTAGACTCAACCACTTAATTATGGATAATATTCATTAAAGGGTTTAATAAATATTATTTAAGAGGAAGGCTAAGAGACATTCTATTCATTAGATGAATAGAATATTAAGAGTCTCAAGGAATACCAAGAGGCTTGGTATTCATTGGGTTTTATTAGCATTAAGATGAGAGGAGCTCAAGGGACATAGACCCTTGGTATTCATTAGATGAGTATAAATACCCCCCTTGTCAAAGGCTAGAGGGTGCATCTCTCTTCCTCTTCTTTCTTCCTTCTTGTCCATAACTCTCTAGTGGAGGTTCTTGTGTTTTGTGAACCATCCCAAGTTGCTAGCACAACTAACGTGGTTCCTCTCCGAGGCGTAGATCATGTTCGTGTGGATACGCATAGAGGCATGAACACTTGAACGTGTAAGAGATCCGGCGAACTAATGGACTAGCGGGATAAGCGAAGGGCACGCGACAAAGTGATAACTAGCATTCTATGTCATTATATTTGCTCATTTACTTAGCATTTTTTATCCTCTCGTATGTTTAAATCATGTTTATATCATATTTTACGATTAAGATCTATTTTTGGAGCTCATTCTAATTTCCTCTAAATTTTGGCATTATTTTATAATTTTTGTAGGGAATTAAAGATTGAACCTTGGACCAAGGCTTGAATCAAAGAAATTGTACCAATGCTAGTGTTGAGGAGTTTGACTCAATTTAAATATGGTCTAATTTGAAGGCTTGGCTCAATTCAAATGAAGATGGTTTATTTCATCCAACCCAAATTGGATCCAAGAAGAGGAAAGCCCTAACCCATCCAAAAGCCAAATTACAACTCTTATTGGATTCGAATCCAAATTTTCTTACTCTACCTTCAACCCAAAACCCAATAACCCAATAAGAAACCCTCATCCTCTTCTCCACTTCCTCATGCCAAGGCACAAAAGCTGGGCTGAAGAGAGAGGGGCTGAGCTGGGCTGGGCTGAAGAGAAAAGGGCGGCAGGGAACTCATCCACGACAAAGGGGAGACGCCACTGATCCATCCCGATCGATCTCCATCTGGATCCCTCTCGGCAACAGAGGGGATCATCATCCCGATCCATCTCTCCTTCTCCACACCATCAAAGGCCGGCGGTCCACTTCCATCTCACCACCGCCGGCCGGCAACCACCTCTCCATCACCCACGCAAGCTGGATCAAGGTGAACCTTAGACTCGAATCCACCTGTTTCTCCATCCCTCTCGGCCGAACACAAGGGGACGGCCACTCATCTGCGAACCCTAGCCGGCCAGCCATCTCATCTTCTTCAATGCCTCCGGCCAACAGTTTACCATCATCGGACATCACCTCTACCTTTCTCATCAGCCATCATCTACAGGCCATTGCAAGTTTCGGACAACAACTTTCAGATCCGAACAGTAGTTTCCCCTCTTCCTTTGATGTATTGATTTGAACATTTGATCTAGTTAGATGTTTGTGTTAATTGATGAATGCTTCTATTGAACTTGATTCCCCATGTTTGGATTACACGTACTTAGCTTAATCTGAGTCTTGCACATAGGGTGTTCGATGAAATGTGTCTTCCATTAGTTAGGTTTTAATTGATGCATTTAAGTTTGTTGATTTCATTTGAATGCTAGATTTAGATTTGATCTTAATTTGATGCAATTAGGTTAGGTTTCATTTATGCTCCATTTCCCTAAATGCTTACTTTATGTTACTTTTCATTTCCTTGCAAGTATAGTTTAGATTAGATTAGATCTTCTTTACTCGCATTGTCTTTTATTAATTAGGATTAGAATTCATACATGCTTTGCTATTTCATCTCATAGTCATAGCTTTCAAATCCAAACCCAAGTTTAATATCCAAAATCCAAAAGCAATAACTTGGAATCCTAAGATTATTAACATATCATTACATTCCTTGAGGGAGACAACTCGAGTTACTCTATGCTACATTAGTTTAGAGGAGTTCGACATTTTAATTGTATTTGATACTCGTGGTACGACACGCGTGGTCATCAAATTTGGCGTCGTTGTCGGGGTAGTGGTGTTTAATAATTTTAGGATTGTTTCCCTATATTTCCACAAGAATTTTTTTTAAAAAAATAATTGTCATGTGCTTTAATGTTCATACATTCATGTGTTTGATATCATTGTTAGTATTGTGAGAGAAGTGTCCTAAGGCAATCGCCTTATGAATGTAATCATTTATTTTAATAAATGAATATTCACTATTTGAGTATACATGTTTGTGTATTTGATTGAGATCTTAAACTCATTTACTGAATGTCCGCAATACAATTCACAGCATGAGAGAATTTTTGATGAATTCACAACTAGTGATTATCTCTACATGTGCAATTGTGAAGTATTGAAATTGTCCCTAGTCGATGAATTGATAAATACAGACACTATCAATTCTGTTGAGACTAGCATCGGTTATTCTCTAATCAGCTGATTCTCACTGGCTGGTGACATTGGGATGTCCGGAGATAAACATGAATGCTAGTTAAGGGAACTAGTTCATTGGAGTGACTGGCTGTAAAACTTCATATGGTAATCTACATATAGATATGTCAATGAAGTTCTTACTGCAGCTTAAGTGTGATGTTCCTTTGACTTGCGGTGTTCAAGTCATCTTGGTCATGGAGACTTATACTTTGACATCTTAAGCAAGCATCTCCAAGGAGGTGTGGACCTAGGATGATTGGGTATATGCCGAAGTACCCGAAGATGTTTGAACAACCTACAAAGGATTCACCACTCCTTGCGAGGAGATGTATACCCAAGGCCTATCGTTGGATTGTTACTCGAAGCCTCTGGCCAGAGCATGACATGTTCAGAGTATGAATCTCTTAGATACATGAGAGTAATTAGAATCCGTAGGACGAGATAACATTGCTTGGGCTAGGTGTGACGTAGTCAGCCTAGTGGGGACTGACACACATAGACCGTGTCCTGAACCAAGTGGGTATAAGATGGTGAAGGGAATGGGGCACGATTCATTATAGCTGCTGAAGGGTTTCAGAATAATTTCTGACGTCAACCGTTGATCTTTCGATTAATTGGGGATCATGATGTACTACTAGGTGCCACTTATGATCATTCTATAATTGGTTAATTATAGACGGCCAACATAAATCGAAGCCTATTTAGTCACACGCACTACGAGTAATCCGAGGGATTTAAAACGAGTTGAAAATTGGATTTTCCAATCAAGAGAGATAAGTCGAATCTGAATTTTTCAGAGACGCATCGGAAGCATAAAATGGCTAAGTCTTTTGAAGACTTATTGGACGAATTAGATGAGTTTAATTCGTATGGTATAGGCTTGGGTTTGGCCGGCCAAAGAGGGTCCCCACCCTCTTTGTTTGGCCGGCCACATTAAAAGGGGAGAACCAAATTGTTTGGTTCAAATTATAAAATAAACCGAGCATGGTTTGTTTTATAAAATTATGGATAATATATATAAATTTTTATAAACCAAAGTTTGGTTTATTATTTTCATGGAAATTAAAAATAAACTTTGAATGATTTTTCATGATAAGAAAATTTTATATAATAAATTTCTTGTGAAAATTTATTCCATAATAAAAAGGGAGACATGGTTGTTTTTATTATAAATTAAATTATGATAAAAACTTGGCATGATGGAATAATTCATAGAAAAATTTATATGATAAATTTCTTATGAAAATTTATTCCATAAAAAGGAGACTTGGTGATTGAGAGGCTACTATATAAAGGAACCAAGGCAAGGCTTGGAAATTAATCTAAGAGATCAAGGCATAAGCCCTCTCTCTCTCCCTCTCTCTCTCTCCCTCCTCTAGTGCCGCCGGCCCTAGAGGCACTCCCTTTGTTGCCGTGAGCTTCATCCACCAAGCAGCTACCGTGAGAAGAAGAAGAAGCGGGCGCGACTCCTTCCTCCCCGGAATCTTGATTTCGTTCTTCGTTTGGTGGTTAGTCTTCCCATCTCTCTCTCTTGGTATTCTTGTCGTGCCTTTGGAGAATCTAGTAGTTCTTGTCGGCACGAAACTCGTGGCTTTGCGAAGTCATCCCGAAGAAAACTCGGCGTGGACGCGAATAGAGGCGGAGCTTCTAAGGGACGCTTACGGTTGGATCTCATCCCTTCCTTCGAGTTACGCGAGGTAATAAGTAAATTAGTTTACTTTCTGCAAAATTTTAAAAGTATGATCATGTCTACACAATATAAGGTTGCATGCTTAGATGTGTGGTTAAATAATTTAGGAAATTATTTATGCTAAATCTTCCGCTACACGTAATTAATTTTAAAATTACGAACCTGCATCCATGTCAACATGCACCCGGTCCCAACAATCATATGCTCCTGAGTCTTCTAATCTTGTTTATTAGTGTTTCACTGTAAGACCAGGATAATTCTTTCAGTTCAACTGGATTTCTACTCTCAACAATTTGGAGGCTTCAATGAATATCACAATTCTGAAATTAGGCGAGTGGAACATATATGCACTAATTGTGGCTGCCCATCTCATTCAGCTGCTATATGCCACCTCATCCAAAAGACTGCAAGACTTCCTTAAGAACCCCTGCATTCCTAACATCAATATCAAGATACCTATGATCTAGCTCCTAGCACCTATAATCATGACTGGGGCAATTACCCGACTCAGTACTTTCAATCCCAACAGTCAGATAGGTATAACTCATTTTCTAATTCCTACAATTCTAATTGCAAGGATCAGTCATATTTCAGGTATGAGGATACACAAAGTCAATTTACTGAGCAATATCCAGCATATCAGAACCTACAGACATTTCAGGATGATCCTATGCCTTCATGGTCACATCCGGTTCAGCAACAAAATCCGGAGTTTCCACTCACTTTGGAGCCCTTTTTCACTCAATTTCTTCAACAAAATGAGTGGCGTCTTCAGCAGCTTAGCGCTCAGCTTTGCGCTCAGATTCAGCAGCAAACTGAGAGGAATTTTCAGTAGCTTAGCGCTCAGCTTAGCGCTCCATTTCAGCAGTATCTGGGAGACTATAGACAGTTTCAGAGTAGGATTGATGCCTCAATTCAGAACATAGAGCGACAAATTGGATAGATATCCTCCACCATTAGTCAGATGCAGACTGCAGGGACCAAGATCGATGTTCAGAGAGGATATTCTAGTTCAGATGAGGCAGAGGAGGTATTAGCTACATAGACAGCTGAGTTGGAGGTTGAATCTGATTCATTTCAAGTTGCATATGACTCTATAGGTGTAGGGGATTGCACTGAGTCCCAGGGATCACCTACATTGAGGAATATATTAGAAGATTCAGAGGATAAGTATGAAAGTGTAAGGACTTGCATGGTGGAAGCAAGAACCCAAGAATCACCACTTTTAGTTGTATGTCCACCAGAGCCTGAGTTTGAAGTGAATCTTTTACCTGACCAGGAGGAGGCCATAGTTACATCCACTCTGGTAGAATCTTCAGGTATTTCTCAGAAAGACAAGGTAAATATTTCTCCAAATTGTTTAGAAAAAATCATAGAGGTACCTAGGGTTGATTTTGTTGGCTGTGATGCATTCCTTGAAACATTTTATATAGAGACTTATTGTATTTCATCTTTTTCTTACCCTGCATGTGTGCGGGAGGTATTTTCTTGTCATGGTTTTGCAGGGCGCCATCGGATTCTAGAATGGGTGCTCCAACTAAATAGACTCCAATCTCCCGGAAGTATTTCCAAAGAGCATAGAGAGGGAGGAGTTGAGCTTACTTGTACTTGTAGCTATTTATCCCTACATTGGATTTTGAACCTTAATCGTCTCCGACCACCAGAACCTACTTATTCGAAGTTGAAGTGTGGGGGAGCAGTGCACTATGACATCGATCACGTGAGGATAGCTCTCTCAATCACCCAAACCACACCACTACCGGGATGGATGTTACTCCTTAACCAACTCCAACCGCTAGGAATAAAGGGGAGTTTGCTCCTTTTCTTTCCTTTTATTATTTTCCTTTATGTTTATACTTGCATGTTTGTTTGCTTTTATACTTTGCATTCATGCTTTGCTTCCTCATTCTGCATTTTGTTTAGTCTTGAATAAACCTTGCTTGATTTCCAGTTGTATTTCCCTATATGCCCCTTTATTATGCATTGAGACTCATAAAAGATGGTTAAGTCTGACTATTGAGTTTTGGTTTCCTTGGTATGCTTGGGGACATTAATTGCATTTAGTCATTTGTTGTGGTGATGGACTCTATCTTGATAGATTAAGCATGACATTTTATTGTACACCTAGTGAGGATATTGTCATGCTTATCCTTAATCCTCTTATGTGTGATAGCATTTGTGATACTTGACACTCTAGAACTTGCTTTGATTCTTTTTGAAATTACAATAGCATAAGCTTACATGAATATGATGGAGGTAAACTTTCTTGTTGATCTCTTAGTTTTCCCTTTACTTTGCTATTGTCACTAGTGAGCATTTCACCTATTACTTTCATGTTTCATTGTCTTTCCTTTGTCAGATCTTCTCATTGTCATTACATTCTCACTGTCATATCTTTATTAGTTTATTCTTCCCTTGAGCATGTGATGAGAGTATGGGGTGATTGCATGATGAGTTACATTTTTATTGGTCTATTATTAGCCTCTATTATTGTGAGTTTTAGATGTTATCCATGCTTTGTACATAGTCTGAGGCAAGTTTTAAGTGTGGGAGGAAGACAAGTGTGTATGGACGAATGCTTGTTGAAAAAAAAAGAGAAAAAAATAAAGATGAGAAATGAAAAAAAGAAGAAAAAAAAGAAAAAAGAATGAAAAATGAAAAAAAATGAAAAAAAATTTTCTCAAGCATTTTGGATTTTGTTAGTGATGAACAAGAAGGAATATTTTCATAAAAAAATGTTGTGTATTGCATTGAGAATGTGCAAGAAGAATTTTGAGTGTGGATGTTTGGTTGATTTTTTTTTATTTTGGCATATTGTTTGATTATATACGTCATTGTTGATTACCCCAATGCTCTCATGCTCTCTGTGATCTTTGTTATCTACCCTTCTTGTTCTCTTGTTAGCACGTGGTTTCATTATTAGTCATTGAAAAATCCTCTTGATTTGTGTACTTATGCAATAGTAGTGGAGAAGTAGAAAATAAGTAAGCATATGGTAGTGCAATGTCATGAATGCTTTGAGAGAACTCCACTTTCATATTTGTTATTTTTGTGAGCATCAGTGCACACATTTATCTTATGAGGTTTTTGTCATGCTTAGTTTATTCAAGTTGATTCAAATTACCATGCCTTTTGACTTATGTGAGATTTGGAACCATAAATACATCGATTCTTGAGACTTGATGATCCTAAGTAACCTTCTTTTATTATTTTTAAAGTATCGATAGGGGATGTAATGTTTGGGAGATATTTTGTTTCTTTTAGTATTGTTTGCTTGCTCGAGACGTGCAAGAATTAAGTGTGGGGGTGTGATAACTAGCATTCTATGTCATTATATTTGCTCATTTACTTAGCATTTTTTATCCTCTCGTATGTTTAAATCATGTTTATATCATATTTTACGATTAGGATCTATTTTTGGAGCTCATTCTAATTTCCTCTAAATTTTGGCATTATTTCATGATTTTTGTAGGGAATTAAAGATTGAACCTTGGACCAAGGCTTGGATCAAAGAAATTGGACCCAATGCTAGTGTTGAGGAGTTTGACTCAATTTAAACATGGTCTAATTTGAAGGCTTGGTTCAATTCAAATGAAGATGATTTATTTCATCCAACCCAAATTGGATCCAAGAAGAGGAAAGCCCTAACCCATCCAAAAGCCCAATTACAACTCTTATTGGATTCGGATCCAAATTTTCTTACTCTACCCTCAACCCAAAACCCAATAAGCTAATAAGAAACCCTCATCCTCTTCTCCACTTCCTCATGCCAAGGCACAAAAGCTAGGCTGAAGAGAGAGGGGCTGAGCTGGGCTGGGCTGAAGAGAAAAGGGCGGCAGGGAACTCATCCGCGACAAAGGGGAGATGCCACTGATCCATCCCGATCGATCTCCATCTGGATCCCTCTCGACAACAGAGGGCATCATCATCTCGATCCGTCTCTCCTTCTCCACACCATCAAAGGCCGGCGGTCCACTTCCATCTCACCACCGCTGGCCGGCAACCACCTCTCCATCACCCACGCAAGCTGGATCAAGGCGAACCTTAGACTCGAATCCACCTGTTTCTCCATCCCTCTCGGTCGAACACAAGGGGACACCCACTCATCCGCGAACCCTAGCCGGCCAACCATCTCATCTTCTTCAATGCCTCTGGCCAGTAGTTTACCATCATCGGACATCACCACTACCTTTCTGATCAGCCATCATCTACAGGCCATTGCAAGTTTCGGACAACAACTTTCAGATCCGAACAGTAGTTTCCCCTCTTCCTTTGATGTATTGATTTGAACATTTGATCTAGTTAGATGTTTGTGTTAATTGATGAATGCTTGCATTGAACTTGATTCCCCATGTTTGGATTACACGTACTTAGCTTAATCTGAGTCTTGCTCATAGGGTGTTCGATGAAATGTGTCTTTAATTGATGCATTTAAGTTTGTTGATTTCATTTGAATGCTAGATTTAGATTTGATCTTAATTTGATGCAATTAGGTTAGGTTTCATTTATGCTCCATTTCCCTAAATGCTTACTTTATGTTGCTTTTCATTTCCTTGCACGTATTGTTTAGATTAGATTAGATCTTCTTTACTCGCATTGTCTTTCATTAATTAGGATTAGAATTCATACTTGCTTTGCTATTTCATCTCGTAGTCATAGCTTTCAAATCCAAACCCCAGTTTAATATTCAAAATCCAAAAGCAATAACTTGGAATCCTAAGATTATTAACCTATCATTACATTCCTTGAGAGAGACGACTCGAGTTACTCTATGCTACATTAGTTTAGAGGAGTTCGACATTTTAATTGTATTTGATACTCGTGGTACGACACGCGTGGTTATCACAAAGGTATTCCTATAAGATAGGAGTTGTAGATCACTTTGTATGAGTTTTTCTTTCGCATGGATCGCTCGAGGGATCTTATTTTCGCTGCGATTTTAAATATTTTTACCCATAGATCCCTTCACTAATCCTTCGCTCCACCACACTATTTTGTTGGGGTGTACCAGGTGCGAACAATTGGGATTGAATCACAATCTCTGATAAGTAACTCCTAAACTCTCCCAAGAGGTACTCACCACCACGATCAGACCGTAGTGTCTTGATACTTTTACCATGACGTTTCTCCACATCAACCTTGTATGCTTTAAACTTGTCAAGGCACTCAGACTTGTTGCGCATTAGGTAAATGTATCCATACCTTGAATAGTCATATATAAATGAGACGAAATATTCAAAGCCACCTCTTGCCTAGATAGATATTGGACCACACAAATCAGAATGAACCAACTCCAACACATCTTTGGCTGTATACCCCTTGGCCTTAAAAGGCCTCTTGGTCATTTTACCTTCCAAGCAAGATTCGCAGGTTGGGAAGTCTTTCACCACCAATGAACGCAAAGGTCTATCGACTATCAACCTTTGAATTCTACTCAAGTTAATATGACCCAACCTTAGATGACAAAGATATGATTGGTTCATTTTTGAAGGTTCTTTTTTCTTATTAAAATTAGAAGATGTGTTATTAATTTCTAAATGCATCATGGAAGAATTTGGATATTAAGTATATAAATTGCCAACCAACACACCAGAACAGATAATCTCTCTATTCCTTTTTATAATAACTCTGTCATTAAAAGAAACAGAATATCCATCAAAAAATAATTTAGAAATTGAAATTAAATTCTTTCTAAAAGAAGGTATTTAAAGGCAATTTCTCAAAACCAAACATTTATTCTTATCAAAAGATAAATAAACATCTCCCACTGCAATAGCCGCCACCTTGGTAGCATTGCCCATGTAGACAGTAATCTCGTCCTCATGTAGTCATCTGGTTTCCTAGAACCCCTGTAATGAATTGCAGACATGATCAGTGGCTCCCGTATCTACACACTAGGTACAGGTAGATAACACCGCTAAACATGTTTCAACAACTAATGAAAAAGATATACCTTTATTGTTCTCCTTTCGGTGGGGACAGTCCACCTTCCAATGTCCAGTCTGCTTGCATGTGAACCACTTGCCTTTCGGCTTATTTACTTCAGCCTGAGGTCCTTGAGATCCAGCCGCTTTCTTTTGTAAACCTTGTTTCTTCTTCTTCTTGCCTTACAGCTTAGAAGCAGAAACTTTTTCAGTAACATAAGCTTGAGCACTTTGATGAAATAGCCCCTCTGTCACCTGGAGTTCTGTCAGAAGTTCCGCCAACGAATATGTCCATTTGTTCATATTGTAGTTCAGGCGAAACTGCTCAAAACTCTTGGGTCACATCTGGGGAATGATATCAACCTAGGTTTCCCCATCGATTTCAGCTCCAAGGACTTCTATCTCATTCAAATGAGCCATCATCTTGAGAACATGATCCCTCACGGGTGTCCCCTCAGTCATGGTGGTCGCCATCAAGTTTCTCATGGCCTCTTGCCTGGCAGTCCGATTCTGATGTCCGAAGAGTTCCTTAAGGTTGAACATCATGTCATAGGTAGTAGAAAATGCCTGATGTTGATGTTGCAGCACATTTGACATGGAGGCCAAAATATAACACTGCGCCATCTCATCTGCTTTTATCCACTTCTTATAACGTTCTTTCTCCTCTTTACTAGAATTCTCACTAGTCTTTTCAAGACAGATCCCAAAGAGTACAAATTTATACTCCTCAGCAGTCAAGATAATTGTTGGGACCGGGTGCATGCCGACGCGGACACGTATTGTAATTGTTACATAATTACATGCAGCGGAAACAAAAGCATGAATAATTTTCTAAATTATTCTAACACATATCCTAAGCACGCAATGTGTTCACATTATCGTAATATAAAATTTTGCAGAAAAGGAAATTACTCTACGAATTACCTTGCGTAACTTGGGAGAAGGGATGAGATCCAACCGTTAGCGTCCCTTGAAAGCTCCGCCTCTATTCGTATCCACGCCGAGTATCGTCGGGATGACTTCGCTAAGCCACGAGTTTCGTGTTCACGAGAACTACTAGATTCTCAGTGAACACGACGAAAATCGAGAGAGTAATCAAATCGAAAGACTCACCACCAAGGTTGGCCGAAGAGGAAGATCGTCGCAAGGAAGAACTTCGTCGCCTTGATGCTTCTCCTTGTGCTCACGGCAAGAAGAAAGAAGGAAGGCCTATGGCCGGCCAAGAGAGAGGGAGAGAAGAAGAGGAGAGAGCCCAAGCAATACTTGGATGGATCCACTTCCATGGCACCCTTTGGGTCCTTTATATAGGGAGAGGTTTCTTAATTCCCAAGCAAACCTCTCCTTGATTATGGAATAATTACTCAATCAATCCATAATCAAGGCTCTCATGATCAAGCTTCTTCTTCTTGATTATGGAATAATTTCTCAATCAATCCATAATCAAGGCTCTCTTTCTTTTGGCATGATTATATATAAAATTTATAAAACAAACCAACCATTGGTTCATTATATAAAAATTTATAAAACAAACCAACCATTGGTTCATTATAAAAATTTATATATATGAAATTTATATAACCTTTTATAAAATAAACCAACCTTTGATCTATTTTATAAAACAAACCAAATAGCCTTATCCTCTTATGGTGGTGGCCGGCCATGACAAGAAGAGAGGAGGCCCCCTCCTTGGCCGACCCATCTAACCCCAATTGGATCAAATCCCTTAATGAATTAACCTTATTTAATTCACCCATTAAGTATTTAAAAGACTTAGCCATTCTATGCTTCCGATGCGTCTGAAATAAATTCAGTTTTGACTATTGTATGGACTTACCAAATATAGTCTATCTCGATTGGAGAATCCAATTCTCAACTCGTTTTAAATCCTTCGAATTACTTGTTATGCGTGTGATCAATAGGCTTTCAATTTATGTTGGCCGTCCATAATTAACTAATTAATTATAGAACGATCATGAGTGGCACCTAGTAGTACATCATGATCCCCAATTAATGGAAAGATCAACGGTTGACCTAAGAAATGATTCTGAAACCCTTCAGCAGCTATAATGAATCGTGCCCCATTCCCTTCACCATCTTATACCCACTTGGTTCAGGACATGGGGTATGTGTGTCAGTCCCCACTAGGCTGACTACGTCACACCTAGCCCAAGTAACGTTTCCTTATCCTATGGATTCTAACTACTCTCATGTATTTAAGAGATTCATACTCTGAACATGTCATGCTCTGGCCAGAGGCTTCGAGTAACAATCCAACGATAGGCCTCGGGTATACATCTCCTCGCAAGGAGTGGTGAATCCTTTGTAGGCTGTTCAAACATCTTCGGGTACTTCGGCTTATACCCAATCATCCTGGGTCCACACCTCCTTGGAGATGCTTGTTTAAGATGTCAAAGTATAAGTCTCCATGACCAAGATGACTTGAACACCACAAGTCAAAGGAACATCGCACTTAAGCTGCAGTATGAACTTCACTGACATATCTATATGTAGACTACCATATGAAGTTTTACAGCCAGTCACTCAAATGAACTAGTTCCCTTAACTAGCATTCATGTTTATCTCCGGACATCTCCATGTCACCAGCCAGTGAGAATCAGCTGATTAGAGTATAACCCATGCTAGTCTCAACAGAATTGATAGTGTCCGTATTTATCAATTCATCGACTAGGGACAATTTCAATACTTCACAATTGCACATGTAGAGATAATCACTAGTTGTGAATTCATCACAAATTCTCTCATGCTGTGAATTGTATTGCGGACATTCAGTAAATGAGCTTAAGATCTTAATCAAATAATCATGTATACTCAAATAGTGAATATTCATTTATTAAAATAAATGATTACAATCATAAGGCGATTGCCTTAGGACACTTCTCTCATGTCACTAACAAACTCCCACTTGGCCTAATGCCAATCGCTACGGTACCCAATACCACAGGCTCTAACATGACCCTCAAACTTACTTTGAGGCAAGGCCTTAGTTAAAGGATCCGCTAAATTCCTTTCAGTGGGAATTTTCTCAATTTGTATATCATTCCTACTTATAATCTCTCTGATCGGATGATAGCGGCGAAGCACATGTTTGGATCACTGATGAGACCTTGGTTCCTTTGCTTGTGCAATAGCTCCATTGTTGTCGCAGTAAACCGGTATTGCTTCATCAATGGTTGGAACCACACCAAGTTCTGAGACAAACTTCTTGATCCAGACTGCTTCCTTTGCTGCTTCCGAAGCTGCAATATATTCCGCTTCCGTGGTAGAATCCGCTATGGTGTCTTGCTTGGAACTTTTCCAGCTTACTGCGCCTCCATTCAAAATAAATACGTATCCGGACTGAGATTCGGAGTCATCCTTATCTGTCTGGAAACTGGCATCTGTATATCCACGTATTATCATATCACCTTCTCCATATATTAGGAACACATCCTTAGTTCTTCTTAAGTACTTGAGGATTGTCTTGACAGCCGCCCAATGATCCATTCCTGGATCAGACTGGTATCTGCTTGTGACGCTCAGAGCATATGACACATCGGGCCTAGTACATAACATAGCATACATGATAGATCCTATCGCGGATGCATAAGGAATCTTATTCATGCAAATCCTCTCGTTTTCTGTGTGCGGACACATAGACTTTGAAAGGTTGATCCCATGCCTGATGGGAAGGTAACCTTTCTTGGATTCTGACATGCTAAACCTTTCTAGCACTCGGTCTATATATGTAGACTGCGAAAGACCAAGCAACCGTTTTGATCTATCACTATAGATTCTAATCCCAAGGATATAGGTTGCTTCTCCCAGGTCTTTCATGGAGAAAGTTTTGGACAACCAAATTTTAACTGACTGTAAGACTGATATATCGTTTCCTATAAGTAATATGTCATCGACATATAACACTAGAAATACGACTGCACTCCCACTAACCTTCTTGTATACACAAGGTTCGTCAGGATTTTGTGAGAAATCAAACTCTTTGATTGTCTCATCAAAACGGATGTTCCAGCTCCTGGATGCTTGCTTTAGTCCATATATGGATCGTCGAAGCTTGCATACTTTGGTTTTATTAACCGATGTGAAACCTTCAGGTTGTATCATGTATACATCCTCAAGCAGGTTTCCATTAAGGAAAGTTGTTTTCACATCCATTTGCCATATCTCATAATCATAATGAGCTGCTATGGCCAGGAGCATCCGAATGGATTTGAGCATAGCTACTGGTGAATAGGTTTCATCATAATCAATTCCTTGTTTCTGACGATATCCTTTTGCCACTAATCTAGCCTTAAAGGTAACAACATTACCTTCCATGTCGGGTTTCTTCTTGAAAACCCACTTGCACCCTATGGGCTTAATCCCTTCAGGCGGGTTAACCAAGTCCCATACTTGATTTTCATACATGGAATCCATTTCCGACTTCATGGCTTCAAGCCATTTATCCCTTTCTGAATTTATCAGAATATCTTCATAACTGATAGGTTCGTCATTGTTAACGAGTGACACGTCGTTCGATTCACTTATGAGAAATCCGTATCTCTCTGGAATATTGCGTGTCCTATCAGACCTATGAAGAAGTGGTATTGTTTTAGGTTCAACTGATAGCTCATCATTATGAGTTATTGGTTGTGGGTCTAGATTAGGTGTCTCTGTAATGTCTATTGGAGTTTCTTGAACTTCTTCAAGTTCAATGCTACTCCCACTGTTTTCTTGTAAAAGAAATTCTTTTTCCAGAAATACAGCATGCCTTGAAACAAACACCTTTTGTTCCAAGGGATGATAGAATTGGTAACCCTTCGTTTCCTTAGGGTATCCAATAAATAGACATTTATCAGACTTAGCATCCAATTTGTCTGATACAGTCCGCTTTACATAAGCAGGACAACCCCATATTTTAAGGTGAGTTAAATGAGGTTTCTTACTATTCCACGTCTCATATGGAGTAGTAGAGACTACCTTGGTCGGGACTCTGTTTAGTAAGTAAACAGCTGTCTTAAGCGCATAGCCCCAAAAGGATTTTGGAAGAGTTGCATGATTCATCATAGATCTAACCATGTCCATCAAGGTTCGGTTACGCCTCTCAGATACACCATTATGCTGTGGTGTATATGGCGGAGTCCATTGAGACAATATCCCATTGTCCCTAAGATAATCTTGAAACTCTTGACTCAAGTATTCACCACCCCGATCGGATCGAAGTATCTTAATACTTTTGCCAAGCTGTTTCTCTACTTCACTTCTGAACTCTTTGAATTTCTCAAAAGCTTCAGATTTGTGTTTCATTAAGAACACATACCCGAATCGTGAGTGATCATCGATAAAGGTAATGAAGTAGCTATAACCTCCTTGTGCAAGAGTTGACATTGGTCCACATACATCAGTATGTATTAGACCAAGCAATTCTCCCACTGGTTTACCTTTTCCGGAAAAGGGTAATTTGGTCATCTTGCCTTTTAAGCATGATTCGCATGTATCAAATGAACCGGGTTCAAATGATTCCAGAATTCCACATCGGTGTAATTTGGTCATGCGTTTCTTACTTACATGGCCAAGACGACAATGCCACGTATAGGAGTCTATTTGATTATCTATTCGAGCACGTTTGTTGCTAACTTCGATATTGAAAACGTCACCGGATAAATCTAACGTGTAGATACCATTGTATAAAGTTCCGGTCCCATAAAGAACACCATTTAAAGTTATGTAACAGCAATTGTTACTAAAAGTTAAATGATAACCCTTTTCATTCAAGCATGAAATAGATACAATGTTCTTTATTAACGAAGGAACAAAATAACAATTATCCAATTCTAAGACAAGTCCAGTAGGGAGCTTTAGCAAATATGTTCCGATGGCAACAACAGCAATCTTTGCTCCATTTCCAACTCGCAAATTCGCTTCTCCCTTGACGAGTCTTCTTCTATTCCTTAGCCCCTGTATGTCATTACATATATGTGAGCTACACCCAGTATCAAGTACCCAGGTGGACGAGGAAATAGAGTGACATTCAATAACGAAGATACCTGAAGAGGATGGGGCATCGGATGCCTTCTTCTTCAAGGACTCAAGATAAACCTTGCAGTTTCTTCGCCAGTGACCCTCCTTGCCGCAGTGATGGCAAGTGCCTTTTGGTGCCTTTTCAGTCTTTTTGGCCTTTTTCTTCTTTCCCTTATTCTGTTCTTTGGGCTTCCTCTTAGAGCCTTTCTTTGAGGAACCAACTAACAGTACCGTCTTCTGATCCTGCTTTACAGAAGGCTCTACAGTCTTCAGCAGGTTGAGCAACTCAGGAATGGTAGTCTCCAGCTTGTTCATCCGATAGTTCATCACAAATTGTGAGTAACTCTTGGGCAAACAATGCAGAATTAAGTCAACACTTAGTTCGTGATCCATTGCAAATCCGAGTGTGCCTAGTCGCTCAATGTACCCCAACATCTTCAACACAAACTGTGAGACAGAAGTGCCTTCCTGCATCTTAGAGGTGAAGAGGAGTCTGGAGACCTCGAACCTTTCGGATCTCGCCTGCTCGTCAAACAGCTCATGAAGATGGAAGATGATGGTATGAGCATCCATATGCTCATGCTGCTTTTGCAGCTCAGGTACCATAGCGGCCAGCATGATGCAACTCGCAAGTTCAGAATCGGCCACATGTTTCTGATAGGCCACTAACTGGTCTGGAGTTGCATCTTCTGGAGGATGGTTGGGAAGTTGTTCTTCAAGGACATAAGCAAGCTTTTCTGCCTTGAGGACTATCCTCAGGTTTCGAAGCCAGTCCATGAAGTTTGGCCCAGTCAGCTTATTGGTGTCCAAAATGGAACGCAAATTCAGAGAAGACATGATCAAGTGATTATCCTAGAAATACAAATTGAGCTTATGTGAGAAGAATGATAAAGAATGCATCAATATACATTAATTAAATCCTATTTATTTTTCGAATTGAATAACCCTTTTTATCAATTCGGGAGATCGTAGGAACATCTCCAAATAGGTTGATATCCAACCATAGATAAGAACAACCATGGCTAGAGTCCATCAAGTTATTCTTAGCTATGAAGGTAGGTAATTATACCGATTACATATTATACATATGTAACTATCACATTATGCTATCAACTAATTGAATGTTTGCATAAATCATTGGGTTGTTAACTCATTAACAAGTATGCAACAATATACATAGCACCCAACTGCACCTCTCTTTACATCGACCTTGGCTGTGGCACAACAAATCGATGCTCCAAGCTTAAGGCTGACCCATTAATCAAGAAATAGTTTTAATATGGTTGGAGCTCATTCAACCGTTTAGTCAGGCTTGGATGTGTCCAACAACCAAAACTAAGGATTGACCTCTGACTCCAACTATATTAATCATAAACTAATTCCATGGTTTGAACATGTTGAGGTTCAAGCCGGGCATGGATGTGTCCATCAACCCAAACGAGAAACAAAACTCCGGTTCTAACCATATTAATGGAAGGTGTTGGCCTTAATATTTTGTAAGGGGTTTTGGGTCTCATCCTTTTCCTTTTAAGCACATTCATGACATATAATTATGTCATGTTCTAACGATTTCCTTAATAAAGTATGTATGTGACTTAATTTATCAAGTCTCATTAATTGAATTAGGAACCGGATTTCCTAATTCTAATTTCACACTTTATTCAAGGAATTGTTTTGGGAAACAATTTCCTAAATTGTCATAATCAATTTCGGAAATAATATGTTTAAGACTTTGATTTCTCTAAATCAAATCTTATTAAATTAAGAGACAGATTCCCTTAATTCAACCACATATTATTTTCATGAAAATCTTATTTAAGGAAATAAACTCTATAGGAAACAATTTTTCCTAATTAATTTTGGAGACAACAATATGTAAGAGCATCACCTCATAAATCAAATAAGGAAATTATCGTTTGAGAATCACCTCAAAAATTTCCAAGATTTGATCACATATTTTATTTATGGATAATTAATTACAACAAATTATTTACTTTGGGTGGCTCCCCGAGGCACTCCCCAAAGAAAAGAAATTTGTTGTAAATCTAATTTGGCCTGCTCCCCGAGGCATAACCAAATTAAACTTGACAATTAAAGAACTTGTTAATAATATAATTTGGATGGCTCCCCGAGGCCTACCCAAATCAATTTTAACAATTCATATTCAAAATAGGAAATTAAATTATAACAACTAACTTTAATTTGGGTGGCTCCCCGAGGCACTCCCCAAAGTAAAGAATTTTGTTAATAATTTAAAAACCAATTTGAATTTAATTGTCAATTAATGTTTCCATAAAATGTCTAGACTTTCATGAAAAGAAAGTGCCCAAAATTACGAGCTTTCCATAAATGGAAAGTTTCCAAAATTAAAAGGTTTTCAGAATTATTGTAAGTTTCTGGTACAAAGAAAACTTACGTATTTCCAAAATTGGAAATTTCCAAAATTAGGAAATTTCCAAAATGGAAAGTTTTCACAATTATCATAAAATTTCAGAAACAGAGATATTTCAAAAGTTTGCGAAATTTCATGAGGATTTCCAACTTTGAAATTCCTAATCTAAAATTTACCATAATTGGAAAATTTTTCCAAAATTGAGATCATGACAAAGTTTTCCGCAAAACAATTATATGATTATGTCGAACATAATCGGCTCTGATACCACTGTTGGGACCGGGTGCATGCCGACGCGGACACGTATTGTAATTGTTACATAATTACATGCAGCGGAAACAAAAGCATGAATAATTTCCTAAATTATTCTAACACATATCCTAAGCATGCAATGTGTTCACATAATCGTAATATAAAATTTTTGCAGAAAAGAAAATTACTCTACGAATTACTTGCGTAACTTGGGAGAAGGGACGAGATCCAACCGTTAGCGTCCTTGAAAGCTCCGCCTCTATTCGTATCCACGCCGAGTATCGTCGGGATGACTTCGCTAAGCCACGAGTTTCGTGTTCACGAGAACTACTAGATTCTCCGTGAACACGACGAAAACCGAGAGAGTAATCAAATCGAAAGACTCACCACCAAGGTTGGCCGAAGAGGAAGATCGTCGCAAGGAAGAACATCGTCTCCTATGCTTCTCCTTGTGCTCATGGCAAGAGAAAGTGTTAGTGATATGAGAGAAGTGTCCTAAGGCAATGGCCTTATGATTGTAAACATTTATTTTAATAAATGATAATTCACTATTTGAGTATACATATTTGTGTATTTGATTGGGATCTTAAACTCATCTACTGAATGTCCGCAATACAATTCACAGCATAAGAGAATTTGTGAAGGGATCACAACTAGTGATTATCTCTACA
>JAGFNQ010000766.1:277318-372539 GCA_024364735.1 Boesenbergia rotunda
TGGGTCCACACCTCCTTGGAGATGCTTGCTTAAGATGTTAAAGTATAAGTCTCCATGACCAAGATGACTTGAACACCGCAAGTCAAAGGAACATCGCACTTAAGTTGCAGTAAGAACTTCATTGACATATCTTATTAGATTACCATATGAAGTTTTACGCTAGTCACTCCAATGAACTAGTTCCCTTAACTAGCATCCATGTTTATCTCGGACATCCCAATGCACCAGCCAGTGAGAATCAGCTGATTAGAGAATAACCCATGCTAGTTCAACAGAATTGATAGTGTCCATTTATCAATTCATCGACTAGGGATATTTTCAATACTTCACAATTGCACATGTCACATCTGGGAATGATATCAACCTAGGTTTCCCCATCGATTTCAGCTCCAAGGACTTCTATCTCATTCAAATGAGCCATCATCTTGAGAACATGATCCCTCAGGGTGTCCCCTCAGTCATGGTGGTCGCCATCAAGTTTCTCATGGCCCTTGCCTGGCAGTCCGATTATGATGTCCGAAGAGTTCCTTAAGGTTGAACATCATGTCATAGGTAGTAGAAAATGCCTGATGTTGATGTTGCAGCACATTTGACATGGAGGCCAAAATATAACACTGCGCCATCTCATCTGCTTTTATCCACTTCTTATAACGTTCTTTCTCCTCTTCACTAGAATTCTCACTAGTCTTTTCAAGACAGATCCCAAGAGTACAAATTTTATACTCCTCAGCAGTCAAGTAATTGTTGGGACCGGGTGCATGCCGACGCGGACACGTATTGTAATTGTTACATAATTACATGCAGCGGAAACAAAAGCATGAATAATTTCCTAAATTATTCTAACACATATCCTAAGCATGCAATGTGTTCACATAATCGTAATATAAAATTTTTGCAGAAAAGGAAATTACTCTACGAATTACCTTGCGTAACTTGGAAGAAGGGACGAGATCCAACCGTTAGCGTCCCTTGAAAGCTCCGCCTCTATTCGTATCCACGCCGAGTATCGTCGGGATGACTTCGCTAAGCCACGAGTTTCGTGTTCACGAGAACTACTAGATTCTCCGTGAACACGACGAAAACCGAGAGAGTAATCAAATCGAAAGACTCACCACCAAGGTTGGCCGAAGAGGAAGATCGTCGCAAGGAAGAACTTCGTCGCCTTGATGCTTCTCCTTGTGCTCACGGCAAGAAGAAAGAAGGAAGGCCTATGGCCGGCCAAGAGAGAGGGAGAGAAGAAGAGGAGAGAGCTCAAGCAATTCTTGGATTGGTCATCTTCCATGGCACCCCTTGGGTCCTTTATATAGGGAGAGGTTTCTTAATTCCCAAACAAACAATCTCCTTGATTATGGAATAATTTCTCAATCAATCCATAATCAAGGCTCTCATGATCAAGCTTCTTCTTCTTGATTATGGAATAATTTCTCAATCAATCCATAATCAAGGCTCTCTTTCTTTTGACATGATTATATAAAATTTATAAAACAAACCAACCATTGGTTCATTATATAAAAATTTATAAAACAAGCCAACCATTGGTTCATTATAAAAATTTATATATATAAAATTTATATAACCTTTTATAAAATAAACCAACCTTTGGTCTATTTTATAAAACAAACCAAAATAGCCTTATCCTCTTATGGTGGTGGCCGGCCATGACAAGAAGAGAGGAGGCCCCTCCTTGGCCGGCCCATCTAACCCCAATTGGATCAAATCCCTTAATGAATTAAACTTATTTAATTCACCCATTAAGTCTTTAAAAGACTTAGCCATTCTATGCTTCCGATGCGTCTGAAATAAATTCAGTTTTGACTATTGTTTGGACTTACCAAAAATAGTCTATCTCGATTGGAGAATCCAATTCTCAACTCGTTTTAAATCCTTCGAATTACTCGTTATGCGTGTGACCAAATAGGCTTTCAATTTATGTTGGCCGTCCATAATTAACTAATTAATTATAGAACGATCATGAGTGGCACCTAGTAGTACATCATGATCCCCAATTAATTGAAAGATCAACGGTTGACCTCAGAAATGATTCTGAAACCCTTCAGCAGCTATAATGAATCGTGCCCCATTCCCTTCACCATCTTATACCCACTTGGTTCAGGACATGGTCTATGTGTGTCAGTCCCCACTAGGCTGACTACGTCACACCTAGCCCAAGTAACGTTTCCTCGTCCTATGGATTCTAATTACTCTCATGTATTTAAGAGATTCATACTCTGAACATGTCATGCTCTGGCCAGAGGCTTCGAGTAACAATCCGACGATAGGCCTCGGGTATACATCTCCTCGCAAGGAGTGGTGAATCCTTTGTAGGCTGTTCAAACATCTTCGGGCACTTCGGCTTATACCCAATCATCCTGGGTCCACACCTCCTTGGAGATGCTTGCTTAAGATGTCAAAGTATAAGTCTCCATGACCAAGATGACTTGAACACCGCAAGTCAAAGGAACATCGCACTTAAGCTGCAGTAAGAACTTCACTGACATATCTATATGTAGACTACCATATGAAGTTTTACAGCCAGTCACTCCAATGAACTAGTTCCCTTAACTAGCATTCATGTTTATCTCCGGACATCTCCATGTCACCAGCCAGTGAGAATCAGCTGATTAGAGAATAACCCATGCTAGTCTCAACAGAATTGATAGTGTCCGTATTTATCAATTCATCGACTAGGGACAATTTCAATACTTCACAATTGCACATGTAGAGATAATCACTAGTTGTGAATTCATCACAAATTCTCTCATGCTGTGAATTGTATTGCGGACATTCAGTAAATGAGCTTAAGATCTTAATCAAATAATCATGTATACTCAAATAGTGAATATTCATTTATTAAAATAAATGATTACAATCATAAGGCGATTGCCTTAGGACACTTCTCTCATTCACTAACAAACTCCCACTTGGCCTAATGCCAATCGCTACGGTACCCAATACCACAGGCTCTAACATGACCCTCAAACTTACTTTGAGGCAAGGCCTTAGTTAAAGGATCCGCTAAATTCCTTTCAGTGGGAATTTTCTCAATTTGTATATCATTCCTACTTATAATCTCTCTGATCAGATGATAGCGGCGAAGCACATGTTTGGATCGCTGATGAGACCTTGGTTCCTTTGCTTGTGCAATAGCTCCATTGTTGTCGCAGTAAACCGGTATTGCTTCATCAATGGTTGGAACCACACCAAGTTCTGAGACAAACTTCTTGATCCAGACTGCTTCCTTTGCTGCTTCCGAAGCTGCAATATATTCCGCTTCCGTGGTAGAATCCGCTACGGTGTCTTGCTTGGAACTTTTCCAGCTTACTGCGCCTCCATTCAAAATAAATACGTATCCGGACTGAGATTTGGAGTCATCCTTATCTGTCTGGAAACTGGCATCTGTATATCCACGTATTATCATATCACCTTCTCCATATATTAGGAACACATCCTTAGTTCTTCTTAAGTACTTGAGGATTGTCTTGACAGCCGCCCAATGATCCATTCCTGGATCAGACTGGTATCTGCTTGTGACGCTCAGAGCATATGATACATCGGGCCTAGTACATAACATAGCATACATGATAGATCCTATCGCGGATGCATAAGGAATCTTATTCATGCAAATCCTCTCGTCTTCTGTGCGCGGACACATAGACTTTGAAAGGTTGATCCCATGCCTGATGGGAAGGTAACCTTTCTTGGATTCCGACATGCTAAACCTTTCTAGCACTCGGTCTATATATGTAGACTGCGAAAGACCAAGCAACCGTTTTGATCTATCTCTATAGATTCTAATCCCAAGGATATAGGTTGCTTCTCCCAGGTCTTTCATGGAGAAAGTTTTGGACAACCAAATTTTAACTGACTGTAAGACTGATATATCGTTTCCTATAAGTAAAATGTCATCGACATATAACACTAGGAATACGACTGCACTCCCACTAACCTTCTTGTATACACAAGGTTCGTCAGGATTTTGTGAGAAATCAAACTCTTTGATTGTCTCATCAAAACGGATGTTCCAGCTCCTGGATGCTTGCTTTAGTCCATATATGGATCGTCGAAGCTTGCATACTTTGGTTTTATTAACCGATGTGAAACCTTCAGGTTGTATCATGTATACATCCTCAAGCAGGTTTCCATTAAGGAAAGTTGTTTTCACATCCATTTGCCATATCTCATAATCATAATGAGCTGCTATGGCCAGGAGCATCCGAATGGATTTGAGCATAGCTACTGGCGAATAGGTTTCGTCATAATCAATTCCTTGTTTCTGACGATATCCTTTTGCCACTAATCTAGCCTTAAAGGTAACAACATTACCTTCCATGTCGGTTTTCTTCTTGAAAACCCACTTGCACCCTATGGGCTTAATCCCTTCAGGCGGGTTAACCAAGTCCCATACTTGATTTTCGTACATGGAATCCATTTCCGACTTCATGGATTCAAGCTATTTATCCCTTTCTGAATTTATCAGAACATCTTCATAACTGATAGGTTCGTCATTGTTAACGAGTAACACATCGTTCGATTCACTTATGAGAAATCCGTATCTCTCTGGAATATTGCGTGACCTATCAGACCTACGGAGAAGTGGTGTTGTTTTAGGTTCAACTGATAGCTCATCATTATGAGTTATTGGTTGTGGGTCTAGATTAGGTGTCTCTGTAATGTCTATTGGAGTTTCTTGAACTTCTTCAAGTTCAATGCTACTCTCACTGTTTTCTTGTAAAAGAAATTCTTTTTCCAGAAATACAACATGCCTTGAAATAAACACCTTTTGTTCCAAGGGATGATAGAATTGGGAACCCTTCGTTTCCTTAGGGTATCCAATAAATAGACATTTATCAGACTTAGCATCCAATTTGTCTGATACAGTCCGCTTTACATAAGAAGGAGAACCCCATATCTTTAGGTGAGATAAATGAAGTTTCTTACTATTCCACATCTCATATGGAGTAGTAGAGACTACCTTGGTCGGGACTCTGTTTAGTAAGTAAACAGCTGTCTTAAGCGCATAGCCCCAAAAGGATTTTGGAAGAGTTGCATGATTCATCATAGATCTAACCATGTCCATCAAGGTTCGATTACGCCTCTCAGATACACCATTATGCTGTGGTGTATATGGCGGAGTCCATTGAGACAATATCCCATTGTCCCTAAGATAATCTTGAAACTCTTGACTGAAGTATTCACCACCCCGATCGGATCGAAGTATCTTAATACTTTTGCCAAGCTGTTTCTCTACTTCACTTCTGAACTCTTTGAATTTCTCAAAAGCTTCAGATTTGTGTTTCATTAAGAACACATACCCGAATCGTGAGTGATCATCGATAAAGGTAATGAAGTAGCTATAACCTCCTTGTGCAAGAGTTGACATTGGTCCACATACATCAGTATGTATTAGACCAAGCAATTCTCCCACTGATTTACCTTTTCCGGAAAAGGGTAATTTGGTCATCTTGCATTTTAAACATGATTCGCATGTATCAAATGAACGGGGTTCAAATGATTCCAGAATTCCACATCGGTGTAATTTGGTAATGCGTTTCTTACTTACATGGCCAAGACGACAATGCCACGTATAGGAGTCTATTTGATTATCTATTCGAGCACGTTTGTTGCTAACTTCGATATTGAAAACGTCACCGGATAAATCTATCGTGTAGATACCATTGTATAAAGTTCCGGTCCCATAAAGAACACCATTTAAAGTTATGTAACAGCAATTATTACTAAAAGTTAAATGATAACACTTTTCATTCAAGCATGAAATAGATACAATGTTCTTTATTAACAAAGGAACAAAATAATAATTATCCAATTCTAAGACAAGTCCAGTAGGGAGCTTTAGCAAATATGTTCCGATGGCAACAACAGCAATCTTTGCTCCATTTCCAACTCACAAATTCGCTTCTCCCTTGACGAGTCTTCTTCTATTCCTTAGCCCCTGTATATCATTACATATATGTGAGCTACACCCAGTATCAAGTACCCAGGTGGACGAGGAAATAGAGTGACATTCAATAATGAAGATACCTGAAGAGGATGGGGCATCGGATGCCTTCTTCTTCAAGGACTCAAGATAAACCTTGCAATTTCTTCGCCAGTGACCCTCCTTGCCGCAGTGATGGCAAGTGTCTTTTGGTGCCTTTTCAGTCTTTTTGGCCTTTTCTTCTTTCCCTTATTCTGTTCTTTGGGCTTCCTCTTAGAGCCTTTCTTTGAGGAACCAACTAACAGTACCGTCTTCTGATCCTGCTTTACAGAAGGATCTACAGTCTTCAGCAGGTTGAGCAACTCAGGAATGGTAGTCTCCAGCTTGTTCATCCGATAGTTCATCACAAATTGTGAGTAACTCTTGGGCAAACAATGCAGAATTAAGTCAACACTTAGTTCGTGATCCATTGCAAATCCAAGTGTGCCTAGTCGCTCAATGTACCCCAACATCTTCAACACAAACTGTAAGACAGAAGTGCCTTCCTGCATCTTAGAGGTGAAGAGGAGTCTGGAGACCTCGAACCTTTCGGATCTCGCCTGCTCGTCAAACAACTCATGAAGATGGAAGATGATGGTATGAGCATCCATATGCTCATGCTGCTTTTGTAGCTCAGGTACCATAGCGGCCAGCATGATGCAACTCGCAAGTTCAGAATCGGCCACATGTTTCTGATAGGCCACTAACTGGTCTGGAGTTGCATCTCCTGGAGGATGGTTGGGAAGTTGTTCTTCAAGGACATAAGCAAGCTTTTCTTCCTTGAGGACTATCCTCAGGTTTCGAAGCCAGTCCATGAAGTTTGGCCCAGTCAGCTTATTGGTGTCCAAAATGGAACGCAAATTCAGAGAAGACATGATCGAGTGATTATCCTAGAAATACAAATTGAGCTTATGTGAGAAGAATGATAAAGAATGCATCAACATACATTAATTAAATCCTATTTATTTTTCGAATTGAATAACCGTTTTCATCAATTCGGGAGATCGTAGGAACATCTCCAAATAGGTTGATATCCAACTATAGATAAGAACAACCATGGATGTGGCCATCAAGTTATTCTTAGCTATGAAGGTAGGTAATTATACCGATTACATATTATACATATGTAACTATCACATTATGCTATCAACTAATTGAATGTTTGCATAAATCATTGGGTTGTTAACTCATTAACAAGTATGCAACAATATACATAGCACCCAACTGCACCTCTCTTTACATCGACCTTGGCTGTGGCACAACAAATCGATGCTCTAAGCTTAAGGCTGACCCATTAATCAAGAAATAGTTTTAATATGGTTGGAGCTCATTCAACCGTTTAGTCAGGCTTGGATGTGTCCAACAACCAAAACTAAGGATTGACCTCTGACTCCAATTATATTAATCATAAACTAATTCCATGCTTTGAACATGTTGAGGTTCAAGCTGGGCATGGATGTGTCCATCAACCCAAATGAGAAACAAAACTCCGTTCTAACCATATTAATGGAAGGTGTTGGCCTTAATATTTTGTAAGGGGTTTTGGGTCTCATCCTTTTTCCTTTTAAGCACATTCATGACATATAATTATGTCATGTTCTAACGATTTCCTTAAAAAAGTATGTATGTGACTTAATTTATCAAGTCTCATTAATTGAATTAGGAATCGGATTTCCTAATTCTAATTTCACACGTTATTCAAGGAATTGTTTTGGGAAACAATTTCCTAAATTGTCATAATCAATTTCGGAAATAATATGTTTAAGACTTTGATTTCTCTAAATCAAATCTATTAAATTAAGAGACAGATTCCCTTAATTCAACCACATATTATTTTCATGAAAATCTTATTTAAGGAAATTAACTCTATAGGAAACAATTTTTCCTAATTAATTTTGGAGACAACAATATGTAAGAGCATCACCTCATAAATCAAATAAGGAAATTATCGTTTGAGAATCACCTCAAAAATTTCCAAGATTTGATCACATATTTTATTTATGGATAATTAATTACAACAAATTATTTACTTTGGGTGGCTCCCCGAGGCACTCCCCAAAGAAAAGAAATTTGTTGTAAATCTAATTTGGCCTGCTCCCCGAGGCATAACCAAATTAAACTTGACAATTAAAGAACTTGTTAATAATATAATTTGGATTGCTCTCCGAGGCCTACCCAAATCAATTTTAACAATTCATATTCAAAATAGGAAATTAAATTATAACAACTAACTTTAATTTGGGTGGCTCCCCGAGGCACTCCCCAAAGTAAAGAATTTTGTTAATAATTTAAAAACCAATTTGAATTGAATTGTCAATTAATGTTTCCTTAAAATGTCTAGACTTTCATGAAAAGAAAGTGCCCAAAATTACGAGCTTTCCATAAATGTAAAGTTTCCAAAATTAAAAGGTTTTCAGAATTATTGTAAGTTTCTGGTACAAAGAAAACTTACGTATTTCCAAAATTGGAAAATTTCCAAAATTAGGAAATTTCTAAAATTGGAAAGTTTTCACAATTATCATAAAATTTTAGAAACAGAGATATTTCAAAAGTTTGCAAAATTTCATGAGGATTTCCAAACTTTGAAATTCCTAGATCTAAAATTTACTATAATTGAAAATTTTTCCAAAATTGAGATCATGACAAAGTTTTCCGCAAAACAATTATATGATTATGTCGAACAATAATCAGCTCTGATACCACTGTTGGGACCGGGTGCATGCCGACGCGGACACGTATTGTAATTGTTACATAATTACATGCAGCGGAAACAAAAGCATGAATAATTTCCTAAATTATTCTAACACATATCCTAAGCATGCAATGTGTTCACATAATCGTAATATAAAATTTTTGCAGAAAAGAAAATTACTCTACGAATTACCTTGCGTAACTTGGGAGAAGGGACGAGATCCAACCGTTAGCGTCCCTTGAAAGCTCCGCCTCTATTCGTATCCACGCCGAGTATCGTTGGGATGACTTCGCTAAGCCACGAGTTTCGTGTTCATGAGAACTACTAGATTCTCCGTGAACATGACGAAAACTGAGAGAGTAATCAAATCGAAAGACTCACCACCAAGGTTGGCCGAAGAGGAAGATCGTCGCAAGGAAGAACATCGTCTCCTTGATGCTTCTCCTTGTGCTCATGGCAAGAAGAAAGTGTTAGTGATATGAGAGAAGTGTCCTAAGGCAATGGCCTTATGATTGTAAACATTTATTTTAATAAATGATAATTCACTATTTGAGTATACATATTTGTGTATTTGATTGGGATCTTAAACTCATCTACTGAATGTCCGCAATACAATTCACAGCATAAGAGAATTTGTGAAGGGATCACAACTAGTGATTATCTCTACATGTGCAATTGTGAAGTATTGAAAATATGCCTAGTCGATGAATTGATAAATACGGACACTATCAATTCTGTTGATACTAGCATGGGTTATTCTCTAATCAGCTGATTCTCACTGGCTGGTGACATTGGGATGTCCAGAGATAAACATGGATGCTAGTTAAGGGAACTAGTTCATTGGAGTGACTAGCCGTAAAACTTCATATGGTAATCTACATAAAGATATGTCAATGAAGTTCTTACTGCAGCTTAAGTGCGATGTTCCTTTGACTTGCGGTGGTCAAGTCATCTTGGTCATGGAGACTTATACTTTAACATCTTAAGCAAGCATCTCCAAGGAGGTGTGGACCCAGGATGATTGGGTATAAGCCAAAGTGCCCGAAGATGTTTGAACAGCCTACAAAGGATTCACCACTCCTTGCGAGGAGATGTATACCCAGGCCTATCGTCGGATTGTTACTCAAAGCCTCTGGCCAGAGCATGTCATGTTTAGAGTATGAGTCTCTTAAATACATGAGAGTAATTAGAAATCCAAAGGATGAGAAAGACACTACTTGGGCTAGGTGTGACGTAGTCAGCCTAGTGGGGACTGACACACACAGTCCATGTCCTGAACCAAGTGGGTATAAGATGGTGAAGGGAATGGGGCACGATTCATTAGAGCTGCTGAAGGGTTTCAGAATTACTTCTGAGGTCAACCGTTGATCTTTTGATTAATTGGGGGTCATGATGTACTACTAGGTGCCACTCATGATCGTTCTATAATTCGTTGATTATAGACGGCCAACATAAATCGAAAGCCTATTTAGTCACACGCACTACGAGTAATCCGAGGGATTTAAAATGAGTTAAAAATTGGATTTTCCAATCAAGAGAAATAAGTCGAATCTGAATTAATCAGAGGCGTAATGGAAGCTTAAAATGGCTAAGTCTTTTGAAGGCTTATCGGGCGAATTAAATGAGTTTAATTCGCGAGGGATTGGGCTTGAAGTGGCCGGCCAAAGAGGGTGCCCACCCTCTTTGGTTTGGCCGGCCACAATAAAAGAGAGAACCAATTTATTTGGTTTATTTTATAAAATAAATCAAGTGCGATTTGTTTTATAAATTATGGATAAATAAATTTGTATAAAGAAATTTATATAAAGAAATTTATAGAAATTTATTCTTTTTTATGGAAATTAAAATGATCCATGGAATGGTTTATTTTAATTTTATAAAATCAATTATGAATTGATTTTTCCATAATAAGAAAATTTATAAATTTCTTGTAAAATTTATTCCATAATAAAAGGAGAGATGTATATGTTTTATTATAAAATTAGTTATAATAAAACTTGGTTTATACGGAATAATTCATAAAGAAAATTTATAGGATAAATTTCTTATGAAAAATTCCGTTAAAGGGGAGACTTGGCAAGGGAGAGGCTACTATATAAAGGAACCAAGGCTAGGCTTGATTTCCTTAATAGATTGATCAAGAGATTAACTCTCTCCCTCTCTCTCTCTCTAACTCTCTCTCTCTCTAGGGCCGGCGCCCTTTCTCTCTCTAGGGCCGGCTCTCTCTCCTCCCCTAGGGCCGGCGCAAGCACCTAGGGTGCCCGTGAGTTTCCTCCACCAAGTTCGTGCCGAAGAAGAAGAAGAAGCGGATCGCGACTCCTTCCTTCCTTTCCCGGAATTTTGATTCCGTTACTTGGTGGTTAGTTTCCTTTCTTCTCTCTTGATATTCTAGTTGTGTCTTTGGAGAATCTAGTAGTTCTCGTCGACACAAAACTCGTGGCTTTGCGAAGTCATCCCGAAGAGAACTCGGCGACGCGAATAGAGGCGGAGCTTCCAAGGGACGCTACGGTTGGATCTCGTCCCTTTCTTCGAGTTACGCGAGGTACAAAGTAAATTAGTTTATTTTTCCACAAAGTTTTAATTTATGATCATGTCCACACATCATAAGGTTGCATACTAGATACGTGGTTAAAATAATTTGAGAAATTATTTTATGCTAATTCTTCCGCTGCACGTAAAAAATTTAAAATTTTACGAACCCGTATCCTTGTCAACATGCACCCGGTCCCAACAGAAAGAAGGAAGGCCTATGGCCGGCCAAGAGAGAGGGAGAGAAGAAGAGGAGAGAGCCCAAGTAATACTTGGATGGATCCACTTCCATGGCACCCCTTGGGTCCTTTATATAGGGAGAGGTTTCTTAATTCCCAAGCAAACCTCTCCTTGATTATGGAATAATTTCTCAATCAATCCATAATCAAGGCTCTCATGATCAAGCTTCTTCTTCTTGATTATGGAATAATTTCTCAATCAATCCATAATCAAGGCTCTCTTTCTTTTGGCATGATTATATATAAAATTTATAAAACAAACCAACCATTGGTTCATTATATAAAAATTTATAAAACAAACCAACCATTGGTTCATTATAAAAATTTATATATATGAAATTTATATAATCTTTTATAAAATAAACCAACCTTTGGTCTATTTTATAAAACAATCCAAAATAGCCTTATCCTCTTATGGTGGTGGCCGGCCATGACAAGAAGAGAGGAGGCCCCCTCCTTGGCCGGCCCATCTATCTCCAATTGGATCAAATCCGTTAATGAATTAAACTTATTTAATTCACCCATTAAGTCTTTAAAAGACTTAGCCATTCTATACTTCCGATGCGTCTGAAATAAATTCAGTTTTGACTATTGTTTGGACTTACCAAAAATAGTCTATCTCGATTGGAGAATCCAATTCTCAACTCGTTTTAAATCCTTCGAATTACTCATTATGCGTGTGACCAAATAGGCTTTCAATTTATGTTGGCCGCCCATAATTAACTAATTAATTATAGAATGATCATGAGTGGCACCTAGTAGTACATCATGATCCCCAATTAATTGAAAGATCAACGGTTGACCTCAAAAATGATTCTGAAACCCTTCAGCGGCTATAATGAATCGTGCCCCATTCCCTTCACCATCTTATACCCACTTGGTTCAGGACATGGTCTATGTGTGTCAGTCCCCACTAGGTTGACTACGTCACACCTAGCCCAAGTAACATTTCTTCATCCTATGGATTCTAATTACTCTCATGTATTTAAGAGATTTATACTCTGAACATGTCATGCTCTGGCCAGAGGCTTCGAGTAACAATCTGACGATAGGCTTCGGGTATACATCTCCTCGCAAGGAGTGGTGAATCCTTTGTAGGCTGTTCAAACATCTTCGGGCACTTCGGCTTATACCCAATCATCCTGGGTCCACACATCCTTAGAGATGCTTGCTTAAGATGTCAAAGTATAAGTCTCCATGACCAAGATAACTTGAACACCGCAAGTCAAAGGAATATCGCACTTAAGCTGCAGCAAGAACTTCACTGACATATCTATATATAGACTACCATATGAAGTTTTACAGCCAGTCACTCCAATGAACTAGTTCCCTTAACTAGCATTCATGTTTATCTCCGGACATCTCCATGTCACCAGCCAGTGAGAATCAGCTAATTAGAGAATAACCCATGCTAGTCTCAACAAAATTGATAGTGTCCGTATTTATCAATTCATCGACTAGGGATAATTTCAATACTTCACAATTGCATATGTAGAGATAATCACTAGTTGTGAATTCATCACAAATTCTTTCATGCTGTGAATTGTATTGCGGACATTCAGTAAATGAGCTTAAGATCTTAATCAAATAATCATGTATACTCAAATAGTGAATATTCATTTATTAAAAATAAATGATTACAATCATAAGGCAATTGCCTTAGGACACTTCTCTCATGTCACTAACAATAATATCCAAGTTCCTTTTCCAATCTATGTAGTTAGGACCAGTAAGTTTGTTCTCTTTTAAAATCACAGCAAGGGGATTGAAAGCCATTTTGAAAAATCCTAAGAATGACAATGGTCAAAGCATTAGATTTTAAAATCAAATTAATTGCTCAAACAATAAAATTTTAAAATTACTAACACCTCAAAACACCATGAATTTTGTTTGCCACGATAGTATGAACGTATACAGATTCAAACATTTGTAAGAAGAGGTTTTACCCATTAATTTTATTATCTTTGTATGAACGGTGCCGGTCGATAGAGGGGTGGGGGGGTGAATATCAACCAAAAATTTGTCAAAAAAATCATCGTTTGTCTTTCTATCAATGATAGTACGCAACAAAAATAATAATAAAGAAAAACAAAAGACAAGTGACACGCGAATTTTACTTGTTTCCCAACCCCCCAGGATCAGTACATCCAAGGCCTAAGCACTCAATTGTGAGTCCACTAATGGTCTCCTTTCCGAACTTTTCGGAGGTGGAGAAACCCGTCTTCCAGTTCGAATTTACAAGCAAAAAGATAGTAAATAAAACAATACAGCTCGTAAATAGAAAACAAAAAAAAACTCGGCCAACTCTGGAAGTCCGAAGTGCAGCGCACTTCCTCCTCGAACCTTCTTGGTCGCAGAGCTTCAACCTGAGCATGTTTGTCTTGCATAGATTGCTTTAGCAGATGTGAGAATTGATATTCAGCAATGAGGGGTCCAACCCCTTTATATATAGGCTTCTCGGGCACTTGTAAGCTCTTGGGCGCCTGCCACGTCACGGTCAAACTTCATCCGAACCGCCGAAATCACAGTAGGGATAATTCCTTCTTTCCCAGGCGCCTGGGAAGCTCCTAGGCACCTGGGAAAGGTATGTTGGGCGCCTGATTTGAATCAGGCGGTCAGGAAGCCCTCTTCCCAGGTAGCTTTGCTTTGTGTTTCATTCTCCTATCTTGCCTCCAACTCCAGGTACCTGCAAGACAACAAAACACACAACAAAACAAATATTCTTAGTCTTAATGATTGGTTCTGACATTGGATTTCACTCGAAACCCTAGGTCGAACCGATGTCTAATGTCCCCTTTCCCGGGGAACGCGTCCTCACCTACTCCACCCTGGAGAAGTTACGTTTGCCAACCGGCACCTTCGATTGAGTTTTCGCATAACCTCCGAGAACCCGAATCTTGAGAAGTCTGACCTCGACCCATCTCTATTTTTGTTCACGATTCCTGCTCGACTAAAGCTTTTGCCAACTGGGACCTCCGGCTGGACTTTTGTTCGACCTCCAAGAACTTAGATCTCGACCTGTCTCTACTTCTGTCCGACGACCCTCGCTCGACAAAGACTCCATTGCCAGATCCTCAACCAGGACTTAATTCTCAGTCCCCCCAACCAAGACTTCGTGCCCAGCTTCACTCACCAGGACTTAGTCCACCTAGGTTCACTTGCTAGGACCCAGCTTCACTCACCAGGATTTAGTTCACCTAGCTTCACTCTCTAGGATTTCTTCCACCTAGCTTCCCTTGTTAGGACCCAGCTTCACTCACTAGGATTTAGTTCACCTAGCTTTACTCACTAGGATTTCTTCCACCAAAATCACTCCTTTGCTAGTCATCATGATCCTGACTAGACTTCTTCCAATCTTTAGATAAGTCTGATCTCAAACCTCAAGTCCGGTTTGGTCTAATCCCTTGGTCAAACTGACTAACCCTGGGTTCTATTTATTTTGCCAAATATCAGATCCTGTTTGGCTTGATCCCTTTGCCAAACTGATCAAACTTGGGTTTACCCTACCAAACATAAGGTCCTATTTGGTTTAACCCTTGATCACTTTGACCACCCTTAATATATTCCATAGAGGATGACTATTCATCACTGATGCATTTTGCACTAATAATCTCCCCCTTTTTGATGTTTGACAATATCTTAATTTAGGTTAGGTCTAAGGGGTTTTAGGTTTAACACTTGGGAGAAATAAAAAAAAATCTAACTTAAGCACTCTCCCCCTTTGTCACACATCAAAAGGAAACACCAAAAGAGAAAGATTTGCACCAACAATAAGAAAAAAATTAACTTAAGCCTTTATTCCCCTTTTAAGATAATCTCTCTCCTCCTTTTGAAGATACTTATGATATATATATATATATATATATTTTTAAAAATAATTTTAAAATTCTCCCCCTTTTTAAAAAAAATTAAGTACTTGTTCTAGAAAAATATTCTAAATGACACTAAGTACTTTAAAGAACATTGCACCAATAATATGTGAAACATTTTGTTTAAAAAAAATTTGAACTTCCCTAAGTCTGACACAATCCTAGGAATCTTGTTGATCACAAGAAAATTCCTATGTGTCTTAGGGATTTTCTAAACTATTTTCAACGTGTTTGGTTTTGGAAAATAATAACTTTCTTGATTTGGTTTTTTTTCAGTCTGACACAATCCTAGGAAACCTTGTTATCTACAAGAAAATTTTCCTAAGTATCCTGAAAATTTTTCCAAACTCAAGTAAAGATTATTTTCAAAGATATTCCAAATGACAAAAAGATTTTCGAAATAAGTTTTGGAAAATGATAGTATAATATTTTCAAAAGTATTAAAAAAAGATAGTGAGTTTATTTTTGAAAATATTATATTTTTGAAATTTTTGATAATTCTTTTAATTTGAACCTCCCCCTAAACTTGACACAGTCCTAGGAAGCTTGTTGACCACAAGTTGATCTTCCTCTGAGTCTTAGGGTTGGATTCAAACAAAAAAAATTTAAAATATTTTAAGAAATATTTTGGAATAATCATAAATAATATATTAATTTCTTTTGACTTGGACTCCCCCTAAATCTGACACAATTTTAGGAACTCTTATATATCATAAAGAAAATTTTCTATGTGTCTTTAGAGTTTATCCAAATTAAAAGAGAAATTAAAGCAATTTTTTAAGAGTATTTTTTGAATGAATATGATAGTTTTCAAGGAAATAATTTTTGAAATTTTTTTTTTGAAATGACATAATAAGTTTGAAAAATATTTTTCAAAACGTATTTTGAAATGATAATAATTTTTAAATTACAAACTATTTTGAAAAGATATAAATTTTTGAAAAGAGTAAATTTTGAGAAATGGTTTTCTAAAAACACAAAAAATAAAAACTCCCCCTGAACCTGACACCTTCTGGCTACCCTTGTTAACTACAAGGACCTCTACCTACACTTAGACACAAACCTTTTAGGTCAACACAATTAGTCCTTAACATCTCACCCATTCTAAATGTCGCAGTACAAACAAACATGGTTGCCTTATAGGTGTTTGTGAAATGCTTGAATAAATTTTCTCAGTTTACTTTATGGATTGGTTGACCTTGAGTTAAATTCGTGTTTAATCAGTTAGTAGCTTAACAGTAATTTTTGATAATTGGTTTCTAGGTCTTGGCGAGGCACAGAGGTCTTCTTTGGCCGTAGCCTTATTGGATCATCAACTCTTTCCTTAGACAAAGCCTTTTAAAGAATGAATACTTTTAATTTACTCTTTTGAAAACTTTGGTCTAACTAGTCTAGGATGTGGCGAGGTAGCTTCGGCTAGTTCCACTTAGCTATGTTGATCAAGTCGGGTACTCCTTACCCTTCCTGTCTTCCTAGACCAAGCTTCCCTAACGTACTATCATCTCGCCCCACCCTGGTACTAGGTTAGGCAAGTATCAACCAATCTTTTTCTTATCTATCTATTTTAAATTATGTAGAACAGTAAACATGGATGGCATGACAAGTATATAAGAAAAGATAAGCATATGCATGAGCATGACATTTATGCATGAGTCAATCAAGTCAAAACATTTTAATTAAGTTTCTAATGAAGTATCAAATTCTCGATTTGATACAGATCGTGTGAACCCGTGAATATGTCAACCCACTTTGACGTATTTATTGATATTTAGTTGAATATTTCAGTTGGGTAGGATTTTATTTAATTTCTTATCTGAAGGTAATTAATTTAAATTTAGTTCGTGGATTTTGTTGAATTAAGGATTGAATTTGTTGAATTGTTAATTAACTAAGATTTAAGATTTAAGTTGTTAAAATATGGGGTTTTAAGAGTTAAAAATTAATTTAGGTTGTAGAATTAATTAAAGATTAAATTTGTTAAGAATTAATTAAAGTTTAAGTTATTAAGAATTAATTAGAGTTTAAATTATTAAGAATTAATTAGAGTTTAAATTATTAAGAATTAATTAAAGTTAAAATTATTAAGGATTAATTAAAGTTAAAATTATTAAGAATTAATTAAAGTTAAAAATGTTAAGAATTAGTTAGTGTTAAAATTGTTACGAATTAATTAGAGTTAAATTGTTAAGAATAAATTGTTAAGAATTAATTAGAGTTAAAATTGTTATGAATTAATTAATGTTAAAATTGTTACGAATTAATTAGTTAAAATTATTAAGAATTAATTAAGTCAAAATTATTAAGGATTAATTAAAGTTAAAATTAACTTATTAAAGTTGTTAAGAATTTTGTGTCTAGTTGCATCATTTCCATTAATTCAACAATTTCTGATTCATCAAGTATTTCTTTTGAATTTAAGTTTTCAATTTTGTTTAATACTTCTATTTTATTTGATTTCTTGTAAGCCCTATTAAACATAGCTTTAATTCTACTATATTCATTTTCATCTTCATCTTCATTTTTAGAGTTATATTCAGAATTTAAAATTGAATCATTATCTTCATAATAGGTAGAATAATTTTCACGACTGCTAATTAAGGTTGTAGTATTATATTCAGAAATGTAGTGGGTATTATTTTCAACATTATCTAGAGTAATATCTTCAACAATATCTAGAGTATTATCTTCAACAATATCTAGAGTATTATCTTCAACAATTGTTTGGTTTCTCCGACGGGTTGCTAGCATGGGAAACCTTTCTATGTCCCCGGATTAAAATTTCTTCAATCCGAATGGAGAATAATTTCCCAAACTACCGACTCATCATCGTGCTAACCGATTCGAGTGACCGCTTGAACAAACATGTTGTTCTAGCAATCAAACTCATCCAACCGATTAGCCACGGAATAGACCATGAATGGATTGCCGATTTTTGTGTTTATCATCGGGGTCCATGACAATAATTAATCATACAATAATTAATTAAACAAGATCAAATGAAAGGAACCAATACCAGAAGTTATACTTCTTGTTTACCTCGCGATCTTCTATTATATGGCGCAACCTCATCTTGGACATCGAGTGGGCGACGATCTTCCAAGAACCAACGTCACCAAGGTACTTTCTTCCTTCTCCCTAGCTTGGTTGAAACCCTAGAGAGCCCTTCACCTCCTTTGTTGCAACCGAAACCCTAGAGGGCTTCTTGGTTGCCGTCTGCCACAAAAAGGAGTAATAACTCCTTCCTTTGCTTGCGTTGGCTCCAAAAGATCAAGAGAAAGAAGAAGAAGAAGATGAAGAAGAGAAACAAATCTCTTCTTCACACAAAACCCAAGCCGAAACCCTTCCTTCTCTTCTCTTCCTTGCCGCCGGCCAAAGAAAACAAGGTAACTCTTTCTCCTTGCCGTCGGTGCCTCTCCAACCTACTAGGTGTCGTGCGCCCCTTAGGGTGTTAGATGTGTATACTAAAAGACTTGCTCTTTTTATATATACAAGATCATCTATATTTTTTAAAAGTGAATCACAACAATACTAGATGCATATTTATATTAGTATAAGCATAAAAGTCCTTTACTTTGCATTGTAGATAACATGGTGTGTGGTGATGCACAGAAGATCATATTATCAGTTCCTTGTATAGTATAAGTAGAGGCTCACAGCCGAGATGGAATTAGACAAACCATCGGGATGGTTGTAGTGTAATTAGGTGAGGTTTGTCTTAACCATAGAGTTACACTAGTGTGCTTTGTGTGCATTGAGCAGGACCAAAACCAGAGGTCATCCAATTTGTACTAACTTGATAATTTGATCAGACCTTGGATTATTATGGAGTACAATCCCTAAATCCTGATATAATAATGAGCACATATAGTTAATATTTATTTCTTTGATTTACCAATGGGCGAGATTTATTCTGCTAAATCGATAGGCCCGGTAAGTTGGGAAATAATATTAATTATATGGTGTGCCATTGATTATTGACGAAATCTATGTCCTGATCAGTCGGGATGATGATGCCCCCTTGATGAGCTCATAAGGATCATCATGTTAAACCCTGCAGGTGGATTTGATCCGACATGATGATAAGGTTGAGTGGTACTAATCAAGGAGCCAGAAGTCGATTAATTAAAATTGTCAGTAATTTAAATTAATTGATGGGCATTCAATATCTTAAACACGAGGGATGGATGACTCATAATAGGTGGAGCCCATATGAAATATGGGGGTTGGTGAGGAAGTTCAATGGAGATCCTTTAGTGGAATGGATCTTCATTAATGGATTGCTTTTAGATCCATTAGTGGGCCAAGATCCAACTCCTCCTCTTGGTCCCTACCTTAGCCCTATATAAACCCCATGAGGTCATGAAACCAAGGCTTAATCCAATTGATAACACCCTAGGCCTCTCTCCTCTCCTCTCTCTCTTCTCTCTCCTAGGGTATTCGGCCGGCGCAAGAGAAGGAGAAACTCTCCTTCTCCTTTCTTCTTCCCTTCTCCACCAACACTCAGTCGAGACTCACAGAGACAAGGAAGGGCTCACCTCTTCCTTTTGTGGTGCTCAACGGTAGTGGAGGAGTGGCCGGAGATTGGTGGGAGGCGGCGCAAGAGAGACTTGCGGCGGTGCCGCAAGCTTGGAGGAGGAGGCGGTTCCGGCCATTTTTTGGTGAGAAAGGAGGCTCTTTCTTCCTTTCTTCTTCTTCTTCACTATCCTCTCGAGGTCTGCTGCTAGGCCGACAAAGCTTGGGTGGCTCACGGTGGCCGGCGGCCAAAGGAAGAGGAAGCAAGAGCCAGCGGTTCCAAACCCTAGGGTTAGGGTTTTGGCTAGTGGAAGAAGAAGATCTTTTGGCGCTTTGGTGATCTTGGTTCTCGGTAGCTCGTCACCCACACGACGTCCGGGAGGGAAGGGACATAAGGTAGAAGGCTACGAGGTAAAGAGAGGTATATTTCTCTCTCAACTCTTGTTTCAAGTTCTATCATTTCATGTGTGTGATATGTGTTAATTAATTATTTTGATTATTTGATAATCATAGATAATAATTAATTAATTGTACTCCGATAATAAACACAAAAATTGGCGATCCACTCGTCGTCTTTTCTGCGGTGGTTTGGTTAGGAGAATTACAAGGCTCGATCTTTGTGATTGGTCAAGTTGTAATTCGTACCGAACGATATGATGACGAGATGGTCGTTGGGAGACGGGTCTCCATTCGGATTATTTTTTTAAGTCGTAGACAAGGAGAGGTCTCTCAAGGACGACCAAGTATTCGCTAGGGAAACCCGCCAAGCCATACCCAACATAGGGAAGAAGAGAACAAGGAGAAGAGAAGAAGTAGTTCTTCCCTCTTCCACCAAAACATGGCTTCTCCTTCTCTTCCACCGCCGGTGCCACTCCTAGACCTAGGAGAGAGAAAAGATCAAGAGGAGAAAATAATGAGAGGCTTAGGGTTGATGGATGCCTTGGTCTCATGACACATGAGGTATTTGTAGGCTACAATAGAGACCATGAGCAGGAGTTGGGTCTTGGCCACCTAATGGAACAAAGCCCGATCCATTAATGATGATCCAATCCACTAAAGGATCACCATTGATCTACCTCACCAACCCCCATATTTAAATATGGGCTCCACCTATTATGAGTACAAAAATCTCCCCATGTTTAAGATATCGAATGTCCATTAATTAATTAAATTATTGATAATTTAATTAATTAATATCTAACTCCATGAGTAGTACCACTCAACCTTATCATCATGTAGGACCAAGTCCACCTGTAGGATTTCCATGATGAACTTTATGAGCTCCTCAAGGGGACATCATCAACTTGATGCATCAGGACACGATGTCCTTCTAAAATCAACGACACACCATATAACTAATATTATTTCCCAACTACCGGACCTATCAATTTAACAAATAAATCTCGCCCATTGGTAAATCAAAGAAATATATATTAAGTACATGTGCCGTTATTATATCAGGATTAAGAGCATGTACACCATAATATCTGAGGTCTGATTCAATTATATAGTCAGTATAAATTGAATCACCTCTATATCGGTCCTGCTCAATACACACAAAGTGTACTAGTGTAATTCTATGGTCACCAAATTATACTATAACTATGACAATGGTTTGTCCAAAATCATCTAGGTTGTGAGCCTCTACTTATACTCTACAAGGGACTGATAACATGATCTTCTGTGTGACACAACACACTATATTATCTACAATATAAAATATTGCCCCCCGCGGGCATGACACGATTGGTAATGGCTCACTTGGGTGATCCCTCACTTCCCGGGTTTGATTCCTCCCTGGTAGAGCGCGCAGTATGCTGACGGAAGAAATTGCCACAGGCTGCTGCGTGGTCGGGCCCTCGGGTATCGATATCATCACTGGTAAAATCGCCACGTGTCTTCGTCCCACGATTTACCCTTATTGACCGGTGGGGACTCTCGTTGAAGGCTGTGGGGCAGGGGGCCGACCAACCAAGCGGATTAGTCGGGCACAAGCCTGGATACCCCTTGTAAATAAATAAAAATACAATGTAAAGTATTGGACAATATGCACATAAATAACCAATATAAACATGCAAACAATGATCATATGATTCTCATTCCAAAATGTAGAGTCTATATAAAAGCTAGGCTTTTAGTATACATCCTAAGAATTAATATGGGCTCCACCTATTATGAATACAAAAATCTAGAGTATTATCTTCAACAATATCTAGAGTAACAATATCTAGAGGATTATCTTCAACAATATCTAGAGTATTATCTTCAACAATATCTAGAGTAACAATATCTAGAGGATTATCTTCAATATTATGTTCTGGAATATTAAGATTATCAGCAATATTATTAGAAGTTAAGATTTTATCATTATCCTTAGCTTCATCAGAAATATTATTATTAATTAAGGTATTATTATCTCCTCAATATTATTAGAATTATTAATTAAAATACTATCATTCTTAATATTATCAGAAATATTAGAAATTAAAGGATTATTATTAATTTTGAAAATTCTAGCATTAATATTAAGGATTAAAGAATTAATATTTGATATTTTACTTTTATCTATGTTAACTAATTTTTCATGCAATATAGTTAACTCATTATGCAAATAATCTAATTTAGTAGGAGTATCTAATTTTTTAGGAAATTAATGTTGAGGCAATCTGGAGGATCATAGGGTTTTGATGTGTGTCGGCAATATGGTTAAGTTAGGATTTATTGTGTTCTCATATGTGTACATGAGTGTGCAGGTGTACAGGTACACATGGACTTGGTTGATGTCTTCAGGTGAAGGATGGCATGGAGGAAGCTGGAGGCTTGCGTGCGCATCCAAGGGACCGTTGGATAGCAGGGACGATAAGCCGAGGGACGCGGACTTCGAGGCGTACGTGAAGGGTGGCATGGAGGCAAACTGGGCGTTTGCGTGCGCATCCGAGGGACGAGGGCCGAAGATGAAGAAGGCGTGATGGAAATAGTCGAGGCTGCTGTTGAAGAGTCAATCAGGTTGTGAGGGTCTGAGTATGAGTGTTTGTACTCAGGGCTAAGCCGGGAGGGTTTGAGTGTGGAGTGAAATGTACTCGGGAGTGAAACCCTAGGCTTAGGTGTGTACTTGTCGACTGCCAGAAGGGCAGTCGACTGGTGTCGGTTGGAACAGGCTAGCAGATTTGAACGTTGTACGGCAACGGTCAAATCTGACTAGGACCAGTCGACTGCCCCAGGGGCAGTCGACTGGTAGCGCTTGTTTCAGATTCGAGGCCTATTTAAAGGGGCTCATTTCAGGCTACTATCTCTTGATGAAACTCGCTTGGGTAAAGTGAGTTAGTAGTCTCTTGTGCTCAGATAGCGTCCGAAGTATTGTGGCGAGTTTCTCCACCCACAAGGAGCGATAGAGTTAGCCGGAGGTTATCCGGGGATTGATCCACCGACGGATTCTTGGATTAGTCACCCGTCCAGGGTGGATTCCAAGTAAATCGTCTGTGTTAGCATTGGTTAGTGATTTTGTTATTGTTTTATTGTATATTCTGCTGTGCAACTAATCGTGCAGAAAGAAAGGGGTTCGAGAGTTGCTATTCACCCCCCCTCTAGCAACGTCGTCGATCTATCAATTAGTATCAGAGCAAAGGATCGCTCTTGATCGGACTAATCGTCGAGGGAGCACACGCTAGAGGAGAAGAAGAACATGGAAGATAAGTTTGGGGAAGACATCAACACACCACCATCCTACAATCATAAAGAATTCGCCCATTGGAAGGCAAGGATGGAAAATTGGCTAGGAATGGATTGGGAGTGTAGAATGACCATTGAAGATCCCTTTGAAATTCTGAGAGACAAGCACGGGAAGAGGCTTCGCCCTAGATATTGGACAGATGAACAACAAGAGCAATCTAGGGCAAACGAAAGGTAATCAATATTTTGATTGATATTTTGCCTAAAAATGTGTTGAATTGTGTAGGAGAATATAAAAATGCGTATGATTTATGGACCAAACTAGAAGAACTTCACAAGAACCCTACACAAGCTCAACTAGTAGAAGAACCCGAAGAAATAAGCTCAAGGGTCCAAGAATACCAACATGAAGGAGAAGTGTCAAACTCATCAAGTGAGGTTGAAAATTCAAGTGAGGAGTCATTCACCTGATCAAGAGAGGAAGAGGAAGTATCAACATCGAGAGTTGAGGGGGAAGAGAGACCCTCAACTATACAAGAGCAAGAGAAAGCTCCCATCTCCGTCAAAGTCAAATCAAAAGAGCATATTATATGTTTTGGTTGCAACAAAAAGGGGCACTACAAGGATAAGTGCCCACTAGGTAAAAAGAAGGTAATTCCTAAGCCCAAATTTATTCATTTAAATTCTAATATGGGTTGTAGGAATGAGGAAGCTCAAAAGGAGAAAAGAAGGAAAATTAGGTGCTTCACATGCGGGGAGCTAGGGCACTACCATACAAAGTGTCCAAGGAATAAAGAGCTCAAGAAGATGGAGCATCTAAGGAAATGGAAGAAAGAGGAAAAGAAAAAGAGAAGCTCATATCAAGTGGGAGCTAAAGGGTAAGGGAGGTAATCCCTAATTTTACTTATGTTCAAAACTCTTCCATGAATGCTAGAAATGTAAATGATTGTTTGCCTAGATGCAATTTTGGTTTCAAATATTATGATAGGAATAGAAACCCTTTTGCGTGCCAAAATACTTAAAATTCTGTGTTTCATGATAAACCTAGGAATTCTAGGACCAAGGACCAAAACATAAACCCTAAGAAAAAGGGAAATATGTCTAGAAAAAAAGGTAGATTTAGAAATGATCAAGTTAGGGCAAATGATCCTAAGACTAGGAATTTGGAGAAAAAAATCAAGTCTTGAAAGCAAAACTTGATAAATTGGAGAAAAATCTAGATAGACTCATTAGGGGGTCAAAGGGGTCAAACATAATGCAAAAAGATCAACCTCCTAGGAATGGTAGGTCGGGTTTAGGATATCATTCTAGAAGGGCAAATGTTGATAAAATGTCATATTCAAGGGTGCCCTATAACTATGGTAGAGAGAAGGTCAAAAATGGCAAAGAAAAGCCATTTAAAGAAAAGGAATTGACCAAGCATAAGGTCTATAGGCTTAAAAGAGTGAGAGTGGAATGTCAAGAAGCACCAGAGGAGCACCGGTGTGGTCTTGCCTTTGTAGAAGAGTTACCTAGGGAGGTAACTAGGGCTAGGAGCTCAAGGGAGAACTCTAGAAGCTAAAATGGGTTCCATGGTCAATAGATCTCAGGTGGTTTCCTTCTAGGAGATTAAAAAGGGGTATAGAGTGTGCCAATAGGTTTAAAAGGCTAAGGTTAGCCTTAATCCTAGAGATTTGGCACACTCAAGGGAGAATTATGGAGAAAAAGGAGGAAATAGGATTATAATTGAGAGAAAATGGTTTATATAAATTGATGCTATTAATGTATTGAGAACAAATATGGGAAGAGGCATCAAGTGGAGGTCCAAATTAGAACTTTAAGTTGAGGTTAAATAGTTAAATTTGGACAAGGTTGAGTTTTATATCAATCTTGGGATTCAGGGTAGTTTTGATTAAGATTATATTTTTCCCAAGTAGACATAGGATCCACAAATCTTTCCATGAAATTTCAGATTTTTTAGAGATTTGTGGAATTAGTTAGGCTTTTCTGAATTTCAAACTGGGAAGCTGAAAATTCAGTATCGGTCGACTGCCAGTAGGGCAGTCGACTGATCCAGGACTGGGATTCTACTGTAAGTTTTACTAGTCGACTGCCCCAGGGGCAGTCGATTGGTCTCAACTGTAATAACATTCTGTGAACTCTCCCGGTCGATTGGCCTCCTGCAAGTCGACTGGTACGCGAAGTCTATAAAGGAAAAAGCGCGCGGGGGGCAGCCAAAACCTAGGGTATTGGCGTGCCACCCCGGCGATTCTTCATCTCCCCGAGTTCCCTTTGCGTCCTAAGCCTCTCCCGAAGCCTCAAAACTCCTCCCTAAGCCCTCTCTAACCGCAATCAATGATATAGGGCTCGTAAAACCCTTCTCTCCCAAGTCTAGAGGCTCAAAAATCATCATCACGAAGAGAATGAAAAGGTATCATTGTTTAAGGTTCATTTTGTCATTTAAATCATGTTTTGGAACTAATGTGTTGTTTTGTGCATGTTTTTATTTCTTTGATCTTTTTTCTTTTGGGGGGTGTATTGGTGTACATGGATGTGTGTGGTATTTGTTGGTGCAGGCAGCACCTAAGTCAAACCTGGGTTTAATAATGGCAAAGGGCTCAAAAGTTAAGATATTATGTTGATCTAACATGTTCACTAAGTATACAGGAAAAGAATCCCTAGGTACACTAGGCACAAAGTCCTGGTGGAGGACTGGGCACGAAGCCCTGGCAAGGAGCTGGGCACCGAAGACCTATTCGGAAGGTGGGCACGAAGTCCTGGTCGAGGATTGGGCACGAAGTCCTGGCAAGGAGCTGGGCACCGAAGACCTGCTCGGAAGGTGGCCACGAAGACCTGGTCAGGTGCATCGGGCAAAAGTCCAACCGGAGGAGCCGGTTGGCAAAAGGTAAACTCTCCTGAGAGGAGTAGGTGAGGACGCGTTCCCTGTCGAGGGAATAGTAGGCGTCGGCTCGACCTAGGGCTCCATTTGGGAAACCCGAAGTCAGAACCAAGACAGCTACGGCTGTAAAATTTACTAACATTCTTGCTTTGTGTTCTTTGGTACTAACCCTGGATGCAGGACCGAAGGAACGAGTTTCAGTAGCTTAGAACACCCCAAAGGAGAGGGGCAGATAGCTGGGTAGGGCGCCCTGGAGGTCCCGGGCGCCCCCAAGGTCAAAGCCAACAAGAGTTGAGCAAGAAAACGCTTTGAAAGCTCACTGGGCCGGGCGCCCCTTGCTCCCGGGCGCCCCCGTGCTCCCGGGCGCCCCGGATGTCTCGGGCGCCCTGGGTCCAAGCCAACGAAGCGATAGAAGCTTATCCAGCCGAGAAGCCTGCTTACAAAGTCAACCAGGGCGCCCCCTACTTCCCGGGCGCCCCCTGCTTCCCTGACGCCCCCGTCAAACCTCGAGCACGATCCTAGAGGGATAAGGGCTGACTGAGAGATTTGCGGATCAAGTGACATGCGGAGGGCGCCCCCAACGTCCAGGGCACCCCCAAGTGCACTATATAAGGGGCTCGACCCCCAAGGCTTCTCAACAATTCTTTTCAACACCAATACGCTCTTCAACTCAAGCGCTCTGCTCCGGAAACCTCCCATCTCGAGATTCAAGCGCCTACGACGACCCTCTGCTCCAAAGCACGATCCACACCGGGCGTCGGTAACGAAGAGTTTAATTTTTAATTTACTGTACTACAACTGTAATATTCTTTCTGTAAACATTTGCGCACATATAGAATTGCCCACAGAAAATGGTTAACGACCGTGGGCCTTGGAGTAGGAGCTGACTGCGACTCCGAACTAAGTAAAATCGCTTGAGTTCTTGTGCTGTGTTTTCAATTCCGCTGCGTATTCTATTAACCTCAAATCCAAAAGTTTTTACGATATTCACCCCCCTCTATCGTATTCTATCGATCCAACAAGTGGTATCAGAGTGGAGGAGCTTAAATTTGGTGCAACCACCAATTTGAAATTTTTTTTTCGGATTTTCTTCGATTTTTTTTAAATTTTTTATCGTTAATCGATGTTGGTGCAACACCACTCGATAATTTCTTTTCTTCCCACACTGCTAATCCAAGACCAAGTCTTGGGACATTTTTTTTTGTTTCTCTCTCTCTTTTCAGTAAATCCTAAATGGCAATGCAAGAAGGCTTCAGTACCGCCAGATCACCGCTCTTCAGTGGGGAGGATTTCTCCTACTGGAAAAGTAGAATGGAAATCCACCTGAAAACTCAGGTGGACATGTGGATAATAATCCAGTACGGACTGGAAATTCCGAAGAATGCTGACGGAGTACAACAATCCTACACTGAATGGGATACCGCCCTAAAAAGGAAAATTGAAGCCGATGCCAAAGCAACTCAAACACTTCAGTGCGGCCTAACGAAAGAAGAACTGAATCGAGTGGGACCATTCAACAGTGCAAAGGAACTCTGGTGTAAGCTAATTGAGCTGCACGAAGGAACCTCTGACACCCGAATTAGCAAAAGGGACCTCCTCCTAAACAGTTTGTACACAATCAAGATGAACGACGGTGAAACAGCAGCCCAGCTTCACGCCAGAATTCAGGAACTGATGAACGGCCTTCACACAATTGGTCACAAGGTAGAAAAGTGTGACCTAATCAGGTATACCCTTAACGCTTTCCCAAGAAACACCTTGTGGGCATCTATGGTAGATGCGTACAAAGTTTCAAGGGATTTGTCTAAAATAAAATTAGATGAACTATCTTCCGAACTTGAATTACATGAGCAGACTAACTGCATACTGGCTAAGAAAGGCATTGCTTTTATTGCAGGTAAAACTAGAAAGATAACCAAGAAGAAGCCTCAACCTGAGCCCGAGTCTGATTCAGATTCAGACTCAGAAGACAGCGAAGAAGATCGACCCAAGCTGGTCCGACTTGCCCGGAATTACTACAAGGAATTGAAGAATCAATCCAACAGAAGAAAAGCCAGCCGAAAGAAGGAAGATCCATCTGAACCAACTAAGAACAAATCAAGTGTTACTTGCTTTGAATGCAACAAAAAGGGACATTTCAAATCGGAATGCCCTAACCTAAAAGAAGCAAAGAAAGCAAGAAGAAAGAAGGCTCTTCAAGCAACGTGGGACGAGTCTTCCTCCGAAGAAGAAGAAGAGGCCCCACAGTCGAACTTGCTCGTCCTGACTGCCTCAGACGAAATCGAGACCGAGTCAGAATCAGAACCAGAAGATGGGAAGCTTACATTTTCAGAGGATGGCGAAATCACTGTAAGTGGGTTTTCCAGAATTCAATTAACTGAATTAATTACCTATCATTCTCGAGACTTGGCGAAGGCCAAAATTCGAGTCGAATCTCTCCGACAGGAAGTAAAACTCCTGAAAGAGGGAGCTGACTCTGGATCCTTAACTGATAAGGTTCAAGAAGGAACCTCTACTCAAGCTAAAAAACTTGAGAAAGAGAACTCCTCCTTGAAAACTCAAGTCAAGGATCTCAGAACAGCCTTAGAATGATTCACTTCTGGTTCCAAGGGTCTTGACATGATCCTTGGAAAACAGAAGTCAGTTCTAAATCGATCCGGACTAGGCTATCGAACCAAGTCTAGACAAAGATCATGTTATGTTGTACTGAATCGTTCTAGACCTAAAATTCAGGCATGAGTACCCAAACTATGCCTGAACAACCAAACTGGGTCAAATCAATATTGGATCCCCAAGGACAAGATTCACATCTTGCCAAACCATTATTGTGGCTTTAGTCCAGGGGGAGCCAATTTAAAAACAATTTTTATAGTTAAATGAATTTACTGTCATGTTTTAAATTGCATGATTGCTTGTTTATTTAATTTCTGCAATTTACCATGCTTAGACTTAGGACTGGTTAGATTAAGGACCGAACCAATGAACTGAAATTTGAACAATCTAGTATTGGGTAGCGGTGAGATGATAGTACGTTAGGGAAGCCTCTTCTAATAAGGTCAAGTATACTTGGTCCAATGAAAGCCAATAGATTTGGTTGGGTGTGGTCGTGAACTAGATGGGTGGATTGCATGGCTTGCTAACTGGTTTTGATGTGATCAATAGTTGGATATGAAATAGGACTGATCGTGGATTGCAAGTGGATGGATCAGAAGGAATCGCTGTCACCACTGGACTGCATGAAGGTTGCAACTGGCTGTAAGCTATCTTGATTATAATTTTACTATGTTGTATGGTTAATTGGTTGTATTTTGTGTAACAACCCGGCCCGTCTATCGGCCCATTTACCGGGCCATTTACCGGTCCTCATGACCGTCGTACCGTCGTACCGTCGACCATCGACCGTGCCGTTACTCATACTAGGTCTTCCCACCCCTGGGTGTGGATTTTTGCCTTCCCAGGATTCGAACCCTAGACCCAGGCTTAAATCTAGTTCTTTATGAATCCTGAATACCAATTGAGCTATAGCTCAATTGGTATTCAGGATTCATAAAAAACTAGATTTAAGCCTGGGTCTAGGGTTCGAATCCTGGGAAGGCAAAAATCTACACCTAGGGGTGGGAAGACCTAGTATGAGTAACGACACGGTCGATGGTCGACGGTACGACGGTACGACGGTCGTGAGGACCGATAAATGGGTCGGTAAATGGGTCGGTAGACGGGCCGGGTCGTTACAATAAAAAGGCGGTGCGTTACCTTTAACCTTTTTTTTCTTACTTACTTATATCATTGCGTATGAATCTAACATTGCAGCGGAAATGAAACATAACTAAAAGCATATGCAATGATAAGGAAGTAATAACACCATATAACATCTAATAGCATCCATACTTAAATAAACTCCAAAGAACTAGCAAGTATCATGCATAAAGTAGCAACATATGTCTTATTAGAAATAATAACTAAGTCTATAGATGACACTAAAGTGGATCGATCAGTCAAGTCACACCACACACATTAGCCATTCCTGCAGCTTCCCTTTCTTTAGTAATTTCTATGTTGATCTGCAACATAAGCAAATAAACTATAAGTATGAAACTTAGTAAGCTCTTTCCTACTCACTAAATCCATACGTCACATGCATTTGAGAGACATATAACATCTTATGCATAGCATAAAAATACATAAGGCATATAAACATATGAAGGCATATAAACATAGAACATATGCATTGTAAAAACATTTAGGATGCTCTTTAGAAAACATAGTAAATAATACTTTAAAATCATATACATCATCTTCTTTGGGGTCCCCGGCTTTGTACCCATTCTTTCTTTTGCGCGCATACCCCTATGTAGGATGCGAGGTAGCTAATCCTGACCTACAGGGGTCTACATTCTAGGCTTACTATCTTTCAGCCTAGGGACAACTTCGGTAGTCCAGAACCGTGGATCTTTTTCAAGACCCGGTACAAGCCATTCTTTAAAGTAAAATACATATATGCATTCTTTTCTTTTCTTTCTTTCTTTCATATAGAACATGCATTCCTTTCTTTCTTTCTTTCTTTCATATTGCATGTACTATAGACATTCAATCATTCATAATCATAAGCATACTTTCATATATAGAACGTGCATTCTTTGTTTCTTTCATATTGCATGTACTATAGGCATTCAATCATTCATAAACATAGGCCTACTTTCATGGCAAATCATTAGCATAAATAGCAAGACATGGAAGGATCTTTCTTTTAACACATGTAAGTGAAGCAACCATCATGCTAGTTTCATCAATACATCATACTTATAACATGCTTGTCTTAATTAAGGCAATATGTTAGTTTAATCTTTCTTTTCTCATCTTAATACATGCTGGCCAAAACTTCATAGCAAGGATATCATAGCATAAGAGTCATATAATCATGGAAATAAAATCATACATTACATAAGAGGTCATTTACAAGTACCCTGGTAGTCTAGACTTCACTAAACCCTAATTTAGGTGCATAAATTGTACATGAACTTATTCTTAGCCTTTATTCTAGTAATTGGCCAAAATTCACAGCATGGATAACATAGCATAAAAGTCATATAATCTTGGAAATAAAAACATACGTTACACATGGAATCATATACAAGCACAAGGGTAGTCTAGGCCTCATTGAACAGTAGTTTAGGTGCATGTTTTGTGCTTGAGCTTATTTTTAACCCTTATCCCAGTATTTTTCCAAAATTCACAGCTAGATAACATGGCATGAAAGTTCATATAACATGTAAACAAAAACATATTTTACCATTAAGGTCATATACAAGCATAAAAGTAGTCTAGGCTTCATTAAACACTAGTTTAGGGGCATGCTTTGTACTTGAGCCTATTCTTAACCCTTATTCTTGTAATTTATCGAAACTCACAGTAGGGATTTCATAGCATAATCATTCACATAACATGGGAATAAAAGCATATTTTTCATAAGAATTCATTCACAAGTGCAAAAGTAGTTTGTACTTCACCAAACACTAGTCTAGGTGTATGATCTAGAGTTCTACTTGGATTATCATGCATATGGGTACATGTAACATTTTTCTAAACATCAATACATAGAATGAAGCATGAGTTTAGGCTCAAACAATTTAGGTAAGGTACTGACCCTAAGGTATAAATTATTTTCATCATGAAATAAACACCCAATCACATGCATATCACTTGATTTAACTATAACTTCATGAAGTTCTATAAAAATCTGTTTTAAGGAATAATTTAAGGCCCCTTGTCCGAATGTTACATGGGTCCCTTAGTATAGATTCCACAAAATTTCTTGGCCTAAAACATTTATATAGCAAGGAAACAATCATTAGAACAATAGCCTACTTCATACATCAACATTTACCCATTTCATGACTTGGCCGAATTCTTCCAAGTCCTTTACATCATGGAGGGCATTCAAACACCATGTATCCATCATATATTCATTACAAAAAGGTAGTAACAATTTCATGAACTCTTCCTTTAAGTTTTTGGATATAGAAAAGGGAGTACCCCTTTATGGCCGAAACTTCCCTCAAGGTTTTCTTCCATTTTCTTTCACCCAACATCACAAGCCAACATAAAAATCATAAAAACACATAAAAAAGCCATTATGTTGCAGGTGAGGGGGTCTTACCACTTGTGCTTATGTTCCCAAAAGATCTCCAAATTTTGGAGAAGAAAAGACCTCTTAAACTCTAGCAATCCTCTTGTTCTTCTCTTCTTTTCTTCTTTCGGTTTCTCTAGGTTTGTGATTCGGTTTTGGGCTGAAAGGGGCTCTAGAATTTCGGTGAGGGAGAGGAGGAAGGAGAAGAGTTTGGTGGAGAGAAAGGGGAAAGGTTTCTTGGTCGAAATGCCTAGGCATTTCCTCCTCTTCATGACCTTTTATGGTGAGTAAAGAGGCAAGCACCTCTTTAATGGTGTCTCTTCAATTTTCTTGTGTCTCTTCATCTTCTTTCCCACTTATCTACAATTCCCCATCCTCTTCTAATACCACTCCCTTGCTAGGTGAATTGGTTACATGAATATTCTTAAGGCTTTGCTTTCCTTTGAGATCCAAGGTTCAATCCTTGGCACCTCCTTTTCTTTTTGCTTTCTTTTCCTTTTTATTTTCTTCAAGCCCATGTAACCAAAGCCCAACAAGAGAATGCTACCCATTTAGTTCATACACATGCATATTCATATCATTATTCATTCATTCATGTGCATGATGTCAAGCATAATATTAATGTAGCATATAAACATAATTATTGCACCCATTCACCATATATCAAGAAGGTGCTTAATATCTTCTTTATTCGAAATTTCCCCCTTTAAATTCATAATTTTATTCTTGGCCACATGTTCAATTATTACATCGTTCTAGAGGGAAATTTGGGGCGTTACATTTTGCTTGTGCAATGGTGAATAGGCCCACCATAATGGCCTATCTAGTCCGTAGCAAACAGCTACGGTAAAGACATATCAAATCTGTTGACGGCTGAGGCTTTGCCAAAAAGCCTACAAGGGTGAATAGATCCGCCATTGGTCTATCTAGTCCGTAGGACCAGCTACGGTAAAGACAAACCAAATCCGTTGATGGCTGAGGCTTTGCCAAAAGGCCTACTAGGGTGAATTGGTCCACCATAGGCCTATCTAGTCCGTAGAACCGGCTACAGTAAAGACAAACCAAATCCGTTGATGGCTGAGGTTTTGCCAAAAAGCTTATTGGGGTGAATAGGTCCACCATAGGCCTATCTAGTCCGTAGTCCCGGCTATGGTAAAGACACGTCAAATCCGGTTACGGTTAGTCACTTGCCAAAAGTGAACATCGGGTGTGAACCAATTTGTAACCTCTTCATTAAACACGAGCAGGAGATGTGGTATAAGATGGAACTCGCGCAATGGACTTAAAGGAAGGAATGGAACTTGTGCAGTGGACTTAAAGGAAGGAATGGGTGGTATGCATGGTGGAGGCAATTGGAGTTTCGAAATGGTCAGATTTGGAACAGTGCAAAGATGTGGCAAGAATGAGCAGGTTCAGTTCAAAGCTTCGGCTGCCTTCCAGTGCATCGCCATGTACCAGGGCTAGAGGGCATTGAGAGCAGTTTGTTTTGGCATGTTGTGGTTTGTTGTGGTATTGTGGTTGGTAATTTTGAGGGTACACATGTCTCAGGACATCTATTCGGATCTGACAATTCGTCAGAAACGAACTGATATCCAGATCGAGCATTGTAGTATGTACCATTTCACTTGATGATATATATTTACCTTTCATCAAAAAAAAGTATACTTGGTCTCTTTAGATTGGTGAAACTAGCCGAAGCTACCGATCAAAGACCCAAACTAGTTAGACCAGAATTTTTCAAAAAATAATCTTGAAAATGAAATTTCATTAAAAGGCTTTGTCAAAGAAAGGGTTGATGATCCAATAAGGCTATGACCAAAGAAGGCCTAGTGCCTCGCCAAAACCTGGAAGCCAATTTTTGAAATTCAAATTCAAATTATTCTTTGTCAAATTCGAATCTAACACAAATTTTCAGTTAATTGTAGATTCACACATTTTTTTAAACTCAAAATCAACTGTTTTCAAAATTAATTAAACTTTTTCAAAATAAATCATAATTTTTCAAAATAATTCTATCTGTTAAAACCTGTCTCACAAACACCCATAAGGCTAACGTGATTGACAACTCTAGATTGGGTGAGACAGACTAGATTGTGAAAATCAATTTAGGCTACTCCTGATTCTAATTGGGTCCAAATCAATAAAACTCTTTATGTGTAGGAACATAAAGATTTGGACCAATGGATGTTGGATAGCGGGTGCTCCAGACACATGATTGGGGATAAATTGAAATTCACCAAACTCAAGTTCAAGAACCTAGGCTCAGTAGCATTTGGCAACAATGCTACACTCAAGGTGATTGGGTCAGGTAACATTGAACTTAAATCTGACTTTGTTATTAAAAAGGTTCTTTTGGTTGAAGATTTTAAATTTAACTTGCTTAGCACAAGTCAACTGTGTGATACTGGTTATGTAGTTACCTTTACCAACTCTAACTGCCTGATTAGAAACATGCAAGACTTAGAAATCATGCTTAAGGGCACTAGGAAAAATAATGTTTACACTAGAAACCTTCCCCTAGTACCTAAATGCATGTTAACTCAGTTAGAACAATCGAACCTCTGGCATAGGAGATTAGGTCACACTAATCTGAGATTAATTTCAAAAATCACCCAACTTGGCCTAATTAAAAGTATACCTAAAATTAAAAATCATGAAAACTTAATATGTGAATCATGTAAGCAAGGTAAACAAACCAGGTCTAATCACAAACTAATTCAATCTGATCTAACTCAAACCACACTTGAGCTCCTGCACCATGACCTATTTGATTCACACGGAGCCAAGTCACTAAGTGGAAACCGGTACTGCTTAGTAATTATTGATGATTACTCTAGGTTTACTTAGGTTAGATTTCTAAAGACCAAAGATGAAACCCTAAACCTATTTAATGATTTTTGTAAGTTAATTGAAAATCAAAATGATACCAAAATTAAAAGACTTAGGAGTGACCACGGGGGAGAGTTTGAAAATCAACAATTCGAGAAATTTTGTAAAGTAAACGGGTACATGCACGAATTTTCGTGTCCTAGAACCCCCCCAGCAAAATGGGATAGTTGAATGAAAAAATAGAACCCTACAGGAAGCCGTTAGGGCTATGCTCAATGAATTTAACCTAGCTAACCAATATTGGGCAGAAGCAATTAGTACGACTTGCTATATCCAAAATAGGGTACTAATTAACAAATGACACAATAAAACACCCTATGAATTATACTACCACAGACTGCCAAACCTACATTACTTAAGGGTCTTTGGGTGCAAAGTCCATATCCTAAACACCAAGGACTATCTAGGTAAATTCCAGTCTAAGTCAACCCCAGGCATCTTCTTAGGATATTCAACAACAAGTAGAGCCTATAGGGTTTACAATAAATAAACTAAGAAGATTGAATAAACAATAAATCTGATATTCGATGAAGAAAATAACTCAAAATCTGATAATCCAGATCTAAATTCATCAAATACTGATCAAGAAGAAAATGAACATACTACTAAACCTTTCATTGAACCCCTAAATGAACTAAATATTGAACCAACCATTGAGACAACTGAACCAGCAATTGAACCAACCCGAGTAGCTGAACCAATCACCGAACCAAACCAACCAGCCAGACCTGAGGCTGAACCAAGTTCCAGAAAAACTAAGAAACCCAGACTCAGTCGCCCAACTGATCAGATTGTAGGTGATCCAACCTTAGGAGTCAAAACTAGGTCCGCCTATAGGAACCTTAGTCAGATTGCAATGATTTCAAAAATTGAACCTAAGACCATAGATGAAGCCTTACCTGATCCTGATTGGATCATAGCAATGCAAGAAGAGTTAGCCCAGTTTGAGAGGAACCATGTCTGGGAACTAGTACCTAAACCTGAGGGCAAATCCATTATTGATACTAAGTGGGTTTTTAGGAACAAGCTAAATGATCAAGGAGAAATAGTAAGAAACAAAGCCCGCTTAGTAGCCAAAGGATTCAGTCAAGTAGAAGGGTTAGATTATGATGAAACCTATGCCCCAGTAGCTAGACTTGAGTCCATTAGGATGTTGTTAGCCTTTGCATCCCATAAAGGATTTAAACTCTATCAAATGGATGTAAAGTCAGTTTTTCTAAATGGATTCATTAAGGAAGAAGTCTATGTAGGACAACCTCCTGGTTTTGAGGACTTAGAAAGACCTGACCATGTTTACAAACTCACCAAAGAACTTTATGGACTAAAACAAGCACCTAGGGCCTGGTATGAACGCTTATCAACTTACCTAATTTCTAAAGAATTTAAACAAGGACAAATTGACTCAACCCTATTTATTAAAACCTTAGGAAAAGAAATCTTTATTGCCCAAATCTACGTCGATGACATAATCTTTGGGTCCACCAACTCAAACTTCCTAAAAGAATTTGTTAAAATAATGAAAAATGAATTTGAAATGAGCTTAGTTGGTGAGCTCAACTTCTTTCTAGGGTTACAAATTAAACAAACTAGGGATGGAAACTATGTTCATCAATCCAAATATGCTAAGGAGTTAATAAAGAAATTTAAAATGGATAACTCTAAAAGCATAAGTACCCCCATGACCACAAATGTAAAAATAGATAGTGACCCTGATGGTAAACCAGTAGACCTTAAACTCTATAGAAGTATGATTGGAAGTCTACTATACCTTATAGCCAGCAGACCTGATATTCTTTTTACTGTAGGAATGTGTGCTGATACCAAACTTGTGCTAAGGAAACACACTTAGCAGCCCTAAAAAGAATACTAAGATATGTTAAGGGCACCCTAAATGTAGGGATTTGGTATCCTAGGACCTCAACCTTTAACTTGTCAGGATACTCGGATTCTGACTATGCTAGTTGTAAATTAGATAGAAAGAGCACAAGTGGAAGCTGCCAACTGTTAGGAAATAGTCTAGTAAGTTAGTGCAGCAGAAAACAACACTGTGTAGCTCTATCCACAAGTGAAGCTGAGTATGTAGCCTTAGGAGAGTGTGTAGCACAACTCTTATGGATGATGCACACTCTTAAGGACTTCCAGCTTAACTACACCCAAACTCAAGTCTACATTGACAATATAAGCTCAATCAATCTAACTAAGAACCCGATCCAACATTTCATAACTAAACAAAAAAAGTTAAACACCACTTTGTAAGAGATCATATAGCCAGGGGTGAGATAGTCCTTAAGCATGTGGACTCTAAATCTAACTTAACTGACATATTCACTAAACCCCTACCTGAGTCTGAGTTCAGCTCACTAAGAAGACAGTTAGGATTATGTTTGGTAGAATAGGATTACTCTACTTCTGCTTTTAAAAAAACTGCTTTATTTGATTTGAAAATCAGTTTGTAAAATAATTTTAAAACTGCTTTACTTGATTTTCAAAATCCTTTTGGCATTTCTTTTGAAAATATTTTTTCGACTTAGTTTTTATTTTCAAAACCTACCCCCTTCAAAACTAGGGCTTTTTCGCAAATGGGCTTAGCCTAGGCCCTAACCCTAGCACTGCATGCACCTATAGATCTAGAAGCCAGCATCTCACAAGCACCTTAGGGTACTTTTGATTGATAACCTAGAATGGGTTGAGATGCTTAGGTCTTTGCCTTAATTCAAGATGTAGATCAGTGCATCTGCAGTAATTGGGGCACTAAATAACAATCAACAGTAATCAAGTTACGTGTCAAGCTTAGAAAATCTAACTTGAACAAAACACTTAACTTGACTAACCCTAGCGAAAACTACTGTTTATAACAGTTAGTAAGTAGCTAATTGGGTTAGATAGGACCTGAGCGAGATAATTCAAATGATTTGGTCCAAGTTTATATCTTGAATTGGTTTAGTACAGCACATTATTCTTTTTCTATGCAATCTTTTTCTATATTGCTTTGTTTTTTTTATATATGGCAAAGGGGGAGAGATTGGAAAGGAGTGAAAGGGGAAGAGATTGGAAAGGAGTGAAATTTTTTTTTTTAATTTATTTTTTTTTCAAAACTTTATCCTTTCTTCAAAAAGTGATTAATCTAAATTGCCTTCAAAATTGTTTTCAAAAACTTCCAAGTACTTGACTTAAATTGTTTTCAAAAACTTCCAAGTACTTGACGTAAATTGTTTTTAAAAACTTCCAAGTACTTAACTTAAATTGTTTTCAAAAACTTCCAAGTACTTGACTTAAACTGTTTTCAAAAATTTCCAAGTACTTGACATAAACTGCTTTCAAAATCGTGACTATGTACTTGACCTAAGATGTTAGTTATCTCTAAGTACTTAATTTCAAACTTCTCAAATAGAAAAGTTTCTAAGTATAAACTTTCTAAAGTACTAAAGAGATTGAAATTTTTCTAGAGGTATAAAATTTCTAAATATAAATTTTCTAAGTACCCAACCAAAAATAATTCCATCTTAGACTTAGAAAATTTTCAAACCCCACGAATCTTTGAAAAACCTAGGGGGAGATTCCTTCCAGGGGGAGGAAAGTAAACTGGTATTTCACCTATTTTTTTTCTTAACTTTTTGAACCGGGTTGCCATAAATCAAAAAGGGGGAGATTGTTGGTGCAGGCAGCACCTAAGTCAAACCTGGGTTTTGATAATGGCAAAGGGCTCAAAAGTTAAGATATTATGTTGATCTAACATGTTCACTAATTATACAGGAAAAGAAGCCCTAGGTACACTAGGCACGAAGTCCTGGTGGAGGACTGGGCACGAAGCCCTGACAAGGAGCTGGGCACCGAAGACCTATTCGGAAGGTGGGCACGAAGTCCAGGTCGAGGACTGGGCACGAAGTCCGGGCAAGGAGCTGGGCACCGAAGACCTGCTCGGAAGGTGGGCACGAAGACCTGGTCAAGTGCATCGGGCAAAAGTCAACCGAAGGAGCCGGTTGGCAAAAGGTAAACTCTCCTGAGAGGAGTAGGTGAGGACGCGTTCCCCGTCGAGGGAATAGTAGGCGTCGGCTCGACCTAGGGCTCAATTTTGGAGACCCGAAGTCAGAACCAAGACAGCTATGGCTGTAAAATTTACTAACATTCTTGCTTTGTGTTGTTTGGTACTAACCCTGGATGCAGGACCGAAGGAACGAGTTTTTGCAGCTCAGAACGCCCCAAAGGAGAGGGGCAGATAGCTGGGTAGGGTGCCCTGGAGGTCCCGGGCACCCCCAAGGTCAAAGCTAACAAGAGTTGAGCAAGAAAACGCTTCAGAAGCTCACTGGGCCGGGCGCCCCCTTGCTCCCGGGTGCCCCGGATGTCTCGGGCGCCCTTGGTCCAAGCCAACGAAGCGATAGAAGCTTATCCAGTCGAGAAGCCTGCTGACAAAGTCAACCCGGGCACCCCCTGCTTCCCGGGCGCCCCCGTCAAACCTCGAGCCCAATCCTAGAGGGATAAGGGCTGACCGAGAGATTTGCGGATCAAGTGACACGCGGAGGGCGCCCCCAACGTCCAGGGTGCCCCCAAGTGCACTATATAAGGGGCTCGACCCCCAAGGCTTCTCAACAATTCTTTTCAACACCAATACGCTCTTCAACTCAAGCGCTCTGCTCCAGAAACCTCCCATCTCGAGATTCAAGCACCTACGACGACCCTCTACTCCAAAGCACGATCCACACCGGGCGTCGGTAACGAAGAGTTTAATTTTTAATTTACTGTACTACAACTGTAATATTTTTCTGTAAACATTTGCGCACATATAGAATTGCCCGCAGAAAATGGTCAACGACCGTGGGCCTTGGAGTAGGAGCCGACCGCAACTCTGAACCAAGTAAAATCGCTTGAGTTCTTGTGATGTGTTTTCAATTCCGCTGCGTATTCTCTTAACCTCAAATCTGAAATTTTTTACGATATTCACCCCCCTTCTATCGTATTCTATCGATCCAACAGTATTTAGGATGACTTCTAAGAAACCTAGGGGTGAGCAATCATCCCAACAAGGTCAGGGAGGCTCAAGGTTCAGGTCCCTCAAGTGTAAGAAATGATTCGAAGAAAATGAGTTTATAGTAATGAACTGTCGGTACCTGAACAAGGCCTTCTTCCATGAGAAGTCGCCTCAATTGGCTGAGATGATTACTCATTTTAAGCTGGATCAACTAGTCTACTGCCAGCATAATATAGATGTTGATCTATGCATAGAGTTTTACACCAATTTAACTTGCATTGACTTGGATAATAATTTGTATGAGTCTCGAGTAGCTGGGGTTACTATTCCTTTTTCAGACATGGGTTTAGCTGGGTTCTTACAGTGTAGAGCATCAAATAATCCATCTACTTATTTCCCCACTGTTGTTGAGCCACTTGAGTTTCCTGGTGTCACCATTGACCAAATACACATGCATTATTTTAGGAGGCACATGAATGAGTCAAAGCGTATTTTTGACGCTAAACCCATGAAACCTTTTAGCCATGTATTGTACAAGATTGTCATAGAGTGCATTTTGCCCATCGTCACCAAGGCGAGGTCCAGGATCAGACTCCCACACTTGGTGATGATGTACGCATTGGAGAGGAGGTTAGACATAGATGTCACCCTGCAGGTGTTTAGTGCTATTTGACATTCTTCCCATAGTGTTAATGGGAAGATATACATGCCCTTTGCCACATCTTGACCGAGTTTTTTCATCTACGTTTTGGTATTCGTGTGGGTAGCGGTTAGGTTAGGCACCTGTCTAAGGATTATGACTAGATCGGTACACGTCAGTTATCCTTAGCAGGCATAGAGAGTCGACAGGGTGCTTTTGTCTGGAGGGAGCGTCCAGAGGCCCCCAACTCAGATGAGGAGCCCGCTGGGATAGTTACACGTGCGAAGTTTACTCAGCTCCAATCAGATGTTCACAGGCTTCAGGAGGACGTTCATGTCATCCGTGAGGATATCCACGGACTTCAACAGACGGAGCAGAGGATTGAGACGACAGTTCATGGGATTACCAGTCGTCAGGATGACATGTACGAGATGCTACGATAGATGCATCTCGCGTATCAGGCTCCAACTCCTCCTCCTCCTCCAGGCGATGACTTCATGATGTAGATGGGCTTTGGTGACTGAGTGTTGAGAGTAGTTGTATTTGTTGTATTCCTATATCTCTCAAACACTTCCTAGTTTGGCATTGTATTATTCTGATACTTCAGGGCATTGGTCCCTGTAACTTCTTCATGCTTTTATTTCATGTATGACCTAGTTGGTTATGTTCTATTTATGTCATGAATTTCATGGTTTGATGTAAGTTTGCTTAAATGTTTTGAAACTAGTGTTAAGCAATAAGCTATTATTTTGGGCTAAACCGATATCTTATGCAATTTTATGTCATGATTTCATGTTGTTTGTAGTGCAATTCATTGATAAACCTTATATGATAAGATTGTTTTGCTAAATGGAGGCATAGGAGGGTTTTTCATGTCGATTGTTTAGGGTTAAGAGGTAAAGAGGGGGAGTTTTGTCAAAATGAAAATATATTTATGATAAGGAGAGGTTTAGAAAGCATTCTGTGTCAAATAGAGGTGAATAAAATTGGTAAACATAGGAAATCATGATTGAATTTCAAAGTTGATACAAAATTGACACAATTTGAGGATTTTTGAGTTTGTACCAAAAGTCAAGCATGGTTGATGTTTTTCATGAACCAATATTTTTCTAGGGTAGGGAATACCTTAACAAACGTGCTTGGAAAATTTCACGTTTTTCTGAATTTTTTGAAATTTTTTACGCGTTTTTGAATTTCGATTGGAAAATCAGGAAACAGTGTATCAGTCGACTGCTAGGGTCGCAGTCAACTGGTAGTGTGGACAGAATGCTATTTTGTGATTTCTGAGGGGTTTTTCAGAAATCTGGTTGAAGTTCTATTTGGCACCAAGGGGTAGGGTTGCTTGGGGCAATCTTTTGATGGTGTCAAAGGGGGAGAACTTGGGTGTTAAGTTAGGTTTAGGTTGACACTTAACTTTGGTTGATTGATTGATGATACTGTGGAGTTAAGTTGGGAAAACTTAACATGGAATTAGCAATAAGGATTGAAAATTGGGAGAAAGTATAGGTTAAGGGGGAGGTCGCCTCTTATGTGTTATGCTTTGATTTTCAATTACTATTGCTTTTTTTATTACTTTTGTTATTAATATTGCCATATGTTTACCTAACTTAACATGTTGCCACACATCAAAAAGGGGGAGATTGTTGAGGCAATCGACCCTGAGATGATCTGGAGGATCATAGGGTTTTGATGTGTGTGGTCAATATGGTTAAGTTAGGGTTTATTGTGTTCTCATATGTGTACATGAGTGTGCAGGTGTACAGGTACACATGGACTTGGTTGATGTCTTCGGGTGAAGGATGGCATGGAGGCAAGCTGGAGGCTTGTGTGCGCATCCAAGGGACCGTTGGATAGCAGGGACGATGAGCCAAGGGACGCGGACTTCGAGGCGTACGTGAAGGGTGGCATGGAGGCAAACTGGACGTTTACGTGCACATCCGACGGACGAGGGCCAAAGATGAAGTAGGCGTAAAGGCAACAGTCGAGGCTGCTGGTGAAGAGTCAATCGGGTTGTGAGAGTCTGAGTATGAGTGTTTGTACTCAGGGGCTAAGCCGGGAGGGTTTGAGTGCGGAGTGAAATGTACTCGGGAGTGAAACCCTAGGCTTAGGTGTGTACCAGTCGACTGCCAGAAGTCGGCTGGAACAGGCTGGCAGATTCGAACGTTGTACGGCAACGGTCAAATCTGACTAGGACCAGTCGACTGCCCCAGGGGCAGTCGACTGGTAGCGTCTGTTTCAGATTCGAGCCCTATTTAAAGGGGCTCGTTTCAGGCTACTATCTCTTGACGAAACTCGCTTGGGTAAAGTGAGTTAGTAGTCTCTTGTGCTCAGATAACGTCCGAAGTGTTGTGGCGAGGTTTCTCCACCCACAAGGAGCGATAGAGTTAGCCGGAGGTTATCCGGGGATTGATCCACCGACGGATTCTTGGATTAGTCACCCGTCCGGGGTGGATACCAAGTAAATCGTCCGTGTTAGCATTGGTTAGTGATATTGTTATTATTTTATTGTATATTCCGCTGTGCAACTAACCGTGTAGGATGAAAGGGGTTCAAGAGTTGCTATTCACCCCCTCTAGCAACGTCGTCGATCTATCAATTAAAAAATATTTTTTTAGAAATTTACTTTCCGTACCTCTTTTACCTTGGTCATATTTCTTGGAGTTGTGGATCGAGCCTTTTTCCAGTCTGAGCACTGGTTCTTGTAATGTCCTCACTTTTGGCATCTGAAGCAGCGGATGTGGCTCTTGACCCTCCGGACTCCTAACGCTGGTACCTCCGTTGCCACCGGTGGTGAAGATCAAGTCTTATGAGTAGGACACTGGTTTTTATAGTAGCCTCCCTCCCTACACTTGAAACATATAATATGAAACTTAAAAATTGATATAATTTAAAAATACCTGTATTCACCCTTGCTCCCCCTCAATTCCTGGCTTTGTTGCTCCTTCGGCTGTTAGTCCGATAAAGAGCTTCCAGGCTCAGATACCACTTGTAGGATCGGTGCCAGTTGATAGAGGGGGGGGGTGAATATCGACCAAAAATTTGTCGAAAAACTTATCATTTGTCTTTCTATCAGGGTTAGTATGCAGCGGAAATAATAATAAAGAAAAACAAAAGACAAGTGACACGCGGGTTTTACTTGATTCCCAACCCCCTAGGATCAGTACATTCAAGGCCTAAGCACTCAATCGTGAGTCCACTAACGGTCTCCTTTCCGAACATTCCCGAGGCGGAGAAACCCGTCTTACTGTTCAAATTTACAAGCAAAAAGATAGTAAATAAAACAATACAATGTAGGACCGGTGCCGTCAATAGGGGGGTGAATATCGACCGTAAAATCTTCTCGCGGAAATTCATCGTTTCGTTGACTTTCGAGGTTCGTTCTAGAGACAAAGTTAGTAGCAGCAGAAAACAGAAAGAACGAACAAACAATAAAGTGCACACGAGATTTTTTACTTGGTTCCCAACCCCCCAGGGTCAGTACATCCAAGGCCTAAGCACGAGAACTCCTATCCACTAATGGTCTCCTTTCCGGACCTTCTGGAGGTGGAGAAACCCTTCTTATAGTGCACAAATTACAATAAAAAAGATGTAAAGAAATAATTGCAAAATTGTAAATTCCTACCAAACAAGAATGAGTCGAAGACTCGGCCGATCTGGAACTTCGAAGTGCCGCGCACTTCCTCTCAGAGCTTCCTTGGTCGCAGAGCTTCGCCGTTAGTGCTTTGTCATCAGTTAGAATACTCATATTGATCTCGGAAGTTGTGTCTTGAGCTGAGGGGTCGAAGCCCCTTTTATAGACTTCATTGGGACACCTGTGATCACTGGGGCGCCTCAAAGGGCTTAGTCAAAGTTTATCTCCGCGCCGAACTCGCTGCAGTAGATAACACTCTTGACCAGGGCGCCCTGGACCTCCCAGGCACCTCAATGAACCCAGTCAAAGCTTATCTCTGCTTCGAACATGTAGCAGTAGATACAGCTTTCAACCAGGGCACCTGTATCATATGGGGCTCCTGAATGAAAGCCTGTTTTGACTCCTTTCATGGAGGCGCCCTGGATGATGGGGGCGCCTAGCTCCATCTAGGCGCCTCCTTCAATTGAGGCGCCTAGCAGCCAGCCTTCCAGCCGCTTTGTGCGTTGTTTGCCTGCTTTATCTTCCATTCTAGGTACCTGCAAGATACACAAATACAAAGCAAATACACACACAATTTTAACCTTAACGAGATGGTTCTAACTTCGGATTTCCCCAAAACCCTAGGTTGAACCGACGCATGTTCCCATCCCCGGGAACGCACCTTCAACCTACTCCTTTCAGGAGACGGTTGCCACCCAGTCCATTCGGGTGGACTTTTACTTAGCCTTCGATACTCTCGATCTCAAGATGTCTGAACCTCGACCCGTCTCTACTTATGTCCTTAGTCATCGCTTAGCTAAGTTGCTCAATCCCTCGGACCAAGACTTCGTGCCCAAACCCTAGGTCCAGGACTTCGGTGCCCAACCCTTGGCCAGGACTTCGTGCCCGATTCCCCGAACCACGTCTTCGTGCCCAGCTTCACTCACCAGGTCTTAGTGCCCAGCTTCACTCACTAGGTCTTAGTGCCTAGGTTAACTAGGACTTTTCTTCACTTTGTTACACCTTTCTTGACTAACCCTTCCCTTGTTCAATGTATCACTGACATAAGTATATTGTCAAACATTGAAACATTTAGAGGAGGACATCACTGATGCAACTTGCACCAACAATCTCCCCCTTTTTGATGTTTGACAATATCTTAAGTTAGATTGGATAAAAGGGCTAAACCTTGAGAAAAAAATAATCTAAGTTTTGAAAGTATATTTTGATCTTTGGGAGAAAACCATTTCTTTTCTAAGATAAGCACACTCCCCCTTTTTGAAAAAAAAATTTGATTTTCATTTATCCTTTGGGAAGAAACAAAAAATTTTCTAACTTAAGCTCTCACTCTCCCCCTTTGTCATACATAAAAAAAAATTGACCAAAATAATTGCACCAACAATGAATAAATGATTTCCTTTTGAAAGTACTTAGTATAATTTTTTAAAGCATAGCAGGTACTTTAAATTTCTCAAACAAAATATTTTGCAAAAATTATTGTTTGAATAGTATTGTGCAAAACATATTTCGTGTTTGTAGGAAAATATTTAAACTTTTTGAAAAAATTCTTGCCATTTTGAAAATGCAAGTACTTTAACATATATTATGGGCCTTTTTGCAAAATGCAAGTACTTTTGAAAAAAATATATTGAGCTTTTTGAAAAATGCATGTATTTTCAAAAGACATTATGCATTTTTGAAAAATATAAGTATTAACTTTGAAAAATATTAGTACTTTGAAAAATATTATGAGTTTGAAACACATAAGTACTTTAGAAAAGCATGAAAAAAGTATAAGTACTTTGAAAAATATTATGGCATTTTGAAAATATTTTGATCATTTTCAGAAATGCAAGTACTTTTGTGACATATTGATTTTTGAAAACAATGCAAATACTTTTGAATGATATTATGCATTTTAAAAGTACTTTTTAAAAAATATCATGCATTTTTGAAGGACATTTGAAAACATAATATTTTACTTGAATTGGTTTTTTTCCAATCTGACACAATCCTAGGAAACCTTGTTAACTACAAGGACATTTCCTTAAGTGTCCTGGAAATTTTTCTTAACTCAAAAAATGTTATTTCAAATTGATTCTATAAGTTTAAAAATATGAGTTTTTGACAATGATGACATTTTAAAACAAATGATTTAAAATGATAGTATAGAAGAATTATGTTTTCAACAGGACTTAACAATGCAGTTCATGAAAACATATTATTAAGTTATTGAATAATTCTTTTAATTTGACCTCCCCCTAAACTTGACCCAGTCCTAGGAAGCTTGTTGACCACAAGTACTCTTCCTTAAAGTCTTTAGGGTTTAGTTCAGATCAAAGGAATTATCTAATAATTTCAAAACAAATAATTGCCAAAAAAATCTTGTCAGAAATTTTTCTTTTGACTCATACTCCCCCTAAATGTGGCACATCCTAGGAGTCCTTGTAGATCATGAATTAGACCTTCCTCTGTGTCTTTTAGGATTTATCAAAATCAAATGAACAATAATTTTTAGGAAGATAAATTTTGAAACCATAATTTAATAAGAAGATAATTTTTAAAGAATAAGCTTTTTCGAAAACATAAGTGATAGTAATTAAAGCACAGTTTTCAAAAAATATTTAAAAGATTAAAAAGAATAAAATACTCCCCTGTATCCAACACCGTTTGACTCTATCTAAGTGCCTTAAGGGACTTTAGTGTTGACCTAAGAGACTTGTGTCTAATTGTGTAGGTCAAACAATTTTTTCAAAAGAATATAATTTTTGAAAATCTATCATATATGATCAATCAGACAAACATGAATTCCATAAAAACATTATTATGTTGAAGCACTATTTTAAAAATATATTTTTAGAAAAATATTCTAACAATTTTGAAAAATATTTTTGAAAAATATTTTTCAGTTTATTAGTCTTTAACATCTCACCCATTCTAAATGTCTCAATACAGTAAGCATGGCTGGCTTATGGGTGTATTGTGAGATGCTTGAATCATTTTTCTTAATTCATTGTTAAATCTAAGATTTAATTGAAACTTATGTTAGATTCAAATTTATCAAATAGTAAAGTGAATTTGATTTTCGGTAATCAGCTTCCAGGTCTTGGTGAGGCACAGATGCCTTCTTTGGTCGTAGCCTTATTGGAGCAACAACCCTTTCCTTGACAAAGTTTTTTACCGAAATTTTATTTTCAAGTTACTTCTTGAAAAATTATGGTCTAACTAGTTTAGGTCTTGGATCGGTAGCTTCGGCTAGTTCCACCAGACTAAACAGACCAAGTACAATATACTTGACCTTATTAGAAGGGCTTCCCTAACATACTATCATCTTACCTCCACCTAATACTAGGTTATTCAAGTTTCAACTACTCTTTTTCCTATAACCGTTCTAAGTCATGTATAAAATTAAATGTGAATGACATGACATATATTTAAAAAAATTACATATGCATGGCATGACAGTTATGCATGAGTTAAACAAGTTGAATTATTTTACTTAAGTTTCTAATGATGTATTAAATTCTCGATTTGATAAATATCGTGTGAACCTGCGAATATGTCAACCCACTTTGACATATTTAACATTTTTAATTTAATTGTTGCGGTTTGGGTAAGTTTTATTTAATTTGAGTTTAAGTTATTCAAGAGTTAGAGTTAAGTTAATTGAAACAAATTTGAAGTTAAATTAAGAAGGAAATAATTAAAGTTGAATTAATTACGAATTATTAATTAAGAGTTATTTAAAGTTGAATTAATTAAGAATTATTTAAAGTTGAATTAATTAAGAATCGTTAAAATTGAATTAATTAAGAATTATTTAAAGATGAATTAATTATGAATTATTGAATTAATTAAGAATTATTTAAAGTTGAATTAATTAAGAATTATTGAAATTGAATTAGTTAAAGATTAATTGAAATTAAATGGATTAAGGATTAATTAAATAATAAGTAAATTAGAATTAATTCGAATTAATTAACAATTAATTGAATTTGAATTAATTAGAAATTATTGAATTTGAATTAATTAAGGATTAATTAAATTACTTAAAATTTAATTGAATTTGAATTAAAAGTTAAGTTAATTTGAATTAATTAGGAGTTAAATTTCAAAATTTCTGGGTTAATTAAAAGTTGTGGGTTTAAATTCATCATCTTCATTATTTCAAAAATAGCTGACTCATCTACTATTTCTGTTTTATCTAATTTTTCAAAATTTTCTAGTAATTCTGATTTATTTGAATTCTTGTAATTTTTATTAACTATGGCCTTAATTGTAGAGAGTTCATCTTCCTCCTCATCCTCATCACATCTTTTAATATCCTCAAAATAGGTGGAGTAGTTTGGGCCACTAGTTAATATTTTAGGATTATCCAGGGAAATAATTAGATCATTATCTAAAAGGATTTCATCTCTAATATCCTTAGTAAAATTATTTTTATCTTCAAGATTGTCAGATTTAATTTCAAAATTATCCTCAAGATTATCAGATTTAATTTCAAGATTATCCTCAAGATCGTCAGATTTAATTTCAAAATTATCCTTAGAAAATTCAGAATTAATTTTAATATTATCCTTAGGAAATTCAGAATTAATTTCAATATTATCCTTAGGAAATTCAGAATTAATTTTACAAATTATTGCATTGATATTGACAATTAAAGAATTAATTTTTGATAACTTATTACTATCTACATTTTCTAGTTAGTCATGCAAAATATTGAGATGATTATGTAATAATTCTAGTTTTTCAGAATCATTATCTAAATTATTATATGACAGTGCAGGAAATTGAAAATTTCCAGGAATGTAAACATTGCGTACCTTTGCCGCACACTTATTTTTGTAGTGTTCGTACTTTTGACATTTAAAGCACTGCACGTTGCTCTTGTCCCTCCGGACTCCTAGCACTGGTATTTCCTTCGCCGCCGGTGTTGAGATCCGAGTCCTACGAGTAGGGCACTGATTTTTATAGTGTCCTCTCTCCCTGCACTTGGAACATATTATATGTAATTTAAAAATTGATATTTAAAAAAAATGTACTTGATTCACCATTGGGCTACCCCTCAACTCCTGGTGTCTTTGCTCCGTCGGCGGTTAGTCAGGTGAAGAGCGGTCTGGCTTAGATACTACTTGTAGGACCGGCGCCGTCGATAGAGGGGGGGGGGGGTGAATATCGACAGTAAAATCTTCTCGCGGAAATTCATCGTTTTGTTGACTTTCGAGGTTCGTTCTAGAGACAGAGTTAGTAGCAGTGGAAAACAGAAAGAACGAACAAACAATGAAGTGCACACGGGATTTTTTACTTGGTTCCCAACCCCCCAGGGCCAGTACATCCAAGGCCTAAGCACGAGAATGCCCGTTCACTAATGGTCTCCTTTCCGGACTTTCCAGAGGCGGAGAAACTCGTCTTATAGTGCACAAATTACAATAAAAAAGATGTAAAGAAATAATTGTAGAATTGTAAATTCAAACCAAACAAGAATGAGTCGAAGACTCGACCGATCTGGAACTCTGAAGTGTCGCGCACTTCCTCCCGGAGCTTCCTTCATCGCAAAGCTTCACCATTAGCGCTTTGTCGCCAGTCAGAAGACTCAGATTGATCTCGGAAGTTGTGTCTTGAGCTGAGGGGTCGAAGCCCCTTTTATAGACTTCATTGGGGCGTCTGTGATCTCTAGGGCGCCTCAAAGGGCTTGGTCAAAGTTTATCTCCGCGTCGAACTCGCCGTAGCAGATAACACTCTTGACCAGGGCGCCCTGGACCTCCCAGGTGCCTCAATGAACCCAGTCAAAGCTTATCTCTGCTTCAAACTCGCAGCAGCAGATACAGCTTTCAACCAGGGCGCCTGTATCATATGGGGCGCCTGAATGAAAGCATGTTTTGCCTCCTTTCATGGAGGCTCCCTAGATGATGGAGGCGCCTAGCTCCATCTAGGTGCCTCCTTCAATGGGGGCAGCTTGCAGCCAACCTTTCAGTCGCTTTGTGCGTTGTTTGCCTACTTTGTCTTCCATTCTAGGTACCTGAATGATACACAAATATAAAGCAAATACACACACAATCTTAGCCTTAACGTGATTGTTCTGACTTCGGATTTCCCCGAAACCCTAGGTCAAACCGATGCATGTTCCCATCCCCGGGAACGCGCCTTCAACCTACTCCTTTCAGGAGACGGTTGCCACCCAGTCCATTCAGGTGGACTTTTACTTAGCCTTCGATACTCTCGGATCTCGAGACGTCCGAACCTCGACCCGTCTCTATTTATGTCCTTACTCATCGCTTAGCTAAGTTGCTCAATCCCTCGGACCAAGACTTCGTGCCCAAACCCTAGGTCTAGGACTTCGGTGCCCAACCCTCGGCCAGGACTTCGTGCCCAATTCCCCGAACCAGGTCTTCATGCCCAGTTTCACTCACTAGGTCTTAGTACCCAGCTTCACTCACCAGGTCTTAGTGCCCAGCTTCACTCACCAGGTCTTAGTGCCCAACTTCACTCACAAGGTCTTAGTGCCTAGGTTAACTAGACTTTTCTTCACTTTGTTACACCTTTCTTGACTAACCCTTCCCTTGTTCAATGTATCACTGACTTAAGTATATTGTCAAACATTGAAACATTTAGAGGAGGACATCACTAATGCAACATGCGCCAACATACAACTCGTAAATAAAAAGCAAACAAAAAACTCGACCAACTCTGGAAGTCCGAAGTGCAGCGCACTTCCTCCAAGAACCTCCTTGGTCGTAGAGCTTCAACTTGAGCATGTTTGCCTTGCATAGATTGCTTTAGCGAATGTGAGAATTGATATTCAGCAATGAGGGGTCGAACCCCTTTATATACAGGCTTCTCGACGACCTATAAGCTCTTGGGCGCCTGCCACATCACGGTCAAACTTAATCCGAACCGCCGAAATCACAGCAGGGATAATTCCTTCTTTCCTAGGTGCCTAGGAAGCTCTCAGGTGCCTGGGAAAGGTATGTTGGGCACCTGATTTGAATAAGGCTCCTAGGAAGCACTCTTCCCAGGTAGCTTTGCTTTGTGTTTCATTCTCCTATCTTGCCACCAACTCCAGGTACCTGCAAGACAACAAAACACATAACAAAACAAATATTCTTAGCCTTAATGATTGGTTCTGACTTTGGATTTCACCCCGAAACCCTAGGTCGAACCGACGCCTAAAGTTCTCTTTCCTGGGGAACGCATCCTCACCTACTCCACCCTGGAGAAGTTATGTTTGCCAACCAGCACCTACGATTGGACTTTCTCTTACCCTCCGAGAACCCGAATCTTGAGATGTCCGACCTCGACTCGTCTCTACTTCTATTCACGATTCTCGCTCGACTAAAGCTTTTGCCAACCGGGACCTCCGGCTAGACTTTTGCTTGGCCTCCGAGAACTCAGATCTCAAGACGTTCGACCTCGACCCGTCTCTAGTTCTGTCCGACAACCCTCGCTCGGCAAAGACTCCGTTGTCCGATCCCCAACCAGGACTTTGTGCTCAAACCCCCGGGCTAAGACTTCGTGCCCAGCTTCACTCACCAGGACTTAGTCTACCTAGCTTCACTTGCTAGGACCCAGCTTCACTCACCAGGATTTAGTTCACCTAGCTTCACTCACTAGGATTTCTTCCACCTAGCTTCCCTTGCTAGGACACAACTTCACTCACCAGGATTTAGTTCACCTAGCTTTACTCACTAGGATTTCTTCCACCAAAATCAGTCCTTTGCTAGTCATCATGATCCTGACTAGACTTCTTCCAATCTTTGGATAAGTCTAATCCCAAACATCAAGTCCGGTTTGGTTTAATCCCTTGGTTAAACTAACCAACCCTGGGTTCTATTTATTTTGCCAAACATGAGATCTTGTTTATCTTGACCCCTTTGTCAAACTGATCATACCTGGGTTTACCCTACCAAACATAAGGTCCTGTTTGGTTTAACTCTTGATCACTTTGACCACCCTTAATATATTGTCTAACATATATAATGTTACTAACTTTAGTATATTGTCAAACATCGAAATCCTAGAGGATGACTGTTCATCACTGATGCATTTTGCACTAACAATCTTGTCAACCTTACTTTTTGATAAATAAAATTAATGGTTGGTTTATCTTCTGCCATACAATAAATAGCAGTAACTCCGATAGGAAGGATATTATTATTTGCATCTAAGTGTACACCATTACACGATACTAAGTCAATTATCTAGGATTATGTCCCTTCTGATGGGAAAGATCACATGCTCCAAAATAATTTCCTATAATCATATTTGATCTAGTGATCCACAAAACAAACTCATCAGATGTGGAGGAAGGCACTCAGAAAAAATGATGAACCAGGCAGCAGACAAATTGAACCTGGGGTGACCGGCCCGGCCCCACGGAAGTTTCCCACTGATCACCAGAGTAAATCGGGAAGCACTCGCGGTGGGAATTTTAATGGGTAAACTTTTTATAGTGACTAGCCCCACCGCCGAAATGGTCCCCTTTATCAGAAACCCCTTCCGGGATTTCTGGAGGCATAGTACCACTGATTGATAAGAGCATAATTATTGAAATAATATCGAGCATATTATCGAAATAATATCCCGCATATTATTGGCAATAATATCTCAGTCAATAAATATTAGTCGCTAAGAGGACTCGAACCCGGAACCTCAGGCAACAATGTCTCCATGCTTTACCACTTGGGCTAAGACACTTTAACTGGAGGAAGGCACTCAGAGCCAACGCGCAACTTTGTTTGCATCACTTATCAAATTAGTAATGGAGGTCATGGGACTCAAAGATTCCCTCTCCTACTTAGTAATTTAAAATTGAGAAATTTTCATGCAATCACAACAAGCATAATAAACGACAAGCAATAAATATGAAAATTCTAAATTTCCAACTATTATGGCTTTGAAGGTTCCGCCATTCTTCAATACGCCTCCAGTCGTGTTGCCACCTAGTCTCCACCTCCCTATGCCGTGCGCAAGCAAGAAGCTCCGAGCCGAACAAAATACATTTTAATTTACACTCCTATACTACACAAAGGAGGGTACATAATATCTAGATCGAAAGTAAATTAAAACAAGCAGCTAACATTTGTCATATTTAATTACACAATTAAATACAAATAGTCTCGTCAATCCCGAGGATTCAAAAATAATATTACAATCACACATAACCATCATACACAATCACTCATAACCATAATAGTTGGATCTTATGCCTGCAACCAAAAAGTTAGCCTCATGCACATCCTACTATTATTCGGCATATTATATATGAAAAAGCATGAATGTAACCGAATCCAAAACACAAAAATCGGAAACCATAGCTCTGATACCAATTGTTGGTTTCCAGTTCGGTTGTGATTCCTTTCCATATCCCCGGATTAAAATTTTCTATTAATTAGAAATAATTCGGATGGAAAGAAACTTTCCGAATGACCTTTTCATAATCGTACTATTCGATTGAGTGATCGCTTGAACAAACTTGTTGTTTAAGCAATCTAACTCCTTTGTCGAATAGCCGCAGAATAGATGACGAATTATTGGATCGCCGGTTCTTGTGTTTATCTTCGGGGTCCATGTAAACAAGCATGAACACAATTAAACTAGAACAAGAAAATAAGATTTATACCTCTTGTTTTACCTCTTGATCTTCTATCGTATTCCTATCCTCTTCTTGGACGTCGTGTGGGTGATGATCTTCCAAGAAATGAAGCCACCACAAAGCCCTCTCCTTCTTTCTTCCTCCTTCTTTCTTGCGCCGCCGACCCCTATCCCTTTCTTGTGCTTGCGCTGGCCACCTCCAAGGAAGAAGATGCGCCGGCCACCTCCAAGGAAGAAGATGCACCCGACCAGTTTGGAATAAGAATTACATGGTAATTGTTTGTATTTTATATTATTATATGTGTGAATATTGGCCTTTACTTTACATTGTAGATAATATGGTGTGTGGTGCCACACAGAACATCATGTTATCAGTCCCTTATAGAGTATAAGTAGTGGCTCACAACCGAGATGGTGTTGGACAAACCATTGGCATGGTTGTAGTGTAATTTGGTATTGGTCTATCATGACCATAGAATTATACTAGTACTCTTTGTGTATATTGAGCAGGACCGACTTAGAGGTGATTCGATTTATACTGACTATATAATCGAATCAGACCTCAGATATTATGGTGTACATGCTCTTAATCCCGATATAATAACGGGCACATGTACTTAATATCTATTTCTTTGATTTATCAATGAGCAAGATTTATTTGTTAAATCAATAGGCCAGGTAAATTGAGAAATAATATTATTTACATGGTGTGTCATTGATTATAGAAGGAAACTGTGTCCTAATGCATTAGAATAATGATGCCCCCTTGAGGAGCTCATAAAGTTCGTCATGTAAATCCTGCAGGTGGACTTGATCCGACATGATGATAAGGTTGAGTGGTACTACTCATGGAGTTAGATATTAATTAATTAAATTGTCAGTAATTTAATTAATTAATGGATATGCGAGATCTTGATATATTATTATGGAGGTTGGTACGATAGTTCAATAATAACCCTTTAGTGGACCAGGTTATCATTAATGGATTAGGCTTTGGATCCATTAGGAGACCAAAATCCAACTCCTCCTCATGGTCCCTATTGTTGCCTATATATACCTCATATGTCATGAAACCAAAGCTAAGTCTTGATCTAATTCTCTCCTCTCCTTTTCTCTCTCTCTCTCTCCTGGGGTTAGGGGCCGACGGTAAAGAAGAAGAAGGAGGAGAAATTTCTTCTCTTCTCTTCTCGTCTCATCTCTTCTCTCCTCTTGTCATAGGGCGCAAGGAAGCAAGGAGGTCTCCTCTTCTTCTTTCTTGGTCGGAGCAAACTTGAGAGGGTGAGGGAAAGGGCCAATGACTATCCTTAGCATCCCTCGCTGAGGCAAAAGGAGAGGAAGTCTTCTTCTTAGGTGGTCGGCGGCTTCCACTATTAGGATGTATACTAAAAGCATTGCTTTTGTATAAGAACATCTACATTTTGAAAGAGAATCACAGAATTACAGGTTGCATGTTTATATTAGCATATGCACAAAATGTTTGATACTTTGCATTGTAGATAACATGGTGTGTGGTGATGCACAGAAGATCATGTTATCAGTTCCTTACAGAGTATAAGTAGAGGCTCACAACCAAGATGGAGTTGGACAAACCATCGGGATGGTTGTAGTGTAATTAGGTGTGGTTTGTCTTAACAATAGAATTATACTAGTGCGCTTTGTGTGCATTGAGCAGGACCAAAATAGAGGTCATCCAATTTATATTGACTTTATAATTGGAATAGACCTCGGATTTATTATGGAGTAGAATCTCTAAATCCCAATATAATAATGGGTACGTGTATTTAATTATTATTTCTTTGATTTACCAATGGGCAAGATTTATTCTGCTAAATCGATAGGCCCGGTAAGTTGGGAAATAGTATTATTTACATGGTGTGTCGTTGATTATTGATGAAATCCGTGTCCTGGTGAGTCAGGATGATGATGCCCCCTTGATGAGCTCATAAGGATCATCATGTTAAATCTTACAAGTGGACTATGGTCTAGCATGATGAAAAGGTTGAGTGGTACTAGTCAAGGATCAAGAGGTCGATTAATTAAAATTATCAGCAATTTAAATTAATTGACGGGCATTCGATATCTTAAACATGGGAAGATGGATGTGCTCATAATAGGTGGAGCCCATATGAAAATATGGAGGTTGGTGAGGAAGTTCAATGGGGATCCTTTTGTGGAATGGATCTCCGTTAATGGATCGGATTTGGATCGATTAGTGGGCCAAGACCCAACTCCACCTCATGGTCCCTATCGTAGCCCTATATATACCCCATAAGAGTCATGATACCAAGGCTAGTTTAGAAAAGAATTAATCTAATTAATCATCCAAGAAAACCCTAGTTCTCCCCCCTCTCTCTCTCTCCCTCTTCTCTCTCCTAGGTCACGTGCAAGGTGGAGGAGAAGGAGTCCTTCCTTCTTCCTCCTTGGTTCTTCTCTCCCTCTCATTGTGGTGGCCGGCGAAAGACAAGGAGGACTTGGCTTCTCCTTGGTGGCACACGGCAGCAGCAAGGAGGCAAAAAGAACTGGCGCCGGTGGAGAAGAAGCCTTCTTCTTGGATGTGATCGCCGGCCATAGAGAAGGAAGAAGAAGGCCTCGGTAGGGATTGGAGAAGACCATCTCTTCTCCTTGTTCTCTTCCTTTCTTCTCCCTCTCTTGTGCGAGATCATCCAGGGAGGAACTGGATGTCAGCCGGCGACAAGATTTGCCACCTTGCGGCACCGGCGGTGAGGAAATAAGAAGGAGGGGTCGGCTGCGGGGTTTATGGGGCAGAAGAAGGAGTTTGTCTCAGCTTCTTCTTCCATCTTCTTCATCATCCTATCCTCCTACACCTCAGCTTCCTTGTGGCCGGATCTCCTTGGGTTTTAGTGGTCACCGGCGGCACAAGGTGGAGGTGGAGGAGGTGGCCGGTGCAAGGAAAACCCTAGGTGCTAGGGTCTTGCATTGGCGCATGCAAGAGGTGAGAAGGAGGTGATCTTGGCAAGCCTTGGTGACTCCGCGTCTTGGTAGATCGTCGCCCACACGACGTCCAAGAAGGGAGGGTCATACAGTAGAAGACTACGAGGTAAAAGATGAGGTATATCTCTCTTTGGATCCTTGTTTGTTTCTATTATTTTATGTGATAATTTTGTTATCGCATGTGTAGTTTTGATTAATTATTGTTGAGTTAATTATTAGATAATTAATTATAATAATTAATCATGTCATGGACCCCAAAGATAAACACAAAAATCGGCGATTCGCTCGTCATCTTTTTCGTGGTAAATTGATTCGGAAAGTTACAAGGCCTTATCTTTGAGTTTGGCTAAGTTGTAACTTGAATCAATTGATACGATGATGTGACGGTCATTTGGGAGACGAGTCTCCATTCGGATTAAATTTTTAATCCATAGACATGGAGAGGTCTCTCATGTTCGACCCCGTGCTAGCTTAGGAAACCCGCCGAGCCATACCCAAGCGATTTCTTCAATTGGTATCAGAGCTGAGGTTTCCGGTTTTGTGTGTTTAGGATTCGGTTAATTTTTTGCACATTATCATATATTTTATTTTTTCTGGATGATATGTGGATGTGCGGCGGCTAACTCTTTGTTGTAGGCACTAGATTCCAACTTATCATGGCTTAAATAATGGTTATATGTGATTGATTGTGTGTAATTATAATTAATTAAATCCTTGGGGTTGACAAGGCTAAATTATGTATTTAATTTTTATAATTAAATACGACACCTATTTAGCCGAGCTTTTTATTTACTTTTGATCTAGATTACATGTACACTCCTTTATGGAGTATAAGATTAATGGATGTAAATATTTAGCTACTTATCTCGGCTCGGAGATCCCTTCATGGAGGCTTGCGCATGGTGTAGGGAGGAGCGGACGAGGTGGCGACACGACTGGAGGCACATTGGAGACCAAGGTCATGATAGTTGAAAAAATCTAGGATTTTTCTTGTTTATTTTGTTGATTTATGTGCTTGTCGTGTCTGTGCATGAAAATTCCTCAACACAAATAATTAAGTGGGAGAGGTGTTGGGTATGGCTTGGCGGGTTTCCTTAGCAAATACTTAGTCGATCCGAGAGACCTCTCCATGTCTACGGATTAAAAATTAATCCAAATGGAGACCTGTCTCCCATCGACCATCTCGTGCCGTATCGAACGATCCAAATTACAACTTAGCCAATTACCAAAATTGGCCTTGTAATTTGCTCGATCGTTCGACTGCAGAAAAGGCGACGAGTTGATCGCTGACTTTTGTGTTTATGGTCGCGGTTCAGTTAATAAATTATTCATTATGATTCGGAATCAAAATAATAAATTAACAAACATAAAATGACGAGGCAAACACAACAAGCACATGTATGACATAAGGGTAATTAACGGAGCATAGGGAAAGATAAACCTTTCCAACCACCTCGCGGTCTTCTATCTTATGTCCCTCCCTTCACGGACGTCGTGTGGGCGACGATCTACCACAAACCTAGATCACCGAGGCCTCCATAAGAGCTCTTCTACTCACCTTGGTCGAAAAGGAAACCCTAACCTAGGGTTTCCCTAGCTGCTGGCCTCTTCCTCCTCTCCCTTTGAGCCGCCGCCCACCGGAGTTGCACCAAGGCCTCCGGACCGGCTGCTCACCTTGAGAGGAAGGAGATGAAGCTGAAGAAGGAGACAATTCTCCTTCTTCCTCACCCGAATAGCCCGCAACTCACCTTCTCCCTCAGCCTTGTGCCACCTTCTTCCAGCCGCCAGCAGCCTCTCCACCCACAGTGAGCACCACAAAAGGTAGAGGACTCCTCTACCATGTCTCTGTGATCCCCAGCCGAAGTATGGTGGAGGCGGGAAGAAGAACTGAGGAGAAGTTCTCCCCTTCTTCTTGTTGGTGCCGGTCGAACCCTATGAGAGAAGGAAGAGAGAGAGGAGAGGAGAGAGGCTTAGGGTGTTAACTCTTGGATTCAGCCTTGGTTTCTTGATCTCATAGGATATTTATAGGGCTAAGGTAGGGACCAAGAGGAGGAGTTGGATCATGGCCCACTAATGGATATAAACCCGATCCATTAATTAAGATCCATTCCACTAAAGGATCTTAATTGAACATCCTCACCAACCCCCATATTTTCATATGGGCTCCACATATTATGAGTCGTCCATCCCCCATGTTTAAGATCTCAAATACCCATTAATAAATTAAATTACTGACAATTTAAATTAATTAACTTCTAAATCCTTGATTAGTACCACTCAACCTTATCATCGTGTCGGATCAAATCCACCTGCAGGGTTTAGCGCGATGAACCTTTTGAGCTTATCAAGGGGGCATCATCATCCTGACTAACCAGGACACGGATTCCGTCAATAATCAACAACACATCATATTATTAATATTATCTCCCAACTTATCGGGCCTATCGATCTAACAGAATAGATCTCGCCTATTGGTAAATCAAAGAAATAATAATTAATAATATATGCCCGTTATTATTTTGGGATTAAGGGATCATACTCCATAATATAAACTGAGGTCCTATATAATTATCGAGTCAGTACAAATTGGATAACCTCGGGGTTTGGTCCTGCTCAATGTACTCAAAGCACACTAGTGTAATTCTTTGGTCAAGACCAACCACACCTAATTACACTACAACCATTCTGATGGGTTGTCCAATTCCATCTCGGTTGTGAGCCTCTTATTTATACTAAGCAAGGAACCGATAACATGATCTTCCATGTGACACAACACACCATGTTATCTACAACGCAAAGTAATTGTACTTCGTGCGTGTACTAATATAAACAGGCACCTAGTGTAGTTGTGATTCTCTTTTCATAATAATGATGTTCATATAAAGAAATTCATGTCTTTCAGTATACATATCTTACAATCTCCCACTTATACTTAAATACATTGTTGCTCTCTCACTACCATACATCTGACTCCCATATCCTCCACATGCCTATCAAAAGCTCAAGCTGGAAGAGCTTTAGTGAAAGGATCTGCCAGGTTGTCATCTGATGCAATCTTGGCGACAACCACTTCTCCTCGCTTTACGATTTCTCGTATCAGGTGGTACTTGCGCTCTATGTGTTTACTCGCCTTATGGGCTCATGGTTCCTTCAAATTTACAACTGCACCGCTGTTATCACAAAAGATTGTGATAGATCTGGGAAAACCAGGAATCACATCCAAGTCTATGATGAAGTTTCTGAGCCATACAGCTTCCTTGGCCGTCTCTGGGGCTGCCACATATTCATCTTCCATGGTGGAGTCCGCCAGGCATTTTTGCTTGACACTCCTCCAAACAATGGCTCCACCTCCTAAAGTAAACACAAACCCCAAGGTAGACTTACTCTTGTCCCTATCTGACTGGAAATCTGAGTCCGTATAACCCACAGGGACTAATTGGTCTGCCCGGTAAACTAGCATATAATCCCTAGTCCGTCTCAGGTATTTCAATATATGATTTACCGCAGTCCAATGTCCCTGTCCAGGGTTACTCTGATATCTGCTAACCATGCCCACGACAAAACAGATATCAGGTCTCGTGCACAACATAGCATACATGAGGCTTCCTACTGCCGAAGCATAAGGAACCGCCTTCATTTCCTCTATCTCCTTTGATGTTTTCGGATATATCTCCTTAGATAGAGGAACTCCATGCCTGAATGGTAGAAAACCCTTCTTGGAGTTTTCCATGCTAAAATGAGACAAGACGATGTCAACATATGAAGCTTGGGATAAGCATAACATCCTTTTCTGGCGATCCCTTATGACCTTGATCCCAAGGATATGACCCGCTTCTCCTAAGTCCTTCATATCAAATTGCTTTGATAGCCAGACCCTTACATCTGATAACACTTTGACATTGTTGTCAATTAACAAAATGTCATCTACGTAAAGTACAAGAAACACCACGATATTTCTGTCACATCTTTTGTATACACATGAATCATCCGGGCTTTGAGTAAATCCATATGACTGGATTACTTCATCAAAGCGGATGTTCTAAGATCTTGAAGCTTGCATCAATCCATAAATGGATCGATTAAGCTTGCACACTAAATGCTCTTTGCCCTTTGCAATGAACCCTTCTGGTTGCTGCATGTAGATGGTCTCCTCAAGACTTCCGTTAAGGAAAGCCGTCTTGACGTCCATCGTTCATACCTCATAATCTATATGAGCTGCAATAGAGAGGAGAATCCAGATCAACATAAGCATGGCTACTGGCAAAAAGTCTCCTCATTATCGATACCCTCTTTCTGAGTGTACCCTTTCGCGACAAGCCTTGCTTTGAAGGTCTCAACCTTCCCGTTTGATCCTCTCATTCTCTTGTAGATCCACTTGCATCCAATGGCTTTTACACCATTGGGTGGTTCTACTAACTCCCAGACCTGATTAGAATCCATAGATTCTATTTCAGAGTTCATTGCCGTTTGCCAAGAATCTGCATCGTTATCTTGGAGGGCCTCATCATAGGTCCAAGGATCTGGTTCATGTTTACTAGAGACCATCTCTGAAGACTCTCCCAAAAACATGAACCTTTCAGGCTGTCTCACAACCCTCCCACTGCGACGAGGAACTACCTGTGTATCCTCAGTGACACGTGGTGCAGTGACTTGTGGTGTATCCTCTTGTACAATTGGTCCTAAGTTCGGAACCTCCCCTCTTAACTCTTCAAGCATTAGTCTACTCTTGGGCTTATGGTTCATCACATAGTCTTCCTCTAAGAATCTGACATTAATATTGCTAACGATTACCTTCTGATCCTTAGGACTATAGAATAAACCACCCTTCGTCCTCTAGGATAGCCTACGAACAAACGTACCTCCGTACGAGATTCCAACTTATCAGTATCTCCCTTCAGCACATGTGCTGGACTACCCCAAATCTGAACATGTTCTAGACTGGGCTTGCGCCCAGTCCACAATTCTGTGGGAGTATGAGGGACTTATTTAGATGGAACCAAGTTTAGTATGTACACTGTCGTTTCCAGAGCGTGTCCCCAGAACGAATCAGGTAAGTCTGAATAACTCATCATTGACCTAACCATTCCCATAAGAGTCCTATTCCTTCTTTCTGCCACTCTGTTCTGTTGGGGTGTATCGGGTGCAGTTAGCTGAGACTGAATCCCAACTTCTGATAGGTAGTTCCTAAACTCTCCAAAGAGGTATTCGCCACCATGATCTGATCGTAGTGTCTTGATACTTTGACCTCGATGTTTCTCCACATCAGCCTTGAATTCTTTGAACTACTCAAAGCATTCAGACTTGCGGCGCATCAGGTAAATGTATCCATACCTTGAATAATCATCAATGACAGTGACGAAATATTCAAAGCCACCTTTAGCCTGGATTGACATAGGACCACACAAATCAGAATGAATCAGTTCTAGCACATCTTTGGTCTTATATCCCTTAGCCTTGAAAGGCCTCTTGGTCATCTTACCTTCCAAGCATGATTCATAGGTCGAGAGATCCTCCACCACCAATGAACCCAGGGGCCCATCGGCTATCAACCTCTGAATCCTACTAAGGTTAATATGACCAAGCCTAAGGTGCCAAAGGTATGTCTGATTCATCTTAGAAGGTTCCTTTCTCTTATGCAAGTTAGATGATGAGCTATTTATTTCAGATTGCATCGTGGGAGTTATTGGTTCTAGAGTATACAGATTGCCGACCATTGTATCCGAACAGATAATCTCTCTATTTCTTTTAATAACAACTTTATTATTAAAAGCAATAGAATATCCATCCTTTATTAACTTAGAAATCGAAATTAGATTCTTTCTAAACGAGGGTACAAAAAGACAATCTCTCAGAACTAGTACTTTATTCTTCTCAAAAGATAAATAGAAAACTCCTACTGCAACTGCTGCCACCTTTGTAGCATCGCCTATGTAGACCATGATTTCTTCATCAGCTAGCCGTCGGGTTTCCTGGAACCCCTGTAGGGTATTGCAGACATGGTCAGTGGCTCCCGTATCTACACACCAGGTACTGGTAGATAGAACCGCTAAACATGTTTCAACGACTAGAGCTGAAGAAATACCTTTGCTCTGACGATGGGGACAGTCCGCCTTCTAGTGCCCAGTTTGCATGCACGTGAAGCACTTGCCTTTCAGCTTCTTCACGCCAATCCGGAGTCCTTGTGATGCTACTGCCTTCTTAAACCCTCCTCATTTCTTCTTCTTCCTGCCTTTCGGCTTAGAAGAAAAAACCCTTTGAGTCACTGAGGCCTGCGAGTTCTGACGAAAGAGGCCTTCTACCGCCTGGAGTTCTCCCTGCAGTTCACCCAACGTACAATCCCTTTTATTCATATTATAGTTGAGCCTGAACAGCTCAAAACTCCTTGGCAGAGACTGGAGTATAATATCGACCTGGGATTCCCCGTCGATTTGTGCTCTCAGTACCTCAATCTTATTGAGGTGAGCCATCATCTTTAGGACATGATCCCTTACGGGTGTCCCTTCGACCATAATGGTCGTCATCAGACTCTTCATCGCGGTTTTCCTAGCAGCTCGACCTTGGTGCCCGAAGAGATCTTTGAGGTTCAGTATCATGTCACTAGTAGTGGCCATGGCCTGATGCTGATGTTGCAGCACATTCGACATAGATCCCAGAATGTAACACCGCGCCATCTCATCTGCCTTTTTCCACTTCTTGTAACGCTCCCTCAACTCTTCACTAGAGTCCTCTCTAGGCTTTTTCGAACAATCCTCGAAGAGTACAAATTTGTACTCCTCAGCAATGAGGACAATATCAAGGTTCCTCTTCCAGTCTATGTAGTTTGGGCCAGTAAGTTTATTGTCCTTAAGAATTGTTGCTAGTGGGGTAAATTCCATTATGAAAAACCTGAGAATCACAACATACACTACTTTAGAAATCGAAAACAAAATGATTCCTCAAAACAATAAATTTTCGAAATCAACCAACACCCCTATACACCGAGAAATTTGCATGCCACGATGGTGTGGATGTATACGAATCCCTACATTCGTAAGAGGAGGTTTTACCCATCAATCTTACTATCTTGTCAACCTAACTTTTTGACAAATAAGATCGATAGTTGGTTCACTTCGGCTCTACGAAATAATAGCAGTGACTCCGATGGGGAGGATACTATTATTCGCATCTAAGTGTGGACCATTGCGCGACACTAAGAAAATTATTTCCGATTATGTGCCTTCCGATGGGGAAGTACACATGCTCTTTAATAATTTTCTATAGTCTTTTTCGACCCAGTGATCCGCAGAACAAGTCCATCCGATGGGGAGGAAGGCACTCATTGCCGACACGCAGACTTGTTCACATCACTTATCGAATTGTAATGGAAGCCGTGGGACCCTTTAGGTCCCTCTCCCACTTAGTAATTTAACTCGAGGAATTTTCTAGCACTACCACACAACCAAGCACATAACCAATAACATGAAAATAAAATAAAGAAAATCCTAGATTTTCCAACTTTCATGGCCCTTAGTCTCTAATGCGCCTCCAGTCGTGTCGTCACTTCGTCTGCTCCCCCCTTCCTTCTGCGCAAGCATCCTTGAGGGATCTCCGAGCCGAAATGACTAGCTAATTATTTACATCATTGATCCTATAATCCACGAAGGAGTGTACATGAAATCTAGATCGAATGTAAAATAAAAAACTCGACTAAACATGTACCGTATTTAATTACAAAAATTAAATACCTAGCCTCATCAACCCAAGGATTAACTAATTACAAAAATATCGCATAACAATCACACACATCAAATATTTTGTCCATGAAGTTGGAATCTCGTGCCTACAACACAAAGTTAGCCTACGCACATCCACGCATCATTCAGCAAAATAAAATGTATGAAAATTGCAAAAATTAACCAATCCTAAACACACAAAATCGGAAACCTCAGCTTTGATACCAATTGTTGGGTATGAATTGGCGGGTTTCCTTAGCAAACACTCGGTCGATCAGAGAGACCTCACCATGTCTACGGATTAAAAATTAATCCGAATGGAGACCCGTCTCCCATCGACCATCTCGTGCCGCATCGAACGATCCAAATTACAACTTAGCCAATTACCAAAATCGGCCATGTAATTTGCTCGATCGTTCGACCACGGAAAAGGCAACGAGTTGATTGTCGGCTTTTGTGATTATGGTCGGGGTCTAGTTAATAAATTATTCATAATGATTCGGAATCAAAATAATATATTAACAAACATAAAATGACGAGGCAAACACAACAAGCACATGTATGACATAAGGGTAATTAACGGAGCATAGGAAAAGATATACCTTTCTGATCTCCTCGCGGTCTTCTACCTTATGTCCCTCCCTTCGCGGACATGGTGTGGGCGATGATCTACCATGAACCTAGATCACCGAGGCCTCCAAAAGAGCTCTTCTTCTCACCTTAGTCGAAAAGGAAACCCTAACCTAGGGTTTCCCTAGCCGCCGGCCTCTTCTTCCTCTCCCTTTGCGCCGCCGCCCGCCGGAGCTGCACCAAGGCCTCTGGACCAGCTGCTCACCTTGAGAGGAAGGAGAAGAAGATGAAGAATGAGACAATTCTCCTTATTCCTCACCCGAATAGCCCGCAACTCACCTTCTCCCTCAGCCTTACGCCACCTTCTTCCAGCCGCCGGCAGCCTCTCCACCCACGGTGAGCACCACAAATGGTAGAGGACTCCTCTACCATGTCTCTGTGATCCCCAGCCAAAGTTTGGTGGAGGCGGGAAGAAGAACCGAGGAGAAGTTCTCCCCTTCTTCTTGATGGCGCCGGCCGAACCCTAGGAGAGAAGGAAGAGAGAGAGGAGAGGAGAGAAGCTTAGGGTGTTAACTCTTGGATTCAGCCTTGGTTTCTTAATCTCATAGGGTATTTATAGGGCTAAGATAGGGACCAAGAGGAGGAGTTGGATCTTGGCCCACTAATGGATCTAAACCCGATCCATTAATTAAGATACATTCCACTAAAGGATCTTAATTGAACTTCCTCACCAACCCCCATATTTTCATATGGGCTCCACATATTACGAGTCATCCATCCCCCCGTGTTTATGATCTTGAATGCCCGTTAATGAATTAAATTACTGATAATTTAATTTAATTAACTTCTGAATCCTTGATTAGTACCACTCAACCTTATCATCGTGCCGAATCAAATCCACCTGCAGGGTTTAGCACGATGAACCTTTTTAGCACATCAAGGGGGCATCATCATCCTGACTAACTAGGACACGGATTTCGTCAATAATCAACATCACATCATATTATTAATATTATCTCCAACTTACCGGGCCTATCGATCTAAAAGAATAAATCTCGCCCATTGATAAATCAAAGAAATAATAATTAATAATATATGCCCATTATTATTTCGGGATTAAGGAATCATACTCCATAATATAAACTGAGGTCCTATCCAATTATCAAGTCAGTACAAATTGGATAACCTCGGGTTTTGGTCTTGCTCAATGTACTCAAAGCACACTAGTGTAGTTCTATGGTCAAGACGAACCACACCTAATTACACTACAACCATTCTGTTGGGTTGTCCAATTCCATCTTGGTTGTGAGCCTCTTATTTATGAACTGATAACATGATCTTCCGTGTGACACAATACACCATGTTATCTACAACGCAAAGTAATTGGACTTCGTGCATGTACTAATGTAAATAGGCACCTAGTGTAGTTGTGATTCTCTTTTCATAATAAAGATGTTCATATAAAGAAATTCATGTCTTTCAGTATACACATCGTACAAGATGGACTCTAAGGGTCCCGCGACCTCCATTACAATCTGACAAGTAATGCGAATAAGCCCGTGCGTCGGCTTTGAGTGCCTTCCTCTACAACGGATAGGCTTGTTCTACAGATCACTAGGTCAGAAAAGATTATAGAAAGTTATTGAAGAGTGTGTGATTTTCCCCAACGGAAGATGCATAACCAGAAATAATTTTCTTAGTGTCGTGTAATGGTGAGCACTTAGATGCAAATATTAGTATCCTCCCAAACGGAGTCACTGTTATTATTTATAGGGCCGAAGTAAACAAACTATTAATTTTATTTGTTAAAAAGTTAGATTGACAAGATAATAAAATTAATGGGTAAAACCTCCTCTTACAAATGTAGAATGTGTATACGTCCACACTAACGTGGCATGCGAAATTCTCGATGTTTTGAGGTGTTGGTTGATTTCAAAATTATTGTTTTGAGGAATCAATTTATTTTTGAAATCTAAAGTGTGTGATTGTTGTGATTCTCAGGTGTTTTCACAATGGATCTAGACCCACTTGATCAAAGAGAAAACCAACTTAATGCCCCTAATAATAAAGATTGGGAATTAAACCTGGACTTTGTCGAAACTGTCGAGGAATCCAAGTATGATCTTGTCGTGTTCTATGCTAAAAAACCTAGCGAGATTAATGATGAAGAGAAGTTTGAATATTTTATGAAATGGTTAGATGCAGATGAGATGACTCAAAGTCATCAAAATCAAGCTTCTTCCATTACCAGTGATAAAACATCCAAACTCTATGAACTCTTTGGACATCATAATCGGGCTGCTAGGCAAGAAATCATGAAGAACTTGACAACGACCATCATGATTGAGGGTATGCCCGTGAGGAACATATTCTCAAAATGATGGCTTGGCTAAAGGAGATGGAAATCCTTGGAGCACAATCGATGGGGAAACCCAGGTCGGTCTCATCCTCCAATCTCTACCAAAGAGTTTTAAGAAGTTTCGCCTAAGCTACAATATGAACAAACGTACATATTCGTGGGCGGAATTTCTGACAGAACTCGAGGCGGCAGAAGGGATTTCTCCTCAATGTTCACAAACTTTCATTGCTTAAGGGGTTTCTACTTCTAAACCGAAAGGCATGAAGAAGAAGAAACAAGCTGGGGGAAAGAAAGTAGCAGGATTACAGGGACCTCAGAGTTGCATGAAGAAGTCGAAAGGAAAGTGCTTCGTGTGCAAGCAGTCTGGACATTGGAAGGCGGACTGTCCCCGCCGTCAATGTAATAATTCAGGTATATCTTTTTCTTTTGTCATTGTAACATGTTTAGCGGTGATATCTACTGGTACCTGGTGTGTAGATACGGATGCCACTAATCATGTCTGCATTTCTTTGCAGGGGTTCCTGGAAACCCGACGACTAGCTGAGGAGGAGATTATCATCTACATGGGATATGCTACAGAGATGACTATTGCAGTGGGAGTTATTTATTTTTGTCTATCATATAGGATGATAAAGTTTTGGTTATACTGAGATTGCTTTTATGTACCTAAAATTTTGGATAGAACATTTGTTCAGTTTCTAGAATAAGATATTCTATTGCTTTTTATGAAAAGTAGTATAGAAAGATTATCTATTGAGGTGCATTGATAGGCAATTGGTCCTTTTAAAACCAAAAGCTCCCATGATGCAATTAGATGTTAATAGCTCATTATCTAACCAAGATGAGAGAAAGGTTCCTTCCGAGATGAACCATACATATCTTTGACGTCTAAGACTTGGTTTTATTAACCTTAATAGGATTCAAAGATTGATAGCCAATGGGCCCTTGAGGTTCATTGGTGGTGGAAGACTTCCTAAAATCCTTGAATCTTGCTTAGAAGGTAAGATGACCAAGAGGCCTTTTCAAGGCCAAGGGGTATAGAGCCAAAGGTATGTTGGGGTTGGTTCATTCTGATTAGTGTAGGTCCTTAAGTCTATCCAGGATAGAGGTAGCCTTGAATACTTCATCTATTCTGTAGATGATTATTCAAAGGCAGAGGTACATTGACTTAATGCGCCACAAGTCTAAATTCTTTGATTTGTTCAAAGAATTCAAGACAATGTGAAGGAGCATCAAGGTAAAAGTATCTAGACACTACGATTGGATCATGGTAGTAAGTACCTCTTGGGATAGTTCTAGGACTTACTTATCATGAGTTGGGAGTCAATCCCAATTAACTGCACCCGGTATGCCCCAATAGAATGGTGTAGCAGTGAGAAGGAAAAGGTCTAATATGGAGTTGGTTAGGACAATGATGAGCTGCTTCAAGTTGCCGGATTTGTTCTGGGGATATGCTCTGGAAACGACAGCATACATACGTGATACCATCTAGGTCAGTACTCTCTACTCCCATAGAAGTGTGGACTGGGCAAAAGCCTAGTCTAAGACATGTTTAGATTTGGGATAGTTCAGCACATGTGCTAAAAGTGGATATTGATGAGTTGGAATCTAGTGCTAAAGTATGCTTGTTCGTAGGCTATAGTCTTAAGGATCAGAGGGTAATCATTAGAGTGAGTACCCAATTCTTAGAAGAGGACTATGTGATGAGCCATAAACTCATGAGTAGAATTATTTTTTTGAGTAATTAAGAGGGAACATTCTGACCGAAGTACCAATTGTACAAGAGGACATACCACAAGACACTGCACCATGTGTCACAGAAGATACACAGGCAGCCCCTCGTCGTAGTGGGAGGGTTGTTAGTCAACCTGGAGGATTCATGTTCTTGGGAGAGTCATCGGACTTGGTCCCTGTCGACCATGAATCAAGATCCCTAGACCTATGATGAGGAACATCCGCTTTGAAGAGATAATCCAGTCACATGGATTTGTTCAAAGGACAGATGAGATTTTTGTATATAAGTGATGTGACAGAAACGTAGTGATATTCTTGTACTATACGTAGATAATATTTTGTTGATTGGCAACAATAACAGAGTATTATCAGATGTAAGGGTATAATTATCCAAACAATTGATATGAAGGACTTGGGAGTAGTGAAACACATCATTGGGGATCAAAGATCTAAGAGATCTCCAAAGAAGGATGATGTGCTTATCCCAAGCTTTATACAAGACACTGTCCTAGCTCGTTTTAGCATGGAAACCTCCAAGAAAGGTTTTGTACTTTTCAACTGTGGAGCTACTCTATCTAAGGAGATGTGTCTAAAACATCAAAAGAGATAGAGCAGGTGATGACGGTTCCTTATGCATCGGCTATAGGAAGTCTCTTGTATGCTAAAAACGAGACCAGATATCTGTTGTGCCGTGGGCATGGTTAGCAGATATCGAAGTAACCCAAGTCATGGAAATTGGACTACGATAAAAGTATATATTAGTCTTGAGAAGGACTAAGGATTATATGCTGGTTTACCAGACAGACCAATCTCCTGTGGGTTATATGGATACAGAATTCCAATCAGCTAGGGGAAAATATAAGTATTCCTCTGGGTTTTGTGTTTACATTAGGAGCTGGAACCATAGTTTGGAGGAGTGTCACGCAGCGGCTGCGTGGTGGGCTCCACCATGGAAGTTGTGTATCTGGCAGCCTCTGAGGCAGCTAGAAAATCTACATGGTTCAGGAACCTCAAGATGAACTTAGATGTGATTCCTGGTTTGCCCAGAGTTATCACATTTTGTTGTGATAAAAATGGTGCAGTTGCAAACTCGAAGGAACCACAAGTCTATAAGGCAAGTAAACAGATAGAGTGTAAGTACCACTGTGGTGAGGAATAGCTGTTGTTGCCTAGATTACATCAGAGGACAACCTAGGAAGATCTTTTCAATAAGGCCTTGGTAGCGAGAGCTTTTAGGCATGTGGAGGATCAGGGAGTCAGATGTATGACATTTAGAGGACAGCAAAGTCTTTTAGTATAAGTGGGACATTATTAGGATGTATACTAAAAACCTTGCTTTTGTATAAGAACATCTACATTTTGAAAGAGAATCACAGGTTGCATGTTTATATTAGCATTTGCACAAAATGTCTGATACTTTGCATTGTAGATAACATGGTGTGTGGTGACGCACAGAAAATCATGTTATCAGTTCCTTGCAGAGTATAAGTAGAGGCTCACAACCGAGATGGAGTTGGACAAACCATCGGGATGGTTGTAGTATAATTAGGTGTGGTTTGTCCTAACCATAGAATTACACTAGTGCGCTTTGTGTGCATTGAGCAAGACCAAAATAGAGGTAATCCAATTTATACTAACTTTATAATTGGAATAGACCTCGGATTTATTATGGAGTACAATCTCTAAATCCCAATATAATAACAGGCATGTGTATTTAATTATTGTTTCTTTGATTTACCAATGAGCGAGATTTATTCTGCTAAATCGATAGGCCCGGTATGTTGGGAAATAATATTATTTACATGGTGTGTCGTTGATTATTGATGGAATCCGTGTCCTGGTGAGTCGGGATGATGATGCCCCCTTGATGAGCTCATAAGGATCATCATGTTAAATCTTGCAAGTAGATTATGGTCCAACATGATGAAAAGGTTGAGTGGTAGTAGTCAAGGATCAAGAGGTTGATTAATTAAAATTGTCAGTAATTTAAATTAATCGACAGGCATTCGATATCTTAAACACGGGGAGATGGATGTGCTCATAATAGGTGGAGCACATATGAAAATATGGAGGTTAGTGAGGAAGTTCAATGGGAATCCTTTAATGGAATGGATCTCCATTAATGGATCGGATTTGGATCGATTAGCGGGCCAAGACCCAACTCCACCTCATGGTCCCTATCGTAGCCCTATATATATCCCATAGGAGTCATGATACCAAAGCTAGTTTAAAAAAGAATTAATCTAATTAATCATCCATGAAAACCCTAGTTCTCCCCCTCTCTCTCTCCCTCTTCTCTCTCCTAGGTCACGCGCAAGGTCGAGGAGAAGGAGTTCTTCCTTCTTCCTCCTTGGTACTTCTCTCCCTCTCATTGTGGTGGTCGCCGATAGACAAGGAGGACTTGGCTTCTCCTTGGTGGCACACGGCAGCAGCAAGGAGGCGAAAAGAACCGGTGCCGGTGGTGAAGAAGCCTTCTTCTTGGATGTGATCGCCGGCGATAGAGAAGGAAGAAGAAGGCCTCGGTAGAGATTGGAGAAGTCCATCTCTTCTCCTAGTTCTCTTCCATTCTTCTCCCTCTCTTGTGCGGGATCATCCAGGGAGGAATTGGAGGTCAGCCGGCGGCAAGATTTGCCACCTTGCGGCGTCGGCGGCAAGATTTGCCACCTTGCGGCGCCAGCGGTGAGGAAATAAGAAGGAGGGGCCGGCTGTGGGGTTTTTGGGGTAGAAGAAGGAGTTTGCCTCAGTTTCTTCTTCCATCTTCCTATCCTCCTACACCTCGGCTTCCTTGTGGTTGGATCTCCTTGGGTTTCGATGGTTTCCAGCGGCACAAGGTGGAGGAGGTGGCGACACATGGAAAACCCTAGGTGCTAGGGTTTTGCGTTGGTGCATGCAAGAGGTGAGAAGGAGGTGATCTTGGCAAGCCTTGGTGACTCCGCGTCTTGGTAGATCGTCTCCCACACGACGTCCAAGAAGGGAGGGTCATACGGTAGAAGACTACGAGGTAAAAGACGAGGTATATCTCTCTTTGGCTCCTCGTTTGTTTCTATTATTTTATTTGATAATTTTGTTATCGCATGTGTGGTTTTGATTCATTATTATTGAGTTAATTATTAGATAATTAATTATAATAATTAATCATGTCATGGAGCCGAAGATAAACACAAAAACCGGCGATCCGCTTGTCATTTTTCCGTGGTCAATTGATTCGGAAAGTTACAAGGCCTTACCTTTGAGTTTGGCTAAGTTATAACTTGAATCAATTGATACGGTGACGAGACGGTCATTTGGGAGATGGGTCTCCATTCGGATTAAATTTTTAATCCGTAGACATGGAGAGGTCTCTCATGTTCGACCCCGTGTTAGCTTAGGAAACCCGCCGAGTCATACCCAAGTGATTCCTTCATCCACAAGAAACCCTAGGTTGCGGCGCAAGGGGAGGTGATCTTCTCCTTGGGTGGCCGACAGCTCAAGGTGATGAAGAAGTGTCGTCTTCTCTTTTGGTGGCCGGCGGTGCAATGTGGAGAAGAAGTTTTTCTATCCTTGGTCAGCGCAAGCAAGGGAGGGAGAAGAAGGGTGGTTAGCTTAGGTCTTCTTCATCTTCTTCTATTCTTCTTCCTTGGCCGACACATCCTTGAAGGAGGAAGTTAGCCGGTGATGCAAGGATGAGGGGCTAGGTCTTGGTGATCAGCACAAGAAGAAGGAAGAAAGAAGGAGGCTTTGGTAGCTTCGTTTCTTAGAAGATCGTCACCCACACGACGTCCAAGAAGAGGATAGGACATATGATAGAAGATCGCGAGGTAAACAAGAGGTATAATTCTTATTTGGTTCCTTTTTGTTCTTTTTTCTTTGAAATGGTTCATATATTAAAATGTGCAATGAAGGAGATCCTCCACTTAGCACATGAGAACAAAACACATCAGATCAGCCCCTTCACATGGGCGTACAACAAAAACTCACATCATTTACTCATCTTCATAGCCCACACAAGGGTGATATCTCACACACCATCACAGCCACATATGGGCAGCACATCACACACAAATCCCATCCCACACACGAGCACATCATCACACACAAATCACAGCCCACACATGGGCACAACACTCTCACAAAACAGGCCATTTAGGGCGAAAATCACAGCAAACATTAAGGAAAAAATTGCTCAAAATAGGATCATAACAACACATAGTAACTGAGGGATTGGTTTGAATCGATAGAGGGGGGGGTGGGGTGAATATCGATCGATAAATTTTTCGAAAAACTTAAGTGTAATTGCGTAGCGGAAAAGCAAAACAATCACTAACACGTTTGTTTTTACTTAGTTCGGAGTTGTAGTCGGCTCCTACTCCAAGTCCCACATCCTCGACCGGTTTACGACAAGCAATTCTATATTACGTAAAAGATTTTACTACTTGAGTACAAATATAGAATCTTAAGATACAACAATTAAAAGAAAATTATACCGACGACCGGAAGATTTAGAATGTCGAAGCCGCAGGTCGTCGTTGGCGCTTGAATCTTGAGCACGAAGCGTTCCGGAGCTGAGCGCTTGTTAGAATGCGTTGGAAGAAGTTGTGTCAGAAGCCAAGGGGGTGAACCCCTTTATATAGTTGTAGCTGGGGTGCCTGTGTTGAAGGGGGTACCTGACACGTGACCCTCACTGTGCAAAATTCAATCCGCAGACTTGGCAAGCACTTATCCCCTCAACCAGGGCACCTGAGCTAACTGGGGCGTCTGTGTTAACACAGGTGCCTCATATGTAGTCTTGAGGCTTTGCTTCGAAGGGACTTGGAGTTACCCTATGTCTGGGCTCCTGTCTCAACACAGGCGCCTAGTCCAATAGGGCACCTCACTCCATTGAGGCACCTGGGAGAAGAAACCTTCATCCCTTCGTTCCTACAACCAGGGTTAGTTCCAAAACACAAGTAACATATAAATAATATAGATTTAAGCATGATTTACAGCCTAAGCTGTCTTGGTTCTGACTTTGGGCTTCCTAAATGGAACCCTAGGTCGAATCGACGCCTAATATTCCCTCCTATGGGGAGCACATCCTCACCTACTCCTCTCAGGAGTTTTACCTGTTTGCCAACCAGCTCCTCCGGTTGGACTTTTGCCCAATCCCCCGATTAGGTCTTCGTGCCCAGTCCGCGACCAGAACTTATTGCCCAGCTTCACTCACCAGGTCTTCGGTGCCCAGCCCTCGGCCAGGACTTATTGCCCAACTACACTCACCAGGTCTTCGGTGCCCAGTCCACGACCAGGACACATTGCCCAACCTTTTGTCAGGACTTAGGTGCCCAACCTGCAGCAGGACTTATTGCCCAATTCTTAGAACCAGGACTTCGTGCCTAGTGTACCTAGGACTTTTCCTGCACACATGATTAAGATTGTCAGATCACAACAAAATCTTAACTTCTGAATCCTTTGCCATTATCAAAACACAGGTTTGACTTTGGTACTTCCTGTTGGATGTGTATACTAAAAGACATGACTTTTCTTATAAGAACATCTTTTATAAAAAGATAATCACACTACACTAGGTGTTTGTTTATAATAGTACATACACGAAGTCCCATTGCTTAGCATTGTAGATAACATGGTGTGTGGTGTCACACGGAAGATCATGGTATCAGTCCCTTACTTAGCATAAATAGAGGCTCACAACCTAGATGGAAATAGACAAACCATCGGGAAGGTTGTAGTGTAGTCAGGTGTGGTTGGTCTTGACCATAGGACTACACTAGTGTGCTATGAGTGCATTGAGTAGGACCGAAAACCGAGGTTATCCAATTTTGTACTGACTAAATAAATTGGATAGGACCTCAGTTGTTATTATGGAGGACGATCCCTTAATCCCGAAATAATATTGGGCATATATTATTATTTATTATTTCTTTGATTTATCAAAGGGCGAGATCTATTCTGCTAGATTGACATACCCAATAAGTTGGGATATAATATTATTAATATGATGTGCTGATAATTATTGACGGAGCCCGTGTCCTGGAGAGTCAGGATGATGATGCCCCCTTGATGAGCTCAAAAGGTTCACCGTGCCAAACCCTGCTGGTGGATTTGATCCGGCACGCTAAAAAAGGTTGAGTGGTACTAATCAAGGATCCTTAAGGTAATTAAGTTAAATTGTCAGTAATTTAATTAATTAACGGACATGCGTGATCTTAAACACGGGGGGATAGACGACTCGTAATATGTGGAGCCCATATGAAAATATGGGGGTTGGTGAGATGAGTTCAATTAGGATCCTTTAGTGGAATGGATCCTAATTAATGGATCGGGTTTGGATCAATTAGCGGGTCAAGAACCAACTCCTCCTCTTGGTCCCTGCCTTAGCCCTATATATATCCTATGAGATCAAGAAACCAAACCAATTGATCAAACCTAAGAGCCTAGGGAAAACCTGTTAGATGTGTATACTGAAAGACATGCTTCTTTTATATATATGAACATCTTTATTTTGAAAAGAGAATCACAACTACACTAGGTGTCTGTTTATATTAGTACATACACGAAGACCCATTGTTTTGCATTGTAGATAACATGGTGTATGGTGTCACACGGAAGATCATGTTATCGGTTCCTTAATTAGCATAAATAGAGGCCCACAACCGAGATGGAATTGGACAACCCATCGGGATGGTTGTAGTGTAATTAGGTGTGGTTGGTCTTGACCATAGAATTACACTAGTGTACTTTGAGTACATTGGGTAGGACCAAAACCCGAGGTTATCCAATTTGTACTGACTCGATAATTGGATAGGACCTCAAGATATTATTATGAAGTACGATCCCTTAATCCCGATATAATAACGGGCATATATTATTAACTATTATTTCTTTAATTTACCAATGGGCGAGATCTATTCTGTTAGATCGATAGGCCCGGTAAGTTGGGAGATAATATTAATAATATGATGTGCCGTTGATTATTGACGGAATCCGTGTCCTGGTGAGTCGGGTTGATGATGCCCCCTTGATGAGCTCGAAAGGTTCATCATGCTAAACCCTGCAGATGGATTTGATTCGGCATGATGATAAGGTCGAGTGGTACTAGTCAAGGATCCAGAAGTTAATTAATTTAAATTGTCAGTAATTTAATTAATTAATGGGCATTCGAAATCTTAAATACGGGGGGATGGACGACTTGTAATAAGTGGAACTCATACATAAATATGAGGGTTGGTGAGGTAATTCAATGAGGGCCTTTAGTGGAATGGATTCTTATTAATGGACCGGGTTCCTTAGCTGGCCAAGATCCAACTCCTCCTCATGGTCCCTGCCGTAGCCCTATAAATACCCCATGGTGGCATAGAACCAAGTTGATGGTTGATCAAATTAATCCAATAGATCACAATAAATCCTACGTCTCTCCTCTTCTCTCCTCCTCTCTCTCTCTCCCTCACAGTTTAAGCAAGCGGCGCCGAATAGCATGCTTCTCCACCATGCAAATTATCCAATTAATTTGCTTCAACGCACGAGCAATTAATTTGCTCCATGCGTTGCATTGCTCCATGAGCAATTAATTTTTAATTGCTCCATGCGTTGCATTGCTCCAATGCATGCAATTAATCTGCTCCAATGGAGAAGCTTGCATGCAACTTTTTTTGGAATAAAAGTCCAACGAATCCTTTTTCTACAGAAGAAGAGAGTTGATCAAGCAATTGCAATTGCTTGAGGAAGCAACTCACTTCATGGGAAAATGGTGCCGACTCCTTTCTGCCGTGGGAAGCAACTGCCGAGGGAAGCAACTTTGCAAGTTGCGCATGCAACTTACCAGGTTGCTCACGCATGACTGCCAAAGGCAAACAAGTTGATTACGCAATTTGCTTCAAGAGGAGCAGCTAAGATTATGTAAGAGCAGCTTGTTTCTAATGGTGTAGCCAGGATGCGTGAGGGAGTAGCTTGCTCCATGGGAGCAGCACCCGCGTGCTTCGAGGGAGCAACCGAGTAGCTCAGGGCTCGGGTGCCGAAGGAGAAGAAGAGGAGTAGTAGGTTTTGTGTTTGGATTATCTTCTTCCTTGGAGTGGCCGGCGGCATCCCTTTGGATAGGGATTGGTCAGCATAAGGAGAAGGGATCGACTTGGTGGCCACAGGTCTTGATAGATCATCGCCCACACGACGTCCAAGAGGGGAGGGTCATACGGTAGAAGATCGTAAGGTAACGGAAGGTATATTCCTCCTTGGCTCCTTTCATTCTTATTTGTACCTTATTCAATTGCCTCGTCATTTTATGTTTGTTATTTAATTATTTTGATTGCGAATCATAGTCAATAATTATTTAACTGGACCCCGACCATAAACACAAAAGCTGGCGATCAACTCGTCGCCTTTTCTGCGATCGAACGGTCGAGCAAATTGCAAGACCAATTTTGGTAATTGGCTAAGTTGCAATTTGAATCGTTCGATACGGCACGAGACGGTCGATGGGAAATGACTCTCTATTCAGATTAAATTTTTTAATCCGTAGACATAGAGAGGTCTCTCGAATCGACCAGGTATCCGCTTAGGAAACTCACCAAGTCATACCCAACAAAACCCTCCCCCTCTCCTTCTCTCTTCTTCTCTCGGCGCCGACTAGGAGAAGGGATTCCCCTTCGGTTTCCTTGATTCCTCCTCAACCAAGCTTCGGTCAAGACTCAAAGGATCAATGTAGGAATCTCTTCTACCTTGTTTGAGGCTTAGGAAAGGCTGACGAGGCACCGGCGAGGTGAAGAAGGCGGTGCAAGGGTGTCTTGCGGCGGCGGCGCAAGAAGGAGGAAGAAGGGCTATTGAGGTGTTTTGTTGCTGAGAAGAAAGCTGTCCTTTGCCTTCTTCTTCTTCTTTATCTTCCTCTGAAGGTGGACCGTTGATTCGGAGGGCTTAGAGCCAGCTCTGGCAGACGGCGGCGCAAAGAAAGGGGAGGAGGTGCTGGCGGCACAAACCCTAGGGTTTAGGGTTTGCGGCCGGATTGAAGAAGCGGGTTGGTGGGAGTTCTTGGTGATCTCAGATCATGGTAGATTGTCTCCCACACAACGTCAGCGAAGGGAGGGTCATAAGGTAGAAGACCGCGAAGTGATCGGAGAGGTATAACTTTCCATAAGTTCCTTTGTATATCCTTATGCTGTGCATGTGTTGTGTGGATATGTCTCATCATTTTATGTGTAAAAATTTCATGTTTTGCTTGCAAAATATATTTAATGAATTCTTAACTGGACCCCGACCATAAACACAAAAGTCGGCGATCAACTCGTCGCCTTTTTCGTGATCGAACAGTCAAGCAAATCACAAAGCCGATTTTGGTAATTGGTTGAGTTGTGATTTGGATTGTTCGATACGGCACGAGATGGTTGATGGGAAACGGCTCTCCATTCGGGTTAATATTTTAATCCGTAGGCGTGGTGAGGTTTCTCGGATCGACTAAGTATTCACTTAGGAAACACGCCAAGGAATAACCAACAATTGGTATCAGAGCTAAGGTTTCCGGCTTTGTGTGTTTAGGATTGATTATTTTTGCAATTTTTCATACAATATTATTTTGTTGATGCGTGGATGTGTGTAGCCTAACTCTGTGATGCAGGCACAAGATTCCAACTTCATGGCCCAAAATAATGTTTGTGTGATTGTGTGCAATTTATGTAATAATTTAATCCTCGGGGTTGACGAGGCTAGGTATTTAATTTTGTAATTAAATACGACACATGTTTTGCCGAGTTTTTTATTTTACAGTTGATCTAGAATTCATGTACACTCCCGTGTGGAGTATAGGATCAATGATGTAAATAATTAACTCTTCATTTCGGCCTGGAGAACCCTCAAGGTAGCATGCGCAAAACGAAGGGAGGAGTGGATGAAATGACAGCACGACTGGAGGCACAAGAGAGACCAAGGGGCCATTAAAGTTGGAAAATCTAGCATTTTTCACTGTGATTGATTTCATGATGTTGGTTCTGTTCTTGGTTGTGTGGTAGTGCTAGAAAATTCCTCGAGATAAATTATTAAGTGGGAGAGAGACCCTAAGGGTCTCACGGCTCCCATTACAATTCGATAAGTGATGTGAACAAGTCTGCGCGTCGGCTCTGAGTGTCTTTCTCCCCATCAGATGGACTTGTTCTACGGATCACTGGGTTGAAAAAGACTGTAGAAAATTATTGAAGAGCGTGTGGATTTCCCCATCGGAAGGCACATAATCAGAAATAATTTTTTTGGTGTCGTGTAGTGGTGCACACTTAGATGCAAATAACAGTATCCTCCCCATCGGAGTCATTGCTGTTATTCTACAGAGTCGAAGGAAATCAACTGCTGATCTTATTTGTCAAAAAGTTAGGTTGACAAGATGGTAAGATCAATGGGTAAAACCTCTTCTGACGAATGTAGGGATTCGTATACGTCCACACCATCGTAGCATGCGAATTTCTCGGTGTACAGGGGTGTTGGTGAAATTCAAAAATTAATTGTTTGAGGAATCAATTTGTTTTCGATTTTTAAAGTAGTGTATGTTGTGATTGTCAGGTTTTTCATAAATGGCTTTTACTCCACTTGCAACCATTCTTAAGGACAATAAACTTACTGGCCCTAATTATATTGACTGGAAGAGAACCTAGACATTGTCCTCACTGCTGAGGAGTACAAATTCGTACTCTTCGATGAATGTCCGGAAAAGCCTAGAGAAGACTCTGGTGAAGAGGTGAGGGAGCGTTATAGGAAGTGGAAAAAGGCAGATGAGATGACGCGGTGTTACATTCTGGCATCGATGTCAAATGTGCTGCAACATCAGCATCAGGCCATGCCCACTGCCAGTGACATGATGCTGAACCTCAAAGATCTCTTCAGGCACCAAGGTCGAGCTGCCAGGCAGAGTGTGATGAAAAGTCTGATGTCAACCACTATGGTTGAAGGGACACCCGTTAGGGAGCATGTCCTAAAGATGATGGCTCATCTCAATCAGATTGAGGTTCTTGGAGCTGAAATCGACGGGGAATCCCAGGTCGATATCATACTCCAGTCTCTACCAAAGAGTTTTGAGCAGTTCAACTCAACTATAATATTAATAAGAAGAATTATACGTTGGGAGAACTGCTAGGAGAACTCCAGGCAGCGGAGGCACTTTTTCAAAAGAACACACATGCCTTGGTAACCCAAAAGGTTTCTACTTCTGAGCCGAAAGGCAGGAAGAAGAAGAAACGAGGAGGATTCAAGAAGGCAGGTGCATCGCAAGGACCCCGGACTGGTGTAAAGAAGCCAAAGGGCAGGTGCTTCACATGCAAAGAAATAGGGCACTGGAAGGCGGACTGTCCCCGTCGTAAAAGCAAAGGTATTTCTTCAGTCCTAGTCGTTGAAACATGTTTAGCGGTGCTATCTACCAGTACCTGGTGTATAGATACAGGAGTCACTGACCATGTCTACAATACTCTGCAGGGGTTCCAGAAAACCCGACGGCTGGCGAATGAAGAAATAATGGTCTACATGGGAAATGCTATAAGGGTAGCAGCAATAGTAGTGGGAGTCTTTCATTTATCGTTTGAGAGAAATAAAGTGTTAGTTCTGAGAGATTTCCTTTATGTACCGTCATTTAGAAAGAATTTAATTTTAGTTTCTAAATTGTTTAAGGATGGATATTCTATTACTTTTGATAATAAAGTTGTTATTAAGAGAAACAGGGAGATTATCTGTTCGGGTACGTTGGTAGGCAATCTGTACACTCTAGAACCTAAACCTCCCACGATGCTTACTGAAGTAAATAGCTCATCGTCTAACTTAAATAAGAGAAAGGAGCCTTCTAAGATGAATCAGACATATCTTTGGCACCTTAGGCTTGGTCATATTAACCTTAGTAGGATTCAAAGGTTGATAGCTGATGGGCCCTTAGGTTCATTGGTGGTGGAGGATCTCCCAACCTGTGAGTCCTGCTTGGAAGGGAAGATGACCAAGAGACCTTTTATGGCTAAGGGGTACAGGGCCAAAGAAGTGATAGAGCTGATTCATTCAGATGTATGTGTCCCTATGTCAATCCAGGCAAAAGGAGGTTTTGAATATTTCGTCACTTTTGTTGATGATTATTCAAGGTATAGGTACATTTACCTGATGCGTCGCAAGTCTGAATGCTTTGACAAGTTCAAAGAATTCAAGATGATGTGGAGAAACATCGAGGTAAAAGTATCAAGACACTACGATCTGATCATTGTGGCGAGTACCTCTCTGGGGAGTTTAGGAGCTACTTGTCAGAAGCTGGGATCCAGTCCCAGCTAACTGCACCCGGCACACCCCAACAGAACGGAGTTGCAGAAAGAACGAATAGGACACTTATGGAAATGGTTAGGTCAATGATGAGCTATTCGGACTTACCTGATTCATTCTGGGGATATGCGCTAGAAACAGCAACGTACATAGTGAACTTGGTTCCATCTAAGTCAGTACCTCATACTCCCACAGAACTGTGGACTGGGCGCAAGCCCAGTCTAGGACATGTTCGGATTTGGGGTAGCCCAGCACACGTGCTGAAAGGAGATACTGATAAGTTGGAATCTCGTACGAAGGTACGTCTGTTTGTAGGATATCCCAAGGGAACGAAGGGCGGTCTATTCTATAGTCCTAAGGATCAGAAGGTAATTGTTAGCACAAATGCCAGATTCTTGGAAGAGGACTATATGATGAGCCATAAACCAAAGAGTAGACTGATGCTAGATGAGTTAAGGGGGAACATTCCAACTTCAGGACCAAGTGTACAAGAGGACACACCACAAGTTACTGCACCACGTGTCACTCAGGACACACCAGTAGTACCTCGTCGCAGTGGGAGGGTTGTGAGACAGCCTGAAAGGTACATGTTTTTGGGAGAGTCTTCGGACTTGATCCCAGGAAAACAGGAACTAGATCCTTGGACCTATGACGAGGCCGTCCAAGACAAAGATACAGATTCTTGGCAAAGGGCAATGAAATACGAGATAGAATCAATGGATTCTAACCATGTTTGGGAGCTAGTAGAACCACCCAATGATATAAAAGCCATTGGATGCAAGTGGATCTACAAAAGAAAGAGAGGATTAAACAGGAAGGTTGAGACCTTCAAGGCAAGGCTTATTGCGAAAGGGTACTCTCAAAAAGAGGGTATCAATTATGAGGAAACCTTTTCGCCAGTAGCTATGCTCAAGTCGATCCGGATTCTCTTATCTATAGCAGCTCATATGGATTATGAGGTCTGGCAGATGGATGTCACTAAAGGCAAAGAGCATCTAGTATATAAGCTTAATCAATCTATCTATGGGTTGAAGCAAGCTTCAAGATCTTGGAACATCCGTTTTGACGAAGAAATCCAATCATATGGGATTACTCAAAGTCCGGATGAGTCGTGGGTGTATAAGAGATGTGACGGAAATGTCGTGGTGTTTCTTGTACTTTACGTAGATGACATTTTGTTAATTGGCAACAATGTCAAAGTGTTATCAGACGTAAGGGTCTGGCTATCAAAGCAGTTTGATATGAAGGACTTAGGAGAAGCAGCACACATCCTTGGGATCAAGGTTATAAAGGATCGCCAGAAAAGGATGTTGTGTCTATCCCAAGCTTCATATGTTGACACAGTCTTGTCTCATTATAGCATGGAAAACTCCAAGAAAGGATTTTTGCCCTACAGACATGGAGTCCCTCTCTCCAAAGAGATGTGTCCGAAGACATCAGAGGAGATGGAGGAGATGAAGGCTATTCCTTATGCTTCAGCGGTCGAAAGCCTCATGTATGCTATGTTATGCACGAGATCTGATATCTGTTTTGCCGTGGGCATGGTTAGAAGATATCAGAGTAACCCTGGACAGGGACATTGGACAACGATAAAACATATATTGAAATACTTGAGACGGACTAGGGATTATATGCTGGTTTACCGGGCAAACCAATTAATCCCTATGGGTTATACGGACTCAGATTTCCAGTCAGATAGGGACAAACGTAAGTCTACCTTAGGTTTTGTGTTTACTTTAGGAGGTGGAGCCATTATCTGGAGGAGTGTCAAGCAGAAGTCCGTGGCAGACTCCACCATATGGAAGCTGAGTATGTGGCAGCCTCAGAGGTAGCCAAGGAAGTTGTATGGCTCAGAAACTTCATAATGGACTTGGATGTGATTTCTGGTTTGCCCAAAACAGTCACAATCTTTTGTGATAACAACGGTGCAGTTGCAAACTTGAAGGAACCACGAGCCCATAAAGTGAGTAAACACATAGAGCACAAGTACCACCTGATACGAGAAATTGTAAAGCGAGGAGAAGTAGTTGTCGCCAAGATTGCATCAGAGGACAACCTGGCAGACCCCTTCACGAAAGCTCTTCCATCTAGAGCTTTTGATAGGCATGTGGAGGGAATGGGAGTCAGATGTATGACAGTAGGAGAACAGCAATGTCTTTAAGCATAAGTGGGAGATTGTTGGATGTGTATACTAAAAGACATGACTTTTCTTATAAGAACATCTTTTATGAAAAGAGAATCACACTACACTAGGTGTTTCTTTATAATACTACATACACAAAGTCCCATTGCCTAACATTATAGATAATATGGTGTGTGGTGTCACACGGAAGATCATGTTATCAGTCCTTACTTAGCATAAATAGAGGCTCACAACCTAGATGGAAATGGGCAAACCATCGAGAAGGTTGTAGTGTAGTCAGGTGTGGTTGGTCTTGACCATAGGACTACACTAGTGTGCTATGAGTGCATTGAGTAGGACCGAAAATCGAGGTTATCCAATTTTGTACTGACTAAATAAATTGGATAGGACCTCAGTTGTTATTATGGAGGACGATCCCTTAATCCCGAAATAATATTGGGCATATATTATTATTTATTATTTCTTTGATTTATCAAAGGGCGAGATCTATTCTGCTAGATTGACAGACTCAATAAGTTGGGAAATAATATTATTAATATAATGTGCTGATAATTATTGACGGAGCCTGTGTCCTGGAGAGTCAGGATGATGATGCCCCCTTGATGAGCTCAAAAGGTTCACCATGCCAAACCCTGCAGGTGGATTTGATCCGGCACGCTAAAAAAGGTTGAGTGGTACTAATCAAGGATCCAGAAGTTAATTAAGTTAAATTGTCAGTAATTTAATTAATTAACGGGCATGTGCGATCTTAAACACGGGGGGATGGATGACTCGTAATATGTGGAGCCCATATGAAAATATGGGAGTTGGTGAGGTGAGTTCAATTATGATCCTTTAGTGGAATGGATCCTAATTAATGGATCGGGTTTGGATCCATTAGTGGGCCAAAAACCAACTCCTCCTCTTGGTCCCTGCCTTAGCCCTATATATACCCTATGAGATCAAGAAACCAAACCAATTGATCAAACCTAAGAGCCTAGGAAAAACCCTCCCCCTCTCCTTCTCTCTTCTTCTCTCGGCACCGACAAGGAGAAGGGATTCCCATTCGGTTTCCTTGATTCCTCCTCAACGAAGCTTCGACCAAGACTCAAAGGATCAAGGTAGGAATCTCTTATACCTTGTTTGAGGCTTGGGAAAGGCTGAGGAGGCGCCGGTGAGGTGAAGAAGGCGGCGCAAGGGTGTCTTGCGGCGGCGGTGCAAGAAGGAAGAAGAAGGGGTATTGAGGTGTTTTGTGGCTGAGATGAAGTTTGTCCTTTGTCTTCTTCTTCTTCTTCATCTTCCTCTGAAGGTGCACCGTTGATTTGGAGGGCTTGGAGCTAGCTCCGGTGGACGGCGGCGCAAAGAAAGGGGAGGAGGTGCCGGCGGCGCAAACCCTAGGGTTTAGGGTTTGCGGCCGGATTGAAGAAGCGGTTTGGTGGGAGTTCTTGGTGATCTCAGATCATGGTAGATTGTCTCCCACACAACGTCCGCGAAGTGAGGGTCATAAGGTAGAAGACCGCGAGGTGATCAGAGAGGTATAACTTTCCATAAGCTCCTTTGTATATCCTTATGCTGTGCATGTGTTGTGTGGATATGTCTCGTCATTTTATGTGTAAGAATTTCATGTTTTGCTTGCAAAATATATTTAATGAATTCTTAACTGGACCCCGACCATAAATACAAAAAGTCGGCGATCAACTCGTCGCCTTTTCAGCGGTCGAACGGTCGAGCAAATCACAAAGTCAATTTTGGTAATTGGCTGAGTTGTGATTTGGATTGTTCGATACGGCACGAGATGGTTGATGGGAAACGGCTCTCCATTCGAGTTAAAATTTTAATCCGTAGGCGTGGAGAGGTTTCTCGGATCGACTAAGTATTCGCTTAGGAAACCCGCCAAGGAATAACCAACATCCTTCAAATTGGGGCACTCTGATTTGTAATGACCCTTCTTGTTGCATTCGTTGCAGGTGACATTTGTTTTGCCTTTTGAAGTTGAAGGTTCAGCTGGATCTTCCTTCCTTCGGCTTGCTTTCTTTCTATTGGTTTGATGCTTTAGCTCCTTGTAGTAGTCCCGAGCTAGCCGCACCAACTTAGGTCGATCCCCTTCACTATCATCTGAGTCTGAGTCTGAGTCAGACTTGGGTGCAGGTTGAGGCTTCTTTTTGGCGACTTTTCCTTGGGGTTTACCTACAAGAAAAATAATACTTTTCTCGGTCATAGTGCAGTTAGTCTGTTCATATAATTCTAATTCTGAAAACAGTTCATCTAATTTAATTTTTGAAAGGTCCATGGAAACCTTGTAAGCATCGACCATAGATGTCCACAGAGTATTCCTTGGGAATGCGTTTAAGGTATAACTGATTAGGTCACGGTTCTCTACCATATGACCTATTGTGTGCAGTTCGTTCATCAACTCCTGGATTCTGGCGTGGTGCTGTGCTGCTGATTCACCTTCGTTCATTTTTATTGTGTAGAGTCTGTTCAGCAACAGATCTCTTTTGCTGATTCTGGTGTCGGAGGTACCTTGGTGTAACGCCCCGAAATTTCCCATATGAAATATGGTGAAATTCATGAAATAGTATCATGAAATATTATGAAATATTATGAATTCATAAATATGAAATATTATGGAATTCATGAAATAGTATCATGAAATATTATGAATTCATAAATATGAAATATTATGGAATTCATGAAATAGTATCATGAAGTATTATGAAATATTATGAATTCATAATTATGGAATTCATGAAATAGTATCATGAAATATTATGAAATATTATGAATTCATAAATATGAAATATTATGGAATTCATGAAATAGTATCATGAAATATTATGAAATATTATGAATTCATAAATATGAAATATTATGGAATTCATGAAATATTATCATGAAATATTATGAAATATATGAATTCATGGAATATAATTAATATTATGAAATTTCATGATGGGCTTGGCTTAATGGGCTTGGATTAGTGCAAAATGTGATAAAAAGGAAATATAGAAGGGAGGAATCAGGGATTGAACCTTGAACCTCCTAGTTACACTCTCCATGTCTTAACCAATGAACCAAGCAATATTTCATGTAGAAGGAATAAGGAACATGCTTGTTAAGTGAGTAGGAGTGAAGAGACATGTCTTTTCATGAGAGAAGTATAAATAAGGGAAGTTGGAATAACTTCCTTTTTCTTCTCTTCTTCTTTCTCACTTCTTCCCACCGAAACCTCCTTCTTCCCCTTCTCTTCTTCCATTTTCGAAAACCTCATCCAAGGGTTCTAACCCTAGGGCAATTGCAAGGAGGGAAGCCAAGTGTCTTTGCCTTCTACCAAGACCAAGGAGTCTTAGAGGAAAATTTGAAGAAAAAGGCTTTCACATACCCTTCAAGTGTAGGGTACCCTACGATTTAAAGAAGATTAAATTCCAGCGCTAGGATGTAAGTATCCTCTCGCCTGCAGTGTAATGGTTTATGCATGATTTCCTTGTGTTCTTGTTTTGGAAAAATGGGAGTTCTCGCTTATAAGACTTTCGGCCACCACCATGAAATAGGTTTTGGTTGATTCTTGATGCATGAGGATATCCCTAGGAACTTAGGGTATGGATGTATGTTGTTTTCCAAATTTTTGAGAGGACAAAAATTAGGGTTTGGTACCCTACATGTTTCGGCCAAGAGGGAATAAGCAAGGGCTTTTGGGTTGGTTGCTATCCTATTGTGTTCCCATGATTAGTATTGTAGATAAAGTATTTGTGTAAATGTTTGTGTAAAGATTGGATGTCAAAAACCTAGCCTACCCTACCCTACAAGTTTCGGCCAAGGCAATGAATTAGGGTCAAGGAGAGTTGAATTATCCTAGAAAATATTCATGCTTAGTGTATGGTGTGATATTGTATACAAGATGTTTGTATCATTGTTGTGTGAATGATTAATGCAAAAGTCCTAATATTTCCCTACTCTTGATGTTTCGGCCAACCCACTAGGACTAGGGTTTGTAAAGGTCAAACTACCCTATGATATATGTTTATGGTTGGGGATGATCATATGTATATGTATGTGGTGTTAAATGGAAGGGTTGATATGTAAACCTTAATTGTTAGCATGCTATGATATGTTTATGTATGAGGTGTTTGAATGAATGTATGAGTGAATATTTAGTTCAAACCCTAATTGTCCCTATACTTAAGTTTCGGCCAACCCTAGAAGGACTAAGGTTTAGGGTTGTATAATTATCTCATGATATGCTTTATGTTTAATAAGTTGCATGAATAATATGTGAAGGCTAAACTACCCTACGGGACATGATTATGTTTAGCAAAATAATATGTATGAGCATGTATGGAATATGATATATGTATGAACATGTATGAAATATTATGTACGTATGAACATGTATGAAATATGATGCATGTATGAACAAGTATGAAATATGATGTATTTATGAGCATGCCTTATAGCCCCTGGGGGTACCTTTATGAAATTGCATGTGATATGTTAAAATGCTTGAAGGGATACTCAAATAAGTATGGGATCAAGAGCACCCCTTATGTTGTGTGGTGTGTCCCTACGGGATCATGAGCACCCTTGAAGAGTGGTGTGTCCCATAAGAGTGAATATGGAGTATTCCTTAGCATATATGTAAAAGCATGATAAGTATTTTACTTTTAAGTTGTGTACCCGACTCGTAAGGGGGTCGTTAAATAAATCCGGGGTGCATGTTAACGTGGCTCCGGTAGGACGGAAGGGTCCTGCTCTAATGACTTGGTGGCTCGCTACCCCAATTTATTAGGGAACGCGCAATAGTTTCCGCGCGATAGTTGGTACACAACAGGGCCCAATATGATATGGATGTATTTTTAAGTAATACCATTATGGAAATGTTTTGAAAACATTCATTGAAAATATTTGTAATATGTGAAGAGTATGCTTAAGGTACTTGATATTGCATGTTAGAAACTTGGATGTTTAATATGCTTTGATGAACTCATGCTTATGATTTATTATGTGTACATGTTATGCTTTCGTATGGTTTTAGCGAGTAGGACAGGATCCTTACTAAGCATTTATGCTTACTAGTTTATGTGTTGTCTTATGCTGCAGATAAGGGTAAGGACCCTTAAACTAAAGGAAGAGGCAGGAGGCTGAAGATGTGTGGGGTGGTGGCTCGGGAAGAAAAGACTTCTATATCTACATATGCTTATGTTATGCTCCTTGACAATAAGTGTTAGTGATTAGGATTGACATGGCATGATAGTGTTTACCTTGGAGGTCTCTTATACTTGATTATGTTATGAGTTACATTACTAATGATATTATCATGTTGTAGAATGACTTTGATAGTTAAACAAGCATGCTTAGTCCTTAAGTCCTTGCATTGTTGTTTTAATGTCATGCTAGGAGATAGAAATAGAAAAAAAAATATTACTATATGATTGAATGTACGTAACCCCGCCCCGAGAGTAGATATAAGGGCGGGCGTTACAGGTTGGTATCAGAGCAGATTTCCCCTCCACCACACACACATCAAGCTTCTTCCTGCCGCTTCCAAGTAAGAAATCCTAACTCGCTTATATTATTTCATGTACAGTAATGATATTAATAGAGCTGGTTTATGCTTGCATAATATAGAGATGATTTATGCTTGCATAACAAGGAAAAGTAGCAGTAATTCTCATGTTAACTTATTTATCATCTGTATGATAGATATATGGCTAGAAGACGTAGCAACCGGGGTAATGAGACAGTACCCCCACCTGATATGATGCAAGTGATCACAGATCTGCAGCGTCAGGTCACTGAACAACAGCAGATAATAAACACTCTGATGACCCAGCAGGGGAAAGGGAACACTACAACCCCGCAGGGAAGTCAGAATGTAATGCCTACTGAGCCTCCAACTGCACAGGCACCCCCGGACACTCCGGCCCGGGGAGCCCGACAGGAGGCCTATTTGATTCAGTGGCAGAGACTGAAGCCGGAAAAGTTCTCGGGCACCTGCGAGCCCTGGGATGCTCAGGCCTGGCTCAAGACAGTTGAGAGCACAGTGGAATTATTAGACTGGCCTGAGCATGAGAAAATTAAATGTGTCTCGTTCTGCCTCACTGGCGACGCCAGGATGTGGTGGGAACGGGTAAAGGCTAGAAGATCAGTGGACCAGATGAAGTGGAAGGACTTTGAGTCCGAATTTCTGGAGGAATTCTTTAATATGCGAGTCACAAACAGACATTTTGATGAGTTCACTGAATTCCGACAGGGAAATCTCTCAGTCAACGATGCCGTTAAGCAATTTAACCGACTGGCACGATTATGTCCGGAGTTGGTCAGTACAGAGAAAGAAAGGGTCAGATTAATGCTCAAGATGCTTAGGCCCGAGATAGCTCTGAATGTAGCTGGTGGCGTGAATAGGCCCCAGACCACAGAGGAGCTGTTCAGCAGTGCCCTTATTACTGAGCATTATCTAAAGAAGATGAACCCACAGAGCCAACCACTGACCGCCAGCAAAAGTCAGGATCAGTCGGGAGGTCAGAAACCTCCAAATAGCAACCCCCACTGGAAGAAGAACCAAAATGGAAAGAGAAAGCCAGGGGATAAATCTGCCAGTGGTTATTTAGGCAAGAAGCCTAAATATCCCCAATGTGCCAATTGTGGGAAGATGCACCAGGGGACATGCCTTTTAGGCGCTAGGAGATGCTATACTTGCGGAAAGGAAGGACACATGGCCAGAGAGTGTCCTGCTGCAGCCAAAGCACCTCAGCCACAATATGATCAGTACAAAGGTGCTCCTCCCCAGTTACACCTGATGCAGGCAGCTATAGATGGTACACATATATGCCAGGGGAGATTAGAAGCCCCGCCTGCCACGACAAACGCCAGGGTTTTCTCTCTTACGAAAGAAGACGTGGCGACTGCCTCTACCGTTGTCACAGGTCAGATATTTATTTACAGTCCGTATGCTACTGCTTTATTTGACACTGGGGCAACGCATTCGTTTATCTCTATGCAATATGCCAAAAGAAATAATGTCACTGCAAGATTTGGACTGCCAATTTCTGACAGCACTTCCCTCGGGTGAAGTGAGGCCTCTACCCAAATACTACGTGTCGCACCAATCAGAATCGCAGATAGGGAACTCTACTGCGATCTGATAGTGCTTGATATGTCAGATTATGATGTGATATTGGGCATGGATTTCTTGAACGAATATGACGCCTCCATTGAGTGCCGGAAACGAAGAGTTATCTTCCGACCTGAGGCGGAAATTCTGTTCGAATTTATCGGAGAGCCAAAGAAGAGGACAAGTAAATTCTTGTTGGCTCTGAAGGCAAGGAAAATGTTAGAAAAGGGATGCTCTGGATTTCTAGCTCATGTGGTTGGTACCAGTCCTACAGAGGGGCCAAAGCTAGAAGACGTCAAGGTTGTATGCAATTACCCAGAGGTATTTCCCGATGACTTACCAGGGTTAGCACCTGAAAGAGAGATAGAATTTGCAATTGAGTTGGTTCCTGGTACCAACCCTATTTCTAAGGCACCGTACCGTATGGCGCCGACAGAATTAAAGGAGTTGCAAGGACAGTTACAGGAGCTACTTGACAAGGGATTCATCCGCCCTAGTCATTCTCCCTGGGGAGCTCCCGTACTGTTCGTGAAAAAGAAGGATGGGTCGATGCGAAGGTGTATCGACTATCGGTCGCTGAACAATGTGACTATCAAGAACAGGTACCCTCTACCCAGGATAGATGACCTGTTCGATCAATTGAAGGGAGCCACGGTTTTCTCTAAGATTAACCTGAGGTCTAGTTATCACCAAGTCAGGGTGAAAAAGGAGGATATACCGAAGACGGCTTTCCGAACCAGATGTTAGAGGATATGTTACGGGCTTGTGCCTTGGACTTCAAGGGAAGCTGGTGTCGATACCTGAGCCTGGCAGAGTTTGCTTATAACAACAGTTATCAGGCTACTATCGGGATGACACCGTATGAAGCTCAGTACGGAAGAAAATGCAGATCTCCTATATGTTGGCTTGAGAGTGGTGAAAAGAAGGAGATGGGACTCCAGACGGATATTATAGACGAAACCACTCAGGCTATAAAGAATATCCGTCAGAGAATAGAGACTGCTAAGAGTCGGCAGAAAAGCTACGCTGATAAGCGACGCAGACCACTAGAGTTTGAGGTTGGGGATTCAGTATTCCTTAAGGTAGCCCCTATGAAAGGGGTGATGAGATTCGGAAAGAAAGGGAAGCTGAGTCCGAGATATGTGGGACCGTCTCAGATTCTGAGACGGGTAGGCAAAGTGGCCTACGAACTGGAGTTACCGCCAGAAATGTCGGCTATCCAGAATGTTTTCCACGTATCAATGCTCAGGGAATGTATCTCTGATGTGAATCAGATAATAGAGCCCCAACCAGTACAAGATCAAGAGAACCTAAGTTCAGAACGCCGACCTGTTCAGATCTTAGACCGGGAAGTCAAAAAGCTAAGGAACAAGGAAGTACCCTTAGTAAAGGTTCTGTGGCGGAACGAACGATTCGAAGAAGCCACGTGGGAACGAGAGGAGGCAATACAATTGAAGTATCCGGAATTATTTTAAAGTTCGGGACGAACTTTTTATAAGGTAGGGAGGATTGTAACGCCCCGAAATTTCCCATATGAAATATGGTGAAATTCATGAAATAGTATCATGAAATATTATGAAATATTATGAATTCATAAATATGAAATATTATGGAATTCATGAAATAGTATCATGAAATATTATGAATTCATAAATATGAAATATTATGGAATTCATGAAATAGTATCATGAAGTATTATGAAATATTATGAATTCATAATTATGGAATTCATGAAATAGTATCATGAAATATTATGAAATATTATGAATTCATAAATATGAAATATTATGGAATTCATGAAATAGTATCATGAAATATTATGAAATATTATGAATTCATAAATATGAAATATTATGGAATTCATGAAATAGTATCATGAAATATTATGAAATATTATGAATTCATAAATATGAAATATTATGGAATTCATGAAATATTATCATGAAATATTATGAAATATATGAATTCATGGAATATAATTAATATTATGAAATTTCATGATGGGCTTGGCTTAATGGGCTTGGATTAGTGCAAAATGTGATAAAAAGGAAATATAGAAGGGAGGAAGCAGGGATTGAACCTTGAACCTCCTAGTTGCACTCTCCATGTCTTAACCAATGAACCAAGCAATATTTCATGTAGAAGGAATAAGGAACATGCTTGTTAAGTGAGTAGGAGTGAAGAGACATGTCTTTTCATGAGAGAAGTATAAATAAGGGAAGTTGGAATAACTTCCTTTTTCTTCTCTTCTTCTTTCTCACTTCTTCCCACCGAAACCTCCTTCTTCCCCTTCTCTTCTTCCATTTTCGAAAACCTCATCCAAGGGTTCTAACCCTAGGGCAATTGCAAGGAGGGAAGCCAAGTGTCTTTGCCTTCTACCAAGACCAAGGAGTCTTAGAGGAAAATTTGAAGAAAAAGGCTTTCACATACCCTTCAAGTGTAGGGTACCCTACGATTTAAAGAAGATTAAATTCCAGCGCTAGGATGTAAGTATCCTCTCGCCTGCAGTATAATGGTTTATGCATGATTTCCTTGTGTTCTTGTTTTGGAAAATGGGAGTTCTCCCTTATAAGACTTTCGGCCACCACCATGAAATAGGTTTTGGTTGATTCTTGATGCATGAGGATATCCCTAGGAACTTAGGGTATGGATGTATGTTGTTTTCCAAATTTTTGAGAGGACAAAAATTAGGGTTTGGTACCCTACATGTTTCGGCCAAGAGGGAATAAGCAAGGGCTTTTGGGTTGGTTGCTATCCTATTGTGTTCCCATGATTAGTATTGTAGATAAAGTATTTGTGTAAATGTTTGTGTAAAGATTGGATGTCAAAAACCTAGCCTACCCTACCCTACAAGTTTCGGCCAAGGCAATGAATTAGGGTCAAGGAGAGTTGAATTATCCTAGAAAATATTCATGCTTAGTGTATGGTGTGATATTGTATACAAGATGTTTGTATCATTGTTGTGTGAATGATTAATGCAAAAGTCCTAATATTTCCCTACTCTTGATGTTTCGGCCAACCCACTAGGACTAGGGTTTGTAAAGGTCAAACTACCCTATGATATATGTTTATGGTTGGGGATGATCATATGTATATGTATGTGGTGTTAAATGGAAGGGTTGATATGTAAACCTTAATTGTTAGCATGCTATGATATGTTTATGTATGAGGTGTTTGAATGAATGTATGAGTGAATATTTAGTTCAAACCCTAATTGTCCCTATACTTAAGTTTCGGCCAACCCTAGAAGGACTAAGGTTTAGGGTTGTATAATTATCTCATGATATGCTTTATGTTTAATAAGTTGCATGAATAATATGTGAAGGCTAAACTACCCTACGGGACATGATTATGTTTAGCAAAATAATATGTATGAGCATGTATGGAATATGATATATGTATGAACATGTATGAAATATTATGTACGTATGAACATGTATGAAATATGATGCATGTATGAACAAGTATGAAATATGATGTATTTATGAGCATGCCTTATAGCCCCTGGGGGTACCTTTATGAAATTGCATGTGATATGTTAAAATGCTTGAAGGGATACTCAAATAAGTATGGGATCAAGAGCACCCCTTATGTTGTGTGGTGTGTCCCTACGGGATCATGAGCACCCTTGAAGAGTGGTGTGTCCATAAGAGTGAATATGGAGTATTCCTTAGCATATATGTAAAAGCATGATAAGTATTTTACTTTTTAAGTTGTGTACCCGACTCATAAGGGGGTCGTTAAATAAATCCGGGGTGCACGTTAACGTGGCTCCGGTAGGACGGAAGGGTCCTGCTCTAATGACTTGGTGGCTCGCTACCCAATTCATTAGGGAACGCGCAATAGTTTCCGCGCGATAGTTGGTACACAACAGGCCCAATATGATATGGATGTATTTTTAAGTAATACCATTATGGAATGTTTGAAACATTCATTGAAAGATTTTTATATGTGAAGAGTATGCTTATGGTACTTGATATGCATGCTTAGAAACTTGATGTTGAATATGCTTTGATGAACTTATGCTTATGATTTATTATGTGTACATGTTATGCTTTCGTATGGATTTTGCGAGTAGGACAGGATCCTTACTAAGCATTGTGCTTACTAGTTTATGTGTTGTCTTATGCTGCAGATAAGAACCCTTAACTAAAGGAAGAGAGGCAGGAGGCTGAAGATGTGTGGGGTGGTGGCTCGGGAAGAAAAGACTTCTATATCTACATATTGCTTATGTTATGC